>JAFFSR010000354.1:600000-1084535 GCA_017163975.1 Anastatus disparis
ATTAAATTTTTGACTCAGTGGAATCTAAAGTCCGAATTATAAAATTTATAATATCTTATTGGCATTACAACTCGCACCTTTTGCTAGCTAAAAAATGGCTGCTCAGTGTAGGAAAAATATGCAGAAACCTATGGAGAATATTAACTTTTAATTGATTATTTAACTTATTATTTTAAAAAATTCAATCGTAAATGACTAAAATATGCACATTTGTTAGTTGTGCTGTTTTAAATCGGATTTTTATCAATCGGATTTTTAATTAGTAAAATAATTAACTAAAACTAAATATTCTCCATAGGTTTCTGTATATTTTTCCTACATCAAACGGCCATGTTGTTTGCATATATTATATATATATATATATATATATAAACTAATGTATGTTTAGTTAGCAGAAGACGCGAGTTGTAATGCCAATACAATATAACAATATTATATTGTAAATGAAATTTTAAATTGGTTTTTAACATAATCTTATATGACTATTATTAATTTTATTATTATTTTACATCATATTATTTGCTTTTGTTTGATTTTAAATGTTGACTGGTATCAACTAAACTGTAATAGCTTTGATCAATATTGCATTTATGTTTATCTAATGCTGCATATACTTATATGATAGTATTATATTTATAATTTATATGTATATAAAATATATAATTAGGGTAACTTTGGATATTAGGTCAAGTTAAATTTTTTAGTTTACAAATCACACTTTATCCGAAATTTTTCAGACTTTTAATTTATTACCATTTTCTGAAACCCACTGAATGGTGAAAAATTTAAAAATCCAATAAATTTTAAAAGTTAAAAGCCCAATTTGTAAACTACGAAATAAAAATTTAACTTCCGTAGTCGCTTTGTATCACTAGTGAATTGAAAATTATTGAAGTAAAATGCGTATGTTTATATAAGTGTATGATTGAGTGCATGTGTTGTGTAAAAGAATTCGTAAACAACATTTAAGTAATAATTACTTATAGTCTCAAAGTAAATATAAAAATAAACTTAATTACGTAACAAGCTATTGTTAAAAATTCTTTTGAATTTTCAAAGACAGTTATGGCAAATTGTCAAAGTCTTTAACATTCAAAATAAGATATGGAATGATTATAAAATCTTGTGTGCGTCTCACCATTTCAGTAATAAATTACATTTTTGTTTGATTTGATTTGGCTTGAAGTTTTACTATCTACTAGAATATCTTTGCGGTATATACTGCAATATTTAATTTTTCTTGTATAAACTAAAAAATTTTTCATTTTGCACACAGATATAAGGAAGATAGAGATAGGGGCAGAGGTGAAGATAAAACGAGAAGTAGAAGTGATAGAGAGAGACGTGACAGAGATTACGATTATGATCGAGATGGTCATCGATATGATCGACATTCGGATGATCGAAAACGTAGCAAACGAAGTTCCAGTCCCTATTCATCTAAGTATCGCGGTGAAGCTAAAGATTCCTCACCTGAAAGGCCGCGAAAGAAAGATCGTGATCATGATGATAAATCAGATGATCGCAAGAAAGAAAAGAAAATTAAAGAAAAGAAAAAGAAGAAGGATAACGAAGAGAAGGAGAAGAAAAAAAAGAAGAAGAAAGAAAAGAAGGCTCTAATACAAAAAGAGGCAGCAGCAGTCGCAGCAGCAGCAGCTGCTGCTGCGGTGGTTAGTTCAACAACGTTGCCACTTAACGTTAAAGTGAAAGAAGAACCACAATCAGGTGATGAAACAGCACCACCTGATGCACCGCCAGCTGAACCAGCCGCAACCACTACACCGGTTATTCCACTTATAGAACAAGTAGTCATTAAAACTGAACCACCAGATGAACCAGTAAAACCAGTTGAAGAACCAAAAGCAGCTGATGTTGAAGTACCCGAAATTCCTATAGTTAATGATAAATCGCCAAAACCTGTAGAATCTACAGTTTCCGAAGCTGAACCAGATAGTCAACAAGTGGAACCCAAACCCGAAGATAACAAATCTACTGAAAGTTTATATGCTGGACTAGTTGATGATTCAGAGATAACAACGACAACAACGATAACGGTATCAGATAAAGATGAAAATGATGCTAACGTCAAAGAAGAGGGTGAAATCGATGAAGACAAAATTGAGACTGTAGCAATAACTTCTTTATCACCTAAAAAAGAAGAATTTCTTGCACCTTTGCCTGAAATTTCTAAATGGGAAAGAGATGAAAATGCTGAAAAGTTGGATGATAGTTTTGAAATTTCTGATAAAAATAACACTGAATCTGAAGATTCTAAGGCCACCAAAGTCGTCACTACTGAGGTTCTTAAGAGAGCTGAAAATGCCATTTTCCAAAAAGCAATTAATGCTATTAGGCCCATTGAAATTAAAAAAATCAGTGAAAGTAGAAAAGTACTCTATCAGAATCCAGAACCAAAGGTGAATTTTTAATTTTTTAAGACTTTTTTTTATCTTTATCTACTTATAATATTGCTACAGATAAATAAAATTAGCTTTTTTTTATCCACTAAGTATATAGGCATCCCTCCGAATAGGCGCATACTCCTCTGTTTATGCGAGATATGCCCCCACTGCGACTACCAAGTCCAAGCTCATTAAACTTTTGCGGGCTGCTTCTCAATAAACGCAATCGCTCATAGAGGATTTAAAGTTTACATTTTTTTATTATGAATAACGAAATTTTTTATAAAAAATGTTTATAATTATATTTATAATAAATATTTATAGTTTTTATCTATTAATTCTACCGTTTATTTGCTGTTATTAAATGTTTTTCACTTTCACGGAATCACTTTCATTTTTTGCATCACTAGCAACTGCTTAAACAAAAGAATTTTCGCGTTTAATTTTTTTAACTGAATCCGACATTTTCACACATTCACCGAGTGTTTGTGTACTTACGACACGTGTCTGCTCTCAAACAGAAAAAGAGAAACAATAAACTAAAATGCGGAAAAAAGACAGCAAGTCAGGGAGAAAGAATCAATGTACGCGTGGTAGGGAAACCCTGAGTCAAAAAACTCTTCCCCTTGGGGGCCTCTATGCGCTTTTTTGGAGGGATGACTGTATATATTACACATTAAATATATTTTACTTTATTGATTGCAGTAAAAGATTTTTAATGGCGTTCTTATGAAAACTATTTTTTTTTTTTTTTTTTCAATAAAAAACAAAAACGTTCAGAGAATATTTAGATATTTGTAGCTGCTAAATTTTCAAATCAGTTCATTAAAAAAAATAATTTGAAAAATTTCAAAATCATTTTTTACAAGGAAATTATAAATTTTACTTACATATTTGATAAATCGTTGTTTTTAAAGTTTAGAAACTATTTTTTGATGATTTTCACAAATAATTTACTTTAACATGTAATACTTGAGATTTGCTATCAATTACCGTGTCGGTAATATGGGTACTTTTAACACACATTCACGTAACCTTAAAAAGGTACACGATAAAAATAGTATTTTGTCAATTATTTCTGATAAAGTAATTTGATCATCTTTCGATGCAGAATAAATAATTCACAAAATATGTGATATTTTTATTTAAAATAATGAAATGTAAAAATAAATTTAAAAAAATTTGAATTTTCAGATCCTTGAACCAGAAAACGAGCGGGAAACTCGTAAAAGTGTAAACGTAACGATCAATGTCTGCAAAAATGAGCGTAACGTAGAAATTTCATCGGAACCAATAAAAAAGAGCAAAGTAGATAGGCAAAAATTCAAAGGAATTTTATCCCCAACCCGTCTTTCTGTGAAAGAACGTCTTGGTGAAAAGGTCGAAGATGAAGCTAAACTAGCGAGTCTTAAACGTGAAGCTACAAGTAAAGGAGATACAACGCCACGAAGTCGCTCGCCAAGATTAATGAATAAAGATAGAAGAGTGTCTTTAACACTTGATAATGCGCCTATAATTCCAAATCCTGAAAGGAAAGTTTTTGTTGAAGATAGGAAAAGGGACAGGTCGAGATTAGATACCAGACATAATGAGGTAAACGATACATTAATCAAAATAGATCATAGATTATTATCCTTTGTGCATCAATCCATTGAATGATTGCTCTGTTAGTAAATATAAACATTTTTTCTCTTTCTATCCACGATATTACAAATTCTTGCTTTTATTGACTCTCGGGAATAAAATTACATTTTATAACTGGTGAATGAAACCACGTTAAAAAAACTATTATAAAATAACTATTTTGCTCACGTGTGAAGAAATATAGTATTTTGTTCACGCAAAATAGGTATAGAATAGTATATATATACACAATTGGCTCACTGAGTATCCCCGTTTCACCTTCATCGGTTGATTTGATCGCTACCCCCACTAATCAGTCTACTTGCATGCTCAAAGATTTTTTTTGTGCTCTCTGAATAACGCCACTGTTTTGTGCCAAGCTTTACAGAAATAATTAATAATATTTTATTACTTTGTTTGTTATTAAATGCTTTAATAAAAGTAAAATTTTTTTTCAAATCAAGAAACATGCGTAGTATAAACAAATCTAATGTTTTATTTATTCTCTAAAACAAAAAACGGGTAAATATGAACATTTTTTCGTATGGAGCAGCGGTGTTATTCAGAGAGCGTTTAACTTAATCTTCAAACATTCAGATAGGCTGGTTAGTGGGAGTAACGATCGACCATCCCGATGAAGGAGAAGCGGTGGTACTCAATGTGCTGACTGTAGTATATTATTAACCAAGGAGGGAAAAGCATTGGTCACCTCATAACTTGTGTAAATTGGCAAACACGAGCTATCGGGTAACCATTTTTTCTTGTTGGGAAAAATTCTGTTCTATACTCGTTAAAATAGATCCAAATAATGTTCAATTTCGAAATTATCAAAAGAAAATTTATTTTATATCCGAATTCAAGTTCAGCTCAGTAAACGTGAATTGTTATGTACATTTTATATCAATCTAGAACATAATTAAAGTTTTTCTCCAATCCGAAAAATTTGAACTTTTATTATCTTTTTTTTAACGATTGGCATTAAAATGTTTTACTGCTAATGTGTTATTTACAACATTGAAATTTAAAAAATTTACAATATTTATAACTCTGTATGAAGCTTCTTCTAAATCATCAAAATAGATGTATCATTCATCATTTTATTAAAAATACAATATTTTTTTTACTGGAGTTAATTTTATTACTTAGCTGTATGTATTGAATGATTTATTATTAAGTGCGATAGAAATACAGCTTATGTTACATCGTGGTATTTTTCGATTGTACGAAGATTGACCCGTGAGTCATTGTAATCGCATGAATATTTATAATTTAACGTACTTGTGTCGAACAATATTTTATGGCTCTGTGTGCATAAAATTGTACATTACGGATTTCCCGTTACATAAAATGCAATTTTACGCACGCTGTTAAAAAATAAATTAAATACCAAATAGTACTTTTTATTATTGTTAATATATTTAATATTTAAATATTCTAATATTTGTATGTCACTGTTAATTTTCAGGAACCAATTAGAAATCGTGAAAAATCGAATACTCGTAAAGCAGATAGAATGCCAAGAACACCACCTCCAATTGTAACTTACAAAGTGCGCAAAGATGAAGAGGATGATAAAGAAGATCGTAAAAAAGATAAGAAATCTAGAGATGACAAAAAACGTAAGAAAGAACATCGTAGTCGTAGCAAATCACGAGATCGTAAGAAGCGAAAAGACAAAAAACATAAGAAGGAACGTGAAAGGGAACGCACAATAGAAGGACGACGACAAAAACGTAGCAAAGAAAAAGATATGTCTAAAGACAAATCAGATGACGATGATAAAGAAACTAACGCAGATGTATCAAACTCGGACAATTGGAAGAAACAGCGTAGAAATCCAAGGCTCGTCTCTGATCGTAAGCGTAGTGTTCTTGATGAAGCCAGTTTTGAACCCGATTATTCAGCCTCAGATTCTGAGTCTGAGGATGATGATAGGTCAACCCTTATTGCAACTAAGAGAGCTAAAATTGATGATAGCTCAATCACTGCTGAACCAGAATTGAAGTCTAAAAAGAGACCAAAGGTAAACATTTTATTTTAATTGCTGTTTTTGTATAAAAATTTTTTTATTTATATGTCATTGTCAATGAAATGTCAATTGAAGAAATATATTTCGATTATACAGTACCGTCCATAAATTCGTGAACAAAATTTTGAAAAACATCGCTTCTTTAAAGAGTATTATCTCTGGTTCTAAAGGTCGTAGAATAAAAATCAAAAAAGTAAATTAAAGTATACGAAAAATACTAACTTTTTATGGTGTTAAAAACTTTTCCAAACCATTTTTTATCCTACTTTTAAAAAATGTCAATTTTTCACATTTTTAAACATTTTTTCAATCACTTATATCTTTTTTGAAAATGATTATTAATGAAAAATTCCAATGGGAATCGAAAGAAATCTAAAAAATCTAAAATTTATCACTACTGGTTTTTTTTCCTACGAAGCTTATTTAGGTAGTTATAAGCAATTGAATGTTAAGAAGTACTATAATAAAATTACGAATAATTTAACGAAAACATCAATGAAAATTTAATTATTTCAACATATTTGTATATAAACTTTTTAAAATTATTTATTGTCATAATTTTTTAGGAAAAAACTTTAATTTTTGACAAAATAACACTTAATTTTTCAAGAAATATGAAAAAAAAATATTCTGAATCATTATTTGCATATTATTATTCGTGTTTTTATTATACTACATCACAACATTCAATTGCTTATAACTACCTAAATAAGCTTCGTAGGAAAAAAAGCATTAGTGATAAATTTTAGATTTTTTAGATTTCTTTCGATTCCCGTCGAAATTTTTCATTAATAATCATTTTCAAAAAAGATATAAGTGATTGAAAAAATGTTTAAAAATGTGAAAAATTGACATTTTTTAAAAGTAGGATAAAAAATGGAAAAAATGGTTTGGAAAAGTTTTTAACACCATAAAAAGTTAGTATTTTTCGTATGCTTTAATTTACTTTTTTGATTTTTATTCTACGACCATTAGAACCAGAGATAATGCTCTTTAAAGGAGCGATGTTTTTCAAAATTTTGTTCACGAATTTATGGACGGTACTGTAAATCATTCATTAAGAATTTTAAAAAATTACGTTTGTTTTATCTTTAACATGTATTAAGTAAAAATTATTTATAACTAATTTATATAATTTAAAAATTGCAGCCTAGTAGTTCAGAGGATGACGATTCAAGCAGCACAGAAAGTTCATCGACAGAATCAGATAGTTCAGTGGAATCGCATCGAAAGAAAAAGAAGAAACACAAGAAACGAAAGAAGCGCAAGGCTAGAAGGGACAGTAGTTCAGACTCTGATGTTTATACTGATTCTTCAGAATCGAGCTCTGAAGAAGAAAAACATCGAAAGAAGAAGAAGTCCAAGAGTAAGAATAAACAATCGAAAAAGAAGAAGAAGTCGAAACATAAATGACGCCGTTGAACTTAAGTGAATAAGATTATGAAGTGATTTCTGGTTACTAAAAATTAATTAAAAAAAGAGTGGTAAAACCAATGACGATAATCGCGAATTATTATTTTTATTATAAGCGACGTAAGAACGCTTTCTGGAGGGAAAATGGGACAACTCTTAATGAGTGACATGAAGTGAAATTTATCTCGGTTTGTATGATATGTTTAGCAACTAAATTAGTTGCGTAAAGAAGACAAAATGTTGTGCTTCAGAACTAACATTGACTTAAATGTTAAATTGTACATTTACAATTAAATATAACGTGCGGATACAAGAAAATAATTTTGTGTATTTGTATACAAATGTTAAACACGATTGAAAATAATAAATAATAATAGAAATAGATTGAGAATGAACTTTGTATGCATACGTGCTAGTGTACGGAAAATAGTCATTTAAAAGTAAAAATTCTTAATAAAATTTGATAATATACTTATTTATTGTACCATTCAATAATACTGATTAATTTTTATTTCAAATTAATTGATTAAAAATTTTTTCTCTGTTTGATTTTTATCTTTTTACAACAAAATAATTTTAATAACAGACTAAACTTTTAAAGAATCATGCACCTTTTATTTCCTTAAAAGTTTCAACTAGGCAAAATAATAATGGCAGTTCTTTTGTCTTTTCTGTTTCTACTGTTCCCAAATCCTTGATAATAAATGCTCGGTCTAAAGGCTGCTTGGATAATTCACACTCTATAATTGTAAAAAATATCAAAACATTTAAAAAAATAAATTTTTAAAATCCATTTATGGCTTATTATTATAAATTATTTACCTGATGTAAGAACACTAGACGTATATTTATAACCCATCCAATCCAAATATTCCCTAATAAGTTCATTAAGAATTAATACTTCATGTGGTGATTTTGGTCTCTTTGATCTAGCAGATCTTTGTGAGCCTTCTAATAATTTCATTACTTTTGTTCTCATTTCTGCTTTCATTTGACCAAGTTCTCCATCAGCTTCCAATGAACTTCTTACAGCTTAATGTTTAAAAAATGCAAAACAATAAAAAGGAAAAAACAAGCTTTTATTTAATTTAGATAATTTTATATAAATAATAATTTGTATATTAAATCAATAGAATAACGTGATAAAACGTATCATTGATTTAGTTACTGCAAGTAATAACTGGAAATTAATATTATAAAAATACAATTATTTAAATAAATATTACCATCTATCAAATCTTTTCCTGTTGCCATAATGAAAAAATATGAACTTATTTAAGAAACAGCGTTTTTGGAGCAGCTGCCGTTGGAAACAAGCAAACAAAACAAACCTAGCCTAATGTTAGTATATTGCTCATATGCCGTATGCGCGGGAAGTATTTGGCAGCTGCAGTATAGGCTGGATATATAGCGCTGGAAGCTTTTAGCGGCAAAATTCAATTGAGTCAAAACAAAAAATACTATTTTTAATAACCATTATTTTTTTATTGAATTAAAGTTTTCTTAATTATTATAAAAATATAATTTTCTATTTAATAAGTTGAAAAATGAGAAAAATTGTCTTATTTATTAGAGAATAAAATAAAAAACATTTTTTATTATGCTCAGAACATTGTACTACAATACAAAAATCGTAGTATGCAATAATACGATGATACAGTGATTATATAATTATAGATTGAAGTTACAAAAATTACTGTTTATACACACTCATCAATATTAGCTGTTGAATTAAAAATAGTTTATAGTTGTCATCATCAAGGCTGCAATCGTGCCATTGTAGATTCTCTCACGTAAAGTTTCTTTTTAGAAGTATAGTTCTTTGTTTCAGTCTTTAGCAAAGCATTTTTTTTTATAGTACTAGAAAATCCATGCGCGCAAGCGCGCCATATATCTAATCTAAATGTATATAAATTGTTAATGATTAACCGTTAATATAGTGTTATTATTTTCTGTTCATTAGTAAATAATAATAATTTCATATCTACTAATATCTGCATCAGTAAAGAAATTGATGTTATATACTAATGTATCAGAGCAGTTTACGCGGCATCAATGAATTTATAGACACGGAAAACTTCGAGAAAAATAAATCCCATTTAAAAGATATATTATCACTATATTCATTTTCTTATTATTATTTTAAAAAATAGTAAACTTTTAGATTATTTTTTAGACATTTCTTAAATATTTCAAAATTTAAATAACGTAAACTATTACAAAGTCAAAAGTTATTTTACGAATATATAGCTTTTTATACACTTAATATAAATCTAACGTATTTGATTTTCAAGATATATCTTAAATGAGAATTAAAATAAGTACCAGAAAAATTTTAATATGTAATATTGGAATCCTAAATTCTTAATAACCAATGAATGAAGTTATTTAAAAATTAATATTTTCAACAATATGAAATCCATAAAATATATAAAAAATAAAATAGTTCAAATCCATTCTTAACGATATGTATATCGTTCCTATTTTTAAAATAGAAATAAAAATAAAAATTCTAATTTATATTTTCTTAATTATAGTAATTATATTATTCTTTCAAACAAAAAATTTTTATTTTATTTTGCAGAACTGTTTATTCTAAGCGTGATTCAATTTAAATTTTTAAATTAAATAAAAAACTTTTAAAAATAGTACATTTTAGGCAAGTATTATACTATATTTTTGAAAAAAAAATTTTAAGCTGTCAATCTAGAAATATTTTATATACTAAATTATATTATCGAAATTGTATTACTTATCGGTTTTTTTATAAATTATTTTAAAATATTCCGAAATATTTTAAATCTCTTTTTAAATTTACAAAATTATTTGCCTTGTTATAAGCTAAAAAGTTCATAACATCTGTATTTTCAAAAAATATTTATTGCTAAATTTATTGCTTAATAACTATTTTATGGTACAATTTTTAAAAAAAGAATTCAGAAGTAAATGGCATAGAATTGTTACAATGTTCTAATTTTAAATATACAATAACAAGTGAATATAGAGCGGTACTTCGCACTCTCGACATCTTCACACAAAAGAATTTTGTAAACGGAAGTTAGCGATGTTTATATTGATAATTTTATTTAAAAAATCCAACTATAACTCAATAATTATAATTTAATTATTTATCAATGATTTTCATTATTAAATTTTAAATCGATGATTTTATTTAAGCATATTATATTAAATCAAATCTCGTTTTTCGCCAATCATATGATTCTATTCAATCCACCAATCACGTTCTTAGTATAAAATGTTTCACAACATCCGGCCATCGTTTTTTTAAAAGAGGATATATGTAATTTTAAAGAAAATTCAAATAAATTAGAGTAGCATGTAGTGCTATTAATTACTTAATTGGTAATATTTATATATTTTTAAATTTTTTTAACTTATTTATTTTAAAATATATGTATTTATGTCGTCGTACCAGGTATTCGGCGTTGTACGTGCAAAGCTAGTTAAATGGGTATTGGGGTTACATACATTTCAATTCGTAGCACAACTATATTCAGTTTGCTATACTTCACATAAAAAAATATAGATAATTCCATACCTCACATGATGACGTATGGAGTCATCTATATGTCACGCTATAAGGTAGTAATTAGCTATGAAGCGATCGTTGAAGTCGTAAAATTTGTTAGTTTAATCGGCGTGTTTTGTTTTTTCTTTTGACATTTTGTTCTTTAACAAATTTAAAAAATATGAAAAAAATAAAAAACATTGATTAATTATAAAAAAAAATTAGTGCAAATAATGAAAAAAATTAGTACAAATAACAAATAAATAATAATTATAGTGAAAGTGAGACAGTGAAAAAAAAAATTAAATATAAAATTTGCGTGATATGCGTGGACAGCTTGTCAAATTTGTGACACATCAATGACGGTTCCGCAGACGATCCGCGTCTACACTTTTAACATACGTTTATTCAATTTCAAATCAAAATAAAAAAGGATTGCGAATTTGTACATTTATAATTGTGTTGTCCCTCATACCTGCTACAACGACATAAAATCATCTACGTCATTTGGGAGTAAGAAGGATGAATACGGGGCGAATTTGTTGCTCGAACAGTAGTCACTCGACTGTCTACTGTTCTCGCAACAAACTCGCCCCGTATTCATCCTTCTTACTCCCAAATGACGTATATAACTAATATATGCTTCTATAAATAACGCTAACTTCATTATTAAGATTATTAATTGATGAGTAAGACAGGGATATCTTGAAGATTGTATATCAAATAACGCATTTAATTAAAAAATCTTCAGTCATAAAAATTATTAACAATTTAACAATCAATAAATAAAATAAGGAATGACAATAAAAAAAAGATCCTTAAATAGATATTTATAGAAAATTTTTTAATCAAAGTAAAATTATTATTATTAAAATAAACAATTGACATAAATAGTATATCAATTATAAAGAGTTATACTTCAATATATTCTTTATCTTACAGGCGCTTTATCTTACGTCATCATTAAAATCTTATCAACAAAGAAGATATCGCTTAAGCAATGTAGTCATTAATATATATACACATGCTTATTGAAATAAAGATGAATAATGATAAAACAAAAATGTTTTGATTAAGCAACCTTTAGATTTTTTTAGAGCAATAGATATGCTTACACATGTATCTTGATTGTACCTGAAATTTATTTTTTCAAACATTTTACTCTTCATTCATAAACTGCCAAATTAAAAGAAACGTGAAAACAAATTAACATGAAAAATGTTTAAAAGTTATAGTTTTTTCCAAAAGTATATATAACTTAAGTGAATTGGAAAATGGACTCTGAAGAAAAAGTTTATAGCAATCCAAATCCAAAGCTCTACGCCAATTTTTTAAGCCAATTAATATTTAGGTGAGCTATATATTTATTTATTTACTTAAAAATAATTAATAAGTGCTTTTCATTCTATACAAAAGTATTAATTTTTTTTTTTTTAATATGCCCAAAAGTATAAATAATTTTTTATATCATATCTGTTTTTAATTCTTTGTTATTATTAGGAAAATTTATTTAAGATTTTGGTAATATAAGATGGTCAAAAATTAATTATTTTTTTTTTTAAATGAACCTTTTTTCAATTGTACTTCACAATTATAAATGTTGGACTCAAAATAATATGAAAAGAAAAACTTTTAAAATTATTTTCTAAATTTGAATATCAAATGAAATAACTGATATTTGTGATGTAATGTTAATTTATTTCTATTCAACTGGTTTTAGTTTTTCAAGCTTAATGTCTTCGTATCAGTTTTCTTCCATTATTTTTTTAGCTTAGATTGTTCTAAAAAGCACGCTAATTCGAAATTTTTATAGAAAATACTTAAAAATGAAAAAAAATAATATGGTTAATATCAGTTTCCATTATACTGTTTTCAACTAAGCGCAAATAAAAAAAATTTACAAATAAAGACAATTTTTATCACATGGTGATTCCCCTTAATGTACAAATTAGATTTTAATAAATGAAAAAATTTTAAGACTATAAATCAAAGTTGTGAAAATAGTAAAAATTTTAGTATTATTGACAATGATGTTATGAGTTTACCTAGTTTTTGTCTCGATAAGAGGAAATAATATTGATGAATAGCGAGGTCAAGAGCAAATGGAAATTTATGTGTATCTCTACTATAAAACTTAAAATAATTAAAAAGTCAATATTAAATATTCAGTCATTTCTTAAAAGGTTTAAACTCAATAAAAGTTGCAAATATATAATGAAAAAATCGCCTCTAGATAAATGAAAAGAATTCTATAAGTATTGCTGTTTAAATATCGTTACTTAGATTGCTCCATTGCCGTTATTTAATTATTCTTTCTTAAATACGTAAAAATTATTCAAATTCATTGGTCATCCCTCTATAAAAAAGTCATGAGTCATGACCAATGTTGTGATGCCAAGTTTAACGTTTCGTGATTGGCTTACAGCATGCGCATGCGTGTAGCGCTTAATTTCAATCGTCTGATTTTGTGAATAAAATTAGATTTATTCAAGATCTTGAATGAAGATTATTGTAAATTTTAATAATAACAATCAAAATTTTAAACCTTTTCTTATGGTAAATTTTTTAATATAAAAACTAATGCGTATTCCTGGTTATATAACTGTACGTACACAAAATCTTGATATACGTGCGCTGTTCGCATTGTTTTTGTCCATAGTCCGCGAGATTTTAAAACATAATTATTAAGGTTAGATACTTGATTTTTAATAAAAATTTAGTTAAGATAAAAATAATTTGCGCGTATTACTGTTAAATAATAAATTATAGTGATGTCACTTTTAAATAACATAGATTTAATAATTAAATTTTAATAAATTCATGTTAAAAATTAGGGCGCGCAACGCGCGCTGTTCAAGCTCTAGTTTACTTAAAAAATATATTTAAGATTATTGTACATTTTTTGAAAATGCTAAAAGTAATTTATTTGAAAAAAAAATTTTAAAGATTGTCTGAAGTATGTGAAACTTAAGTAAATATAAAATTTAATTTTTTAGATGGACAATATATTTCAGTAAATAAACAGTCAAAATAGAATTATTTTATACAGGATTAACATAATTTTTAATTTTATTTTAAAATTTATGATTATTAAATTAAAATATAAAATTTAAGAGTTCACTAACAATAAGTGAACAAATATTGCCTTGTATAATAGGATACATCGCCAGTGAACATAAAAAATACTCCAACTATCTACAATAGTTGTGTATACATGTAAATATTTTATTTCTATAAAAATACGAAAATTTTCACACTTTTCATTTTATTTCAACTTTTGGCTTAGTTCCATCATAGCCACTGATATAACATTTTAGAATTATTCAGTTATAATTGGATGATTTTTTGTTCAATTATCTTCGATACCACTATTAGAAAGTTTACGAAATAAAAAATTGTTAAATAGTTGAAATGTATGAAAAATAAATTAAAAAAATTATATTATTGTATTTTAGTAATATTTGTTTGAAAAATTGTTAAAAATCGAGTAATTTTAAGATTACCAAATTCATCATGATTTTCAATAAAAAGTAATCATTTATAATATACGATATTTTAATTTTTGGACTTCAGAACCAAAGATTAACTTTGTTTATTAAAAGATAATTAATCCCATGGTTTATTGAAAAACAAGAGATTGAGCATGATAAATAAAATACAATTCAATATTATTTTCATAAGCAATATTAGCAAGGCTTTTTATTAAGCTCAGTATTCCTTCTTATATTGCTCTCTCTATCTCTTTATCTTTTAATTGGTTAGTTTAATCAGTTTTAATTAAAGATTTTTACTCTTCATCAGATTTTTTACTATTAGAATAATAAATTTCCATTGCATCAGATTTTTGCAATTTCAACGAATCTGATTGTTTGTTATCAGATTTATTTTTCATTCTATCTGATTTATCAATATCATATTTGTAATATTTAATTGAATTTCAACATAAATCATAATTATTAGTTTCGTTATAAGAATTTCTTTTGTGTTTGAAATCTTTGAAGTTTCAACACAGATCTTGATTATAAGTCATTTGATTCGACATCAATCACATCTCAAACAATGAAGAATTTTTCTCTCTGTATTGTATATTAAATAAGTATTCATTCCGTAATATTTAAAATTTCCTTCCAAGATTTTTCATCAAATTTTCTTTTCTTACTTTATTATAAATATTAACTGTGGATTAGAAAACGTAAATATTTTAATTTAGGCTTTTTATTATATATCAAAATTCATAAAATATATTTTTTCTTTAAATTTCGGTTAATTTTAAATTAATTAAATATGCATCACTAACAAATACCGTAAAGCATTGTCTTTTCCATCATTACTATTGTCATACATTCCGATAAACCATTTTATTACGGAGTTCTAAGCACTTTATTCAAGGATCATTTCCTTTTTCATTATTAATATCCAGAATGAGGAAAAGTATCTCTGTTAGGAAGACTATCGCAGGTTTTAACTAAAAAACGAATAACTCCAACTTTACAAATTAAACTTACTAATTCCCTGGAAGAAAATTGACCATATCTTAAGTATAATTGCTGGTCAACAAATGTTAAAATGACACTTATCTAGAAATTTTTTTTATATCATTTCTAGAATTTCTAGATAAGTGCCATTTTAACATTTGTTGACCAGCAATTATGCCTACAATATGGTCAATTTTCTTCCAGGGTTTTTAGCAATGGTAATGGAATTAATTTAATCTTTCCGTTTCATCATTTTCAAGTCAATTTTAACTTTTTAAATAGAAACTTTTATTTTTGACGCTAGAATTAATGAAGTTGAAAATATTTAAATAGCTTGAAATTCGTCTCACACAGCATCCAGTTGGACTGAATTGTAATCGCAAGTTCTATGAATTTCCAATATTTTTAATTAAAAATATAGATGTAGTTTGATAATTATTAATGATCATATATAATATTGTGTGTATTCTTCTTTTTCATAAATATATGGATAATTCTTTTATTAAACGTTTAGTTGGCTACATTCATTATTTGAACTTGGAAAAAATAATGAATTAGTTGCGAAAGATCTTTATGATCCTTTACCAGATGATCTAAGTGAAAACTTAGGAAACCGATTAGAAAAGTATGTATAATATTTTTAGTTATTAAATATTCTTTTCAATCGCTGTATTTTATAGTTTATTTTTAAAATTTAAGTAGGTGGATTCAAGAGTTAAGTAATTGTAGTAAAAATAATAAAAGACCTAGCTTTTTAAGAACCATTATAACGACTTTCGGTTGGTCTCATGTAAATTACGCTATTTTTATGCTTATAGTAAATATATTTATAAGGTATTTTTCATTTTATAGTAATGATAAAATTATATACATACGAACAAACCTTTAAAACTTTAAATTATCTGTGTCGCTTGTTTCAAACAAATATTCTATGAACGAACAAAATTTTTAAAATCTTAGGTCGAAAGCATGCACTATTTAAAATAGCTTTACTAATATTGATTATCCTATAAATAAAAAAGAAATTTTTAATTCACATTACTGACAAAGAGAGTATCAGACCTTCGGATCATCGATTTTGTTGAAACTGTCAAAGATGTTTTCTTACATGTGTTAGTCGCTGACGCTCCGTAGATTCGGCGTTAGATCATATCGTCGCCTCTAGCTAAAAGTAGCACGTTTCAATTTTCAGGCGAAAACTAGCTTGATTCGCTTACATTTGGCACCCTTTGCCACGGAGAGTAGCAGATTCGAATTGTGCTGCGAAAAGTAGCACATCCCGGCGCTATCCCGCGAAACGTAACACATCATCGGTTGGGAATAAAAAAGTTGTATCTCCAAAACTGATATGGACCCATCAATCTCTGGACCCAGATCCATTGATCTGGATCTAGATATTGACTCATCCATCGACTCATCGATCCACGAACCTGAATCCAAACCCATCGATTTATGGACCTGGACCTGAATATTGCCCCATGGGCGGACCTGGACTTTAATCCATTCATAGACTTATCAACAGATTGATCTATGAACTCAGACTCATCAACTCATTGACTCTAATAATTTAAAAACATTTATAATATTTTTATTAATTTTTTGAATTATGTAAGATAAACATGTGCTTAGTTATGGTTCTTTGAAACATTGCTAATTTTCATTATGTTTCGTAAAATGATTGCTTGTATATGATCTAGCTTCGAATCTATTGAGCGTCTATGACTATGAATTTAATTTTTTTTTAATATTTTTATGTAAGCAAATATTTCTGGCAGTTTAAAAAAAATCGGTGATCAAGAGATCTGATGCTCTTTTGGTCAGTATCCAAAATGGTTCATATTGAGGCTCAAATTTTTCGTTCAAATGTCGCGATTTTTAGTAAAAAAATTTGATACTAATTAAAATTTTGAAAACTCCATTAAATATTTTGTGTGCATATTTACGTACCAAAATAATAGCTGTTTAAAATTTTTTTTTAAAAAGATACACAAAATTAAAAGTTTTGAAAATTTGCTCGTAAGTACACATTTTAAAAAATTACAAAATTTAGTATAAAAATATTTATTTTTAACAGTGGGTTGCAGCCATTAGTTATAGGTAGATTAATATCATCGTTTTACAACATATCCACAAATAGACTGAACGCTTATAAGTATACTTCTAGTTTTATTGGATTAATGATTTTACAAATCTTATTATCACAACATTCAAATTATGGCTTAAGCATTATTGGCATGAGATTAAGAATTGCTTGTTCCTCTCTTATTTACAGAAAAGTACGTATAATCAAAGTTTTATAAGTTTACAATAATATATAATTAAAATTATATAGTTAATCAAATAATAAAATAAGTCTTTTCAAATAAATATATTTACATATTTTTAATATTTATGTAATTAAATAAAAAATATAAATTAATTTATACAGCTTAATAAAATCTGTAATCCGTTTAAAAATAAGTTTTATGAAAAATTTCTTTAATTTTAAAATTAAACGTTTATTAGCAGATAGTTTATTTTATAAAATTTTTTATTTTTTTAATGATAATTTTATTTGATATTAGATGTCCAGATTATCTTACTCATCGATTCAACAATTACCAGAAGAATCAATTAAAAAATTACTAACAAGAGATGTCGTTAATTTTAATGATGTTTTTGTATCTTTACATTACTGTTGGATTATTCCACTTCAAGTAATATTAATTGTATACATTATGTGGCAGCTTATTGGCATTGTCACTTTCGTTGGATTAGGGTTTCTGATTGCAACGACAATTTCAAAAACAGGTAATGCATTTTAAGTTAATTTGCTCGGATTTTTACAAATACCTTTTTCACATATTTTTCCAAAATCCACAGTTCTGTTCGATAAAATAATATCAAAATTACAATCGAAAGGATCAAAAATTACCGACGAAAGAATTCTATTGCTAAAGACATTGATTAATAGGATACGTGAAATCAAAATGTATGTTTGGGAAAAACCATTTGAACAATTCATAGCGATAACTAGAAGGTTTGTTTGATAAACATTTAAGATAAGTCAATAATTAAAAACCACACGGAAAAACTTTTGCACCTAAAATACGTTCAAATGTTGCATATAAATTCACATCTACTATTATTGAAATAATTTTAATATCATTCTTGAAAAAAGATTAAAATCAAATTGAGATGATGTTTCCCTCAGAAGAAATGAAATTGGAAACCAGTCATCTATGCATTCAATATATACTCAATATGTATGTTGACTACATTCGAGACAGTCGAACAGCCTTTGTATTCAGACTTGATCGGGATTTAGCTTCAACTCGAACGGAAAAAGTTAACAGTAGTGCGGACAACCGAGCGCGTGTTTTGAAAAGAGGTAGGGGAAAAAGAAAAAGAGGGAGTAACCAAAATACATTCTTATTATGATGGTAAAATAGTAATTTTTAAAAAAATTAATAAATGTTACGATTTTAATATAATTTGTGAGTTTAAAACTATTAAAAAAAGTATTTCAACTCCAAATCTAATTATTTTAAACAACTAGGGGGCAGATGAGCATGTATCATTTCATGTCGATGATATTTTGAAGTAGGTTTGGTCGAGTGCGCAGCGTTAACGCTTTTCCTTTTCAGTGTGCAAGTTCAACTCTTGGTCAGGATCACTTTTTTTTTAATTTTTTTTATTGTTTTAAAATTTTTTATTAATTTTTTTATTTACATTTTTTTTCTTATAATATTAAACTCTAATTTTTCACGAGTATATTAGGTATACTCGTTTTTTCAATGAATATTTTTTAAAAATAAATTATTTCTTAGACGTAATGATGAAAAATATTAATAAATAAATAATAATAATGTTTATTTCATAATACTATAGTTTAATTTATTAATAATGTAATTTGTAAAATTTACATAATAAATAAATTAGACTATAATATTAATTTATTTATGTTAGAATGTATATTACATATTAATATATATCTTAAGACAGAATTTAACATTAAGCATTATAAACCTAACTATTATTCATTTATTAATATTTTTAATTATTATATCTAAGGAATAATTTATTTTTAAAAAATATTCATTGAAAACATAAGTCTACTTAAAACATAAAAAAATTTTTTTTTATTATACTATAATACTATATAAATACATTTAGAGAAATATTGATGGTTTATTTGATCTATGACATAGTTAGACCTTCTCTAAAAGTACTACAAAAATTTTCCATTTAAATTTTGTTATTTATATTTTTGAGCTGTGTAAAGTAAAAAAATTTGATCCTGAAAATTCAATAAATTTTTGGTAGATCTCTTGATGTCCGTTAAAGTGATCATTGAGCTGTTAAAATTTTAAATAAATAAAAGGTACAATTTTTCATTTTTTTTTTGAACTTTCACTATAAATTACACTTTATTATATTAAATGCATATATACGACACGTATTTATAATTATATATAAAAGCTTACCTTTAAAAAGGCATATGGTGGTCAAGTACGCTTATCCTGGTAGAAAATTTGTCTAGTTTTATCGAGCCCTCGATTATTTAACATACAAAACTAGACAGATCTAGAGTAAATTTCTACCAGGGTAGCGATTATTTTAATTAATGATTTTAACTTTTTATCTTTTTTCAATAATTCGTTTCGTATTCAATACTTCATATTTTAGACTATTATTTTTATTAAATAAAATCATAATTTTTAACCAAAAGGGAGATTTTATCGACTACCTTAGAAAAAATAAAAGTTTAAAACTAATTTGTTTTTACGAATTGAATTTATATAATGGTTTTAGAGAATTTCTTAAATACATTGGTCATATAAAACTATGAAACTTTGATATTAAAATGCCAATGAAATCATTGAACAGATGGCAAATATTAAATGCATTATTTAAATTTGTAATATAATAATTTGTTTTATCCAATTTCATTTCGAATGGTTTAATAGAATTTGATAGTATAGTACCGGGCAATAATTCTAGACAGGTTATCAAATTTTTGTTCCGACTTTGAAAAAGCGTATCTTTTTCAATTTTTATCCTAGAAAAATTAAAAAAAAGCATTTTAAAGTATTCTTTAAATGCTTTCTTTTTAGCTTACTTACATTTTTTTAACAATATTTAAAAAAAAATAATCGCTTTGGCAATTTTGAAATTTTTTTCATTTTTGCATTTTTCTTCAATCAGCTGTAGTTTTTTAAATAATTGAGCTAGAAAAAATTTGAAAAAAGATTTGAAAAGGGCTAAAAAAATGCTATTTGCAGCTATTTTTATAAAAATTTTTAAATTATATTTTGTCAAGTTTTAAGCATATAAAGTTATTGATCTAATACTTTTGCAGTTGTAAAAAACACTTCAATAGCAAGTAAAAAATAACCGCTGGTGCAAAACTTTTGATTTCTATGATATAATTTTTGCAAAATAAATCTTTTTGTTATTTCATACTTTATTATGTTTTATTATTAATAATGAATAGTTATAATTTCCTACTAAAATTAAATCACTACTTCACCAGCGATTATTTTCTACTTGCTATTGAAGTGTTTTTTACAACTGCAACTGTTTTTTTTTATTCAATCTCTGTAACCAAGCACCTAAATGCTGTAAAAGCTTACCTTAAAGGTATATGGTGGTCAAGTATGCTAAGCAATTTATTTTGATTAATGATTTTAACCATTTTGATGTCTTTAACATATTATAAAATATTTTTAGTAAAAAAATCAAACAATGATATTAGAATTTCATGAAATAATGAAACAAATGTCAAGTATTTTATTTCTATAATTGAATTTTGCATGCGTTCACAGAATTAATCTATTTATTTAGTATTTGAAACTATCAAATCTTTACATTAGAATTTCATGAAATCACGAAGCAAATGTCAATTATATAATACAGATGATAAAACTATGGCATCTTATACTATAAATTTTTGCAAAAAATTTTTCGAATTTTTTCTTTATAAATAAACGTTTAATCTCACTAACTGCATTACTTTTTGTCATCATTTCTTCTATCATTTATTTAAAAGTGTTCTGAAATTTTTTAATTCTATTAAATATTTACAAAATTACTTGCCAGGCCCGTGTATAAAATTTTTTAAAATTTTTATTTTGTTAAAAAAATTGTAATTATAAAAATATTGTTCAATTTTAAAATTGTAATTTTCTAATTTCATTATTTTACGTAATATGGTGTTTTGTATTCAGTATTTTTTAGGAGCGTATTTTATCTTAGTACAATTTCATATTACCTATATCTTACATCTATTATAATTTCTGGTTCAAATGTTAAAAACATACATTCATTAGACATTTCACCAATAAAATATTTATACACGGGTTTGGCAAGTAATTTTGTAAATATTTAATAAGATTAAAAAAATTTCAGAACACTTTTAAATAAATGATAGAAGAAATGATGACAAAAAGTAATGCAGTTAGTGAGATTAAACGCTTATTTATAAATAAAAAAATTCGAAAAAATTTTTTGCTAAAATTTATAGTATAAGATGTCATAGTTTTATCATCCGTATTATATAATTGACATTTGCTTCGTGATTTCATTAAATTCTAATGTGAAGATTTGATGGTTTCAAATACTAAATAAATAGATTAATTCTGTGAACGCATGCAAAATTCAATTATAAAAATAAAAACTTGACATTTGTTTCATTATTTCACGAAATTCTAATATCATGGTTTGATTTTATTACTAAAAATATTTTATAATATGTTAAAGACATCAAAATGGTTAAAATTATTAATTAAAATAAATCGCTTAGCATACTTGACCACCATATACCTTTTTAAAGGTAAGCTTTTATGTAATAATAAATACGTGTCGTATATATGCATTTAATATAATAAAGTGTAATTTATAATGAAAGTTCAAAAAAAAATGAAAAATTGTACCTTTTATTTATTTGAAATTTTAACAGCATAATGATTACTTTAACGGACATCAAGAAATCTATCAAAAATTTATTGAATTTTTAGGATCAAATTTTTTTACTTTACACAGCTCAAAAAATATAAATAACAAAATTTAAATGGAAAATTTTTGTAGTACTTTTAGAGAAGGTCTAACTATGTCATAGATCAAATAAACCATCAATATTTCTCTAAATGTATTTATATAGTATTATAGTATAATAAAAAAAAATTTTTTATGTTTTAAGTAGACTTATGTTTTCAATGAATATTTTTTAAAAATAAATTATTCCTTAGATATAATAATTAAAAATATTAATAAATGAATAATAGTTAGGTTTATAATGCTTAATGTTAAATTCTGTCTTAAGATATATATTAATATGTAATATACATTCTAACATAAATAAATTAATATTATAGTCTAATTTATTTATTATGTAAATTTTACAAATTACATTATTAATAAATTAAACTATAGTATTATGAAATAAACATTATTATTATTTATTTATTAATATTTTTCATCATTACGTCTAAGAAATAATTTATTTTTAAAAAATATTCATTGAAAAAACGAGTATACTTAATAAACTCGTGAAGAATTAGATTTTAATAGTATAAGAAAAAAAATGTAAATAAAAAAATTAATAAAAAATTTTAAAACAATAAAAAAAAATTAAAAAAAAAAAGTGATCCTGACCTAGAGTTGAACTCGCACACTCCAAAGGAAAAGCGTAAACGTTGCGCACTCGACCAAACCTACTTCAAAATATCATTGACATGAAATGATACATGCTCATCTGCCCCCTAGTTGTTTAAAATAATTAGATTTGGAGTTGAAAATCTTTTTTAATAGTTTTAAAGACTCACAAATTATATTACAATCTTAACATTCATTAATTTTTTTTAAATTACTATTTTACCATCATAATAAGAATGTATTTTGGTTGCTCCCTCTTTTTCTTTTTCCCCTGCCTCCTTTCAAAACACGCGCTCGGTTACTGTTAGCTTTTTCAGTTCGAGTTGAAGCTGAATCCCGATCAAGTCTGAATACAAAGGCTATTCGACTGTCTCGAATGTAGTCAACGTACATACTTGATCATTTTTTGCAAACTAAATAGATAATATATTTACATCATAACTATTGAGTGTAAAAATATGTCAATAATGAAAGTATTAGTAAGTCTTTAGCGCATTCAAATCGGTTTCAAGTTTTTTTGAGCACAAATCAATTGCAAAAGTTTTTCCGTGCAAGGTATCTTTTATTGCAAACGGGTAAAACTTTTGTGCATCCAATATTTTTAAATCATTTAGAACACTTATAAAATAATATTAAAATCAAGAATCCTTATGAATAGACTGTGGATACTTATGCAAAAAGATACGTAAAATATATGCTCAAAAAATATCTATTTTTAAACAGTTATGAAGAGTTATATGGTTTTAAACAGTTTTGAACAGTTTTCAATAGTTTTGTACTGTTATAAACACTTTCGAATAGATTACATGTTCAAAAAATTTCATTACTAAGAGAAATTTAGTAATTAAATGTTCAAAACTGTTTAAAATATCTTAAAATTATTCAAAACTATTTAAACTGCTTGAAATAAATTCTTTATGAAATCTATACATTTTATGTAAATAATATACAAGGTTTATGTAAATAAGTAATATGTAAAATATGCATTTTATGCAAAATATTAAGTTATATGTTTTTGCATAAATATTCGCAGTCTACTTATGAAAAAACATACAGCTCCGATGTTACTTTATTCGCTGAACAAATTTTTGTATGATGGAGTGCACTAATCAACAGTCAAAAATACTCAATCAAAATAATATTAAAGCTAGATTTTTTCGTAAAGAAAAGCTAAGTAAATTATAAAAAATTGTAATATATTGGCATTCTTTTTCATTAAATTTTCTATCTGAATCTCGTTAAAAAAATCCAATTAGATTTTATTGGGATTCTAATTACGATTTTTTGTAATCCAGTTGAATTTTTTTAAACAAATTTATAGACATTGCATCGCTTTACTCGATGTTAAACAACAGATGACGTAGCTTGGTGTTTGCTTAACTCCTCCCGGACAAAAAAAATCCAGTTGGGATTTCCTAAGTGGGATATCTAGCTGGAGAAGACTAGATTCGAGCTGGATTTTAATGGATCATCCAGTTGGAATCCTGCTTCTAAGTATATGGAAAGGTAAAAGGAAATCCACTGAATAATTTATAGGAAACTAAGGTATAGCACGGAAATCTGGGTAAAAATCTAACTCAAAGCTACTGAAAGTATGATATAGGAAAAAATGGAATTCCAACTGGATAATCCATTAAAATCCAGCTCGAATCCAGTCTTCCCCAGCTAAATTTACACTTTGGAAATCCAACTGAATTCCCCAACTGGATTTTTTGTCCGGGCTATAATCTTGGAAATATAATATCTCGACATTGGAACGTTCGCAGGTCCAACGTCGAGTTGAAGAAGCGTGAAGTTAGTCATCAATATCTCGAAATAATCAAATATTCTGTATGTACATACAAAGTGAAGTTGAATTTATTCCAGTTTTGACTAAAATTATTTCCAAAATTTTCCACTTTTTACAATTCTATGTTGGAGTTAAATGTTCGGTAAATCAAAATCTGTACTTCTATGATTTGCGAAGCTTTTTGACATCAGAAAACTCCAACGTTGAAAAAATTTACAAAGTATATGAAGTTAATTTAATTCCAAATTTGTTTCCATGTAGGATTCTGAAGAATTTCAGTTTAAAAAAAAAAATGAGTTTTTTAATTCACAATATTACAACAAATGTTTGAAAGTTTTTTTTAAATACAGGATTCGAACAAAAAATATTTTTAATCAAAGATAAAGTCTTTCTAACATAATTAATAAATTTAAATGTACGTATTAATTACTACTTTTAAAGATGTGAACGTAAACATAAAAAGATATGTAGGCAATCTGAGCTCTAAAAAGGCTAAAACAGACAAAATTGTTGCTCTTGTTGACACGTGACTCTGTTTTGAATGCGTTTAATGAGATTGACTCAAAATATGACTAAATATTTTTTTTTTTTAATTTTTAGCTGAAATTTTTCAAACATCTTTCAAACATTTAGTGTATTAATAAAAAATTTATTTTTTAAGCTTCACAAAATTCCAGCATGAATTTCTCACAAAACCTAATTGGATTTTTATCAACAAGGGAAATAATATTTCAATAATAACAGTATTAAAATTTTACTTTATAAATAATATTGCTAAAATATAAGTTGACAGAAATATATGATTAATTTCTTTAACTGTTATGTGTTGCAGGAAAGAAATTAGGATAATTGCTATGTATTCGTATGTAAAAGGTATATCTTTTTCCATCTTTATGTTTACTGATCTAACGACATTATTGATTACGCTCGTAGTATGCGTCCTTCAGGGTTACACTCTATCAGCTAGTACAGTTTATATAATAACATATTATTACTATATTTTACGAAAATCATTAACAAATCAGTTACCGAATACCCTTACATCTTTAATAAAGGCCAATGTTTCTAAGAAATGTATTGAAGTAAAAAATATTGTTTATATTCTTTACTGTCTACACGTAGAGGAATTCTATAAATAAAATTACGTACATGCTATTGTGACTGTGAAATCAATGTAAGCATGTCTTACAGTTTCAATAAAATATAGTAATTTTACCTATTCAATTTCTCCCCGTGTAATGTAATATGTAAATCACATTTAAACTATATTGATTAACAATCATATTTCCATTTTGTAGAAATTTTTATTACTTGAAGAAGTTGAAACATCTGAACCTATAGTCTTCAATGAAAACAACAAAGATATAATTATAAAAAATGTAACTGCCAATTATTTTAATAAACCAATAATTAATAATTTATACAACATTAATTTTAGCTTCGATTCAGAAAAACTATATGTCATTGTAGGATTGACTGAAGCTGATAAGGTAAATTTTCGAGAAGTTTATTTAAATATTTTTCAAGTTTTCTGCATTGATATCTTTAATATTATTTTCATTTACAGAGCTTTTTTTTTAAATTAATATTAGGTGAACTTTGTTCAAACACTGATCAAAACTTAATCTCCAGAAGAACATCTTATTGTAGCCAAAAGCCCTGGTTATTTGATGACACTGTTAAAAATAATATTTTATTTGGTGAACCGTACGACGAAAAAAGATATCAACAAGTAATAAATTTGTGTTCTCTTGAAGCAGATTTTAATTACTTACCTAGTGGTGAAAAAACTTTTATTAGTGATACAGGCATATTTGTTAATAATAGCCAGTCTACTAAAATTCATTTTGCAAGGTATTTCAAAGTGTTTTACTTTGATTTTTTTTTTATTTAATTATAAACTATAATCGTGATATATTTTGGTAGAGCAATATACAAGGATGCAGATATTTACTTATTTGATGATTTCATTAATGTGGATACTGAACTGGGTAATCAAATATTTGATGATGGTATTTTAGAATGGTTGAAAAATAAAACTCGTATTTTCGTAACCAATGACGTAGAATATTTGAAAAATGCAGACGTTATAATATCTTTTGATAATGTACAATACAAAAATCTACATCACAATTAAAGTGTAACTAATAATGTTATCTTATTGTATAAAAATTATTGTTTTTAGGGTCAAATTGAATTTCAGGGGTCTTACACAGAATTTCATAAAGGATACAAAATAAGCCGACTTCGGTCTATTGAATTTGAAGAAAGCGGGAACGAAAAAAATGAGATGAATAGCGGTAATGATTATAATAATGATTGTCTGGTTATTAAATATTCAAATAAAGATGAAACTAACAATGAAAAGAGAAACGAAAATTTAGAAGAAATAGATGAGCTATTAGGAGAAAAAATAAATAAAATAAACTTATGTTGGAAGTATATTTCAACTAATGGTTCTTATTTTCTTTTCTTTATAATAGTATTAGGTTTTGTTGTCACTGAATTCTTTTTAAATAGTTGTAATTACTTGATTGCATATTGGTAAGTTTAAAAAGTAATAAAATATCATTTATGCACCCAACTTAAAAATTGATGCTACTACTTATTTAGATATTTAACATTTTAAAAATTGATTTTTTCCAGGACTGAAAACAAACAAAATTTACAAAATAATGGAGAAACTAGTTTTGAAAATTATATTTTAAATAACACGCTTTGGATACTTGGAGGTTTGACTGTTCTCAGTATTATCGTGTGTGTCACTAGTCATATATTATTACTTAAAATATGCTTAAATTATAGTAAAATTATTCATAATAACATGCTTCTTCATTTATTAGGAGCATCGATGCGATTTTTCGAAATCAACTTCTCCGGTATGAAATAGTTTATATTAACATAATAATCTTAATATTTCAAAGTTTTTAATAAAAATTGAAAATTATTATTTTAAAGGTCAAATTCTTAATAGATTTTCTAAGGATGCAAAAGTGGTTGACAACGTATTTCCAGTAACGTTACTCCAAACTACGCAAAGTGGTTCTAGCGTTATTAGAAGCTCTTTACAGATTCTTTTTATAAACTGGTTCACATTATTTCCGCTACTTATAATTTTGTATTTTTATTTAAAAATCAAAGTTATATATTCTACAACTGTTCGTGATATCAAAAGATTAGAAGTCATTGGTATGTTTTTTAGAAGTTAATATAGTTTATATGTAAAAGAAATATTTTTTTGACACTTCGTGCGCGAAGCTCAATTTCGCGCACGCTGTACAAAGTGACACGTGCGAAAATGGAGCTTCTTACACGTCGTGTCAAAAAATATTGTTCGATACTCGTGCGAGAAAGTGATTTCTTCCTCGTGCGACCTTTTCACCCTCGCTTCGCTCGGGCGCAAACCGCCACACGAGTAAAAAATCACTTTCACGCACTAGTATCGAAAAATACTATTTACTGTGCGTGCTTATTTGTGTTGTGTACCGATAACCTATTATTACTCCAAACTTACTCTACAGACTCACTCCAATTTTTGCATTTATTAATAAGAATGAATTAAAAATTTTTAAATGGAGCACTGAGAGAAAAGAAAGCGTTGCAAACCACAAAGTTCGGCATTCACAACTTGGTCTGTTCGGCTTAGCAAATTAGTACACTGAGAAAAAAACATAGTTGACTTTACTACGTTCAGATTAATCATATTTACTAACGTATTGTTTCTGTCGTTTACTACAGCAACCTAGTAAATGCAACTAGATTCTTTGGTCGGCATTCAGTAGCACATGATGAATAGATCTTAACCTCAAAATCTATATAATATATATTATTATTAATTTGCATATTTACAAACGAAAGTAGATGAAATAAGAATATTTAATTATAATAAAAGCCTAGAAGACTCAAAAGGAGACTTTAAAGTCTTAAAACTTCGGTTAGTATATCTTGAAAAAAGTAAATAAAATACTAATAAAGACTGTAGAAATTCCTACTACGTTCAATCTAGTAAATGCTACTAATATAAACGGTTAATTTGACTATATATTGAATACTAACATGGTTATCGTTACTAGAGAACGCAATAAAGCCAACTATGTTTTTTTCTCAGTGTAGGGTAATAGCAATCAAACAAATATAGTAATATCATGCTTCAGTTATACTGACGATAGGCACTAATTAAAAATTTAGTTTCAATTTTAATAAAAAATTATTTTGATTAATGAAAAAATGCTTTTAAGTTTAATAAAATGACTTTAAAAAAAAAAAGAAAAATGCAAAGAATAGCTAATTCAATTATATTATTTAGAGGTTATATTGACTCTATAGTAATTGTCATCTTCCACCGAAGAGTTTGGTAGCAGGTAGTGGAGTATCAAGTTTTGTCAGCTTGGCAGGATCGCTTCCACTTGCATTTGTAAAACATTTAACTCTTTTTCTTGTCTCAGTGAAAATATATTTTTATTCCTATCTCATCAGTACTGGCCATTTTATTAACTCGAAAAGCGGGCCGAAACAAAGATATTTCTAACTTCTAAAATTTTGCAGAAGAAATGTATATTTCTCTCGCAAAAGCGCGAAGAAATAGTACATTATGCAACTAGGGAGTAAAGTCGTATATTTCTCCCGAGGGTGGATTTGCGACCCGAGTGAGCGAATACCCGAGGGAGAAATGGACTTGGCTCCCGACTCCCGAGTTACATAAAGTGCTTTATTCCCACCTCAACCGTAACCACTTTATTAACTTAAAAAAACGGGCTTAATTTAAAAAAATTAAAATAAAATTTTTTTCTGGAAATTTTCAATAATACATTAAATTTTATAATTTTATTTTGCGCGAGAAATGAAATTTAGCGTGAGAAAAAAACTTATCTCCCGCTAAATTTGTGGGAGAAAAGTACTTATCTCCCGCAAAATTTTAGACGTAAGATATGGCTTTCTTTCGGCCCGCTTTTTGAGTTAACAAAGTGGCTATTTCTGTTGAAGTGGGAATAAAGTATATTTCTTCCACTAATTTAACAATTTATAAAATTAAATATAGTTCCATTTTTTCTGCTATCTCCAAAACGCAAAAGTAATATCTTTGGCCCGAGTATAGTGAAAAATAGTATACAAATTACAAGAGATAAAATATAGCGCCCCATAGCAAATATTTATATGTGCTATAGACCAATGTATCAATTTTTTAGCTTTCTAGATACGTAATATACCATTAAGATTATTTTTTATAACATTTCATGCAGAATTTTTTTGACTTGAGTAGAATATACGCTATTCTTCCGTGAAAAACGTACAGAACCGTTAAAAAATTCGTAAAAAATTTTTTTTCAAGAGACTCAAATTCAAATCGTGATATCACAGAAACGCTTTAATGGATTTAAAAAATTCGGACGGTGTTTTAAAGATAAGACAAAATACTATCTTTTAGAATATTTAAGGGGGGGGGGCAGGTAAAATCTTATTTTTCAATAAAAAAATGACATTTTTCATTTTTAATTTTTGACTCATAGCACCTACAACATAATCCATGCGTGATGTTGTTCAAAACCATCTAAAGAATCTATAAAAAAATTTTCAGCACAAAATATTAAAAACTGTGGTACTAGTAGTATTTTAACTGGTGCTTGATTTAGAGGTAAATGAGGCAGCAGTTAAAACTAGTACTAACAGCTACTACTAGTCCCACAGTTTTTAATATTTTGTGCTGAAAATTTTTTTATAGATTCTTTAAATGGTTTTGAACAACATCACGCATGGATTATGTTGTAGGGGCTATGAGTCAAAAATTAAAAATGAAAAACTCTTATTTAAAACTCTTTTTAAACTTATTTTAAATTTGTTCATCCATAGAAAAGTATAATTATCTAAGCAAAATTAATAAATTATTTGTAATGGTTGAAATGTATTGAAAATATTTCATTTTATTATAACAAAAATAAAATAAAATCTATGTCTTATTTACAGCCAAAAATTCGCTTTTCTCACACGTTAAATCTACATTATCTGGCCTTTTAACGATTAGATCACGTAGTGCAGAAATTCAATTTCGTCGAAGATTCAACCGATATCAAGATGCTTACACATCAGCTAACTTCTTAATACTTGCCTCTTCTGTAACGTGCAAACTTTGGATTGACATTGTTAATGTTATCTTTGTTATTTTAGTTGGCTATGGTTTTGTGATATTAGGCGATTTTCCTGCAAGTTTTGTAGGTCTAGCATTAACGCAAATGATTATATTTTGTGATTCTGTTCAATCATATTTTAAACATTACGATAACATAGTGGAACAAGAAATTAGCTTAGAAAAAACGTTACAATTTACCAATATAAAACAGGAAAAGGAAGAGTTGCAAGTATTAAAAAAAATGCCTGAGTTGTGGCCCAATAAAGGAGAAATAAGATTTAAAGAATTAGTTTTGATTAAGGATCCCAATACTGTTATTGATGTCACTATTAAAGCAGGTTCAAAGGTATACAAAACGTTTTAAAATTTACACTATATTGAATTCTTAATATTATTTTTAATTTAATTTCTTAATTTTATTTTACTTTAGGTTGGAATAATCGAAATTGATTCAGAAAAAACATCTCTGGTCTCCGCTCTCTTTCGTATGAGTAAAATCGATGGTTCGTTATACATTGATGATGTAAACATTAATGATATTAATCTTTTTATTCTGCGAGAAAAGATTTCTATTGTACCACAGGTATATATGATTAAATTATTTTAAAATTATTAATTGAAGCTATGCTTCTTACGCGACGTTACGGCAGGGGTACTAAATGGCTGTATTCACAGTAGCATGGAAGTTCGGCAATTCAAAATTCCACCTGTGATAAATTAATAACGGTAAAATTTGCTCCAGTATGCTGAATCGTGGTTCATGATTATTCTTGAATCAACCATACGATACAAAATAACAATTTGATATTTTTTTATTTGTCAAGTATTTTATATACAATAGGAGTAAATACGTATAACAAGCCATATAGAGATACCGAGTAAACATTTCATTATTACACAGTAGCTTTTTTTGTGACCGTTTCATTAATTATAAAAATACTTAATATCAACCAAAGATCGTTCTAGCAAATGTAATATGCATGCGAAAAGAGCTTGCATAAATTATTCACATTCGTGAAAAATCCCGTGGTTTTAAATCCGATTGCTACAACTAAGCGTTTAAAAGATGTATCCTCGATATACTTATATTTTATACAAGTTCTCAGAAATAGCCCTAGCGTCAATCGCATTAGACGTGCATGTATGATACGATATAACCTATCTATTTACACGTGTTTTCTTGACTCGGTATAATATTATATACATAGTATGATACGACATAACCAAGCTATTTACACGTGCATTCATGATTCGGTATACGATTATATATAACCTGGTATACGCGAATCAATAGCTAGGTATAAGCTTACAGTAGTATCCTCGGTATGCATATACGTATAAATAACCAAGCTATTAATATGCGCACACACACCTCGGCATAGTAATCTCAGTACGCATACACGCGCAAATAACCAAGCTATTTACATGCGCATACTCACCGCGGTATGAACAGCTCGGTACACTAGCATATTAACCACGCTAAATACACACCGCGGTATAAACAGCTTGATATACTAGCATATCAACCACGCTAAATACACACCGCGGTATAAACAGCTCGGTATACTAGTATCTTAACCGCGCTAAATATACACCGCCGTATAAACAGCTCGTTATACTAGTATATTAACCGCGCTAAATATACACCGCGTTATAAACAGCTCGGTATACTAGCATATTAACCATGCTAAATATATACCACGGTATAAATAGCTCGGTATACTAGCATATTAACCGCGCTGAATATACACCGCGGTATAAACAGCTCGGTACAATAGTATGCCGCGCTATTTACCCGCGTATACATGCCTCGCTATACGAGCATACGTGTATAAAAATAGCTCGGTATACTAGCATATTAACCACGCTAAATATACACCACGGTATAAACAGCTCGGTACAATAGTATGCCGTGCAATTTACCCGCGTATACATGCCTCGCTATACGACCATAGACAACAAGGCATACGTGTATAAATATAGCTCGGTATACTAGCATATTAACCGCGCTAAATATACACCTCGGTATAAACAGCTCGGTACAATAATATGCCGCGCTATTTACCCGCGTATACATGCCTCGCTATAGAAGCATAGACAACGAGGTATACGTGTATAAAAACAGCTCGGTACAATAGTATGCCGCGCTATTTAGCCGCGTTTACATGCCTCGCTATACGAGCATAGACAACGAGGTATACGTGTATAAAAATAGCTCGGTATACTAGTTATATACGTAACTTGGGAGTACGAAGGATGAATACAGGCGAGACTAAAGTGTTTGTCGCTTGAGTAGCAGTTGGTCGAGGGCGCGCGAAGCGCGCCCGAGACTGACTGCTGCTCAAGCGACAAGCACTTTAGTCAAGCCTGGATTCAGAATCCTTCGTACTCCCAAGTTACGTAGATAAGTTTATGTCGTTGGTAGGCCGTATGAGGAACTATAAAAATGATTTTTTAAAATTAATGATATATGTTTTATTAAAAAAAAGTAAATAATGTCATTATTTACTTATTTATTTTACTTATTAACTGTTTAACTTTGAAAATTTGTTTAAACAAAACATTCTGTAAAGTTAAGATTTTATATGAATTTGTATGAGCATTGACATATCTAACGACATTCTTTTGTTTTCACTAACCTACGAATCGATGTCACTCGCGTCATATACGGCCACGCTGTGCGATATCTCGATCTGTCAATACTCCCTTAGGGAGTATAGAGCTGTCAGTACTCCCTAAGGGAGTATTGACAGAGAGAATATCGTCGAGATATTAGCATGAACGTATGCAATGCCTATACAAATTTAGCGTGGTCTATAGGTATTCCACCGAATACGGCCTACGACGACATAAACGTATATACACCTAGGTTAACACATATGAACGGACGTATATTACGTGTGTCACGTTGATAATTTTATACTCGTCTCAAAGTTCGTCTGCATGTGTTCCTAGATGCATCATGTATGTTCTCATATGAATGCGTGCAATCAAACTTTAATATTTATTTAAATTAAGAAAAGGAGTTAAGAAACGTTTTATTTTTTTTTCCTCTGTGATAATTTATTTAGTTCCTCTGTGATAGTTTATTGTAAGAAATTGACTGTATTCACAGTAGCATGGAAGTTCGGTAATTCGAAATTCCACCTGTGATAAATTAATAATGGTCAAATTTGCTCCAGTGTGCTGAATCGTGGTTCATGATTATTCTTGAATCAACCATACGATACAAAATAACAATTTGATATTTTTTTATTTGTCAAGTATTTTATATACAATAGGAGTAAATACGTATAACAAGCCATATAGAGATACCGAGTAAACATTTCATTATTACACAGTAGCTTTTTTTGTGACCGTTTCATTAATTATAAAAATACTTAATATCAACCGAAGATCGTTCTAGCAAATGTAATGTGCATGCGAAAAGAGCTTGCATAAATTATTCACACTCGTGAAAAATCCCGTGGTTTTAAATCCGATTGCTACAACTAAGCGTTTAAAAGATGTATCCTCGATATACTTATATTTTATACAAGTTCTCAGAAATAGCCCTAGCGTCAATCGCATTAGACGTGCATGTATGATACGATATAACCTATCTATTTACACGTGTTTTCTTGACTCGGTATAATATTATATACATAGTATGATACGACATAACCAAGCTATTTACACGTGCATTCATGATTCGGTATACGATTATATATAACCTGGTATACGCGAATCAATAGCTAGGTATAAGTTTACAGTAGTATCCTCGGTATGCATATACGTATAAATAACCAAGCTATTAATATGCGCACACACACCTCGGCATAGTAATCTCAGTACGCATACACGCGCAAATAACCAAGCTATTTACATGCGCATACTCACCGCGGTATGAACAGCTCGGTACACTAGCATATTAACCACGCTAAATACACACCGCGGTATAAACAGCTTGATATACTAGCATATCAACCACGCTAAATACACACCGCAGTATAAACAGCTCGGTATACTAGTATATTAACCGCGCTAAATATACACCGCCGTATAAACAGCTCGTTATACTAGTATATTAACCGCGCTAAATATACACCGCGTTATAAACAGCTCGGTATACTAGCATATTAACCATGCTAAATATATACCACGGTATAAATAGCTCGGTATACTAGCATATTAACCGCGCTGAATATACACCGCAGTATAAACAGCTCGGTACAATAGTATGCCGCGCTATTTACCCGCGTATACATGCCTCGCTATACGAGCATACGTGTATAAAAATAGCTCGGTATACTAGCATATTAACCACGCTAAATATACACCACGGTATAAACAGCTCGGTACAATAGTATGCCGTGCAATTTACCCGCGTATACATGCCTCGCTATACGACCATAGACAACGAGGCATACGTGTATAAATATAGCTCGGTATACTAGCATATTAACCGCGCTAAATATACACCTCGGTATAAACAGCTCGGTACAATAATATGCCGCGCTATTTACCCGCGTATACATGCCTCGCTATAGGAGCATAGACAACGAGGTATACGTGTATAAAAACAGCTCGGTACAATAGTATGCCGCGCTATTTAGCCGCGTTTACATGCCTCGCTATACGAGCATAGACAACGAGGTATACGTGTATAAAAATAGCTCGGTATACACGTATATACACCTAGGTTAACACATATGAACGGACGTATATTACGTGTGTCACGTTGATAATTTTATACTCGTCTCAAAGTTCGTCTGCATGTGTTCCTAGATGCATCATGTATGTTAACTGAGAAAAAAATTTATTTGGATTAAGTAAGGCTTAATTGAATCAATGAAATCCCTTAGGTGCGGGCGACACATAAAATATTTTGTTACATTAATACAAATATTTTAATTGAGTCAAATAAATATTTCATTTTTAAAAATAAATATTTGATTCTACTAAACATCACAAATATTGGTTGAATAAAATTAATTTATTGTTTTAAAAAAATTTTTTATTTATTCAAATGCATATTTGTTTTACTAATTGCTTATTTCATTACATCAATATGCATATAGTAACTGCACCAAATAATATTTTGTATTTTCAAATAAATATTTGACTTACTAAATGTCGCGAAGATTGATTCAATAAAATTAATTCACTGTTTTAACAAAAAAAATTATCAATTAAAATATCCATTTGTTTTTCCAATTAATTATTTCATCATTTTAATGCTATATTAAAAGTAAATTAGTTCAATATTTTATATTTTCAAATAAAAGTATAATTTATTGAAAATTGCAAAAATTTTATCAATTATTTGAAAAAAAAATCAGAAATATAATGCTTTATACAGTATATTTACAACATAATTTAACTTGTGTATATCAATATCATAACCTCTAAGAAACAAATGAAAACTAATCAATTTCTTACAATAAACTATCACAGAGGAACTAAATAAATTATCACAGAGGAAAAAAAAATAAAACGTTTCTTAACTCCTTTTCTTAATTTAAATAAATATTAAAGTTTGATTGCACGCATTCATATGAGAACATACATGATGCATCTAGGAACACATGCAGACGAACTTTGAGACGAGTATAAAATTATCAACGTGACACACGTAATATACGTCCGTTCATATGTGTTAACCTAGGTGTATATACGTGTATACCGAGCTATTTTTATACACGTATACCTCGTTGTCTATGCTCGTATAGCGAGGCATGTAAACGCGGCTAAATAGCGCGGCATACTATTGTACCGAGCTGTTTTTATACACGTATACCTCGTTGTCTATGCTCCTATAGCGAGGCATGTATACGCGGGTAAATAGCGCGGCATATTATTGTACCGAGCTGTTTATACCGAGGTGTATATTTAGCGCGGTTAATATGCTAGTATACCGAGCTATATTTATACACGTATGCCTCGTTGTCTATGGTCGTATAGCGAGGCATGTATACGCGGGTAAATTGCACGGCATACTATTGTACCGAGCTGTTTATACCGTGGTGTATATTTAGCGTGGTTAATATGCTAGTATACCGAGCTATTTTTATACACGTATGCTCGTATAGCGAGGCATGTATACGCGGGTAAATAGCGCGGCATACTATTGTACCGAGCTGTTTATACTGCGGTGTATATTCAGCGCGGTTAATATGCTAGTATACCGAGCTATTTATACCGTGGTATATATTTAGCATGGTTAATATGCTAGTATACCGAGCTGTTTATAACGCGGTGTATATTTAGCGCGGTTAATATACTAGTATAACGAGCTGTTTATACGGCGGTGTATATTTAGCGCGGTTAATATACTAGTATACCGAGCTGTTTATACCGCGGTGTGTATTTAGCGTGGTTGATATGCTAGTATATCAAGCTGTTTATACCGCGGTGTGTATTTAGCGTGGTTAATATGCTAGTGTACCGAGCTGTTCATACCGCGGTGAGTATGCGCATGTAAATAGCTTGGTTATTTGCGCGTGTATGCGTACTGAGATTACTATGCCGAGGTGTGTGTGCGCATATTAATAGCTTGGTTATTTATACGTATATGCATACCGAGGATACTACTGTAAACTTATACCTAGCTATTGATTCGCGAAAAAATTCCACGAATCTAAGAACTATTTAATACGGTAAAAAAAATAGAAAAAAATGACTTAAGAAAATTTTACATCACAAAACAAAATTGGTATTTTATCTTTACTTTAATTTCTTTTTTAATTTTTTATTCTGTTTCTATTTAAAAAATTATTTTTTACGAAAATTTTCTGGAAATTTTGATATTGTACATTTCTGTAAGTTTTATTTTAGAAACTATAAAGTTTCACTGCTTCGTTTTTTTATATCAATGAACCTTTATAAGCTACGCATGAACATTTCTTTCTTAATTTTTTAATAATTGTTATTAATAAACTATATTATTAATATATTTTTAAATACATAATACATTGAATGAAAAATAACAAGTTTTCATTAAAAAATTAATTATAATTTTTGCCAATGTCACACTTCCTAGTTTCTATATATATACTGGAAGTATAGCTTCTGTCGGCCAGTCCCCACGACTGCCACTCCTGTTTTTTTTTTAGTAAAGTTCAATGTAAAGTGTTATCAGAGCGTTTATAACTGATTAATTTTATCAAAACACGGTTAGAAATATTAACGAACAAATCTGTTAAAAATTATCTACAGACAAAAATGTCTGCGAAGGATTCAATATAGGGTCAATCAGCCGGTAAATGGACGCTTAATACAAGTAAATAGAAACTGTTTGAAATCTTGTAAAATTAATAGTAATGCAATAACTAAAAAATTTATTGCACTATAATTCCGCAATGTAATTACTTCACATGTAGAAGATTGGTTATATATAGAGAAACCTTATGTTTAAGATTTATCTTTAATTTTGTCCAGTTACTGATGGCAAAGAATATAGACGTATATAGAAGAGCAGACGTGTACAAAATTTTGAGGCAAGTTATCCCCCAGCTTTTACATTGTTAGTATATTGATATATTAGTACTATATAGCTATACAGGTAAAAAGGTAACAGATTACGCGCGTGTTTTCAACCGTGAACGTAAACATGTTTTATTCTATTTTCAACGCCTATTTGGAAATACTACATACCCTTCCAGCAGCGTAAATGGAATGCTATATTTTCGACTCGATGTTAAAAAATTGTAAGATATGCACCACGAAAGGTAAAATGGCCAACCCATAGCACGAGTTAGCCACCCTTGGCTTCGCCTTGGGTGTCGATTCACTCGTGCTATGGCCTGTCCTTTATTTTACCTTCCTAGGTGGATAATATACTAATATTTTTCATCTTGGAAGGAACAGTATAGAATGTCTTATATCGTATATAAATCGTCAGACGAGGCGAAGGCGAGGATTCAAGGCATTCTTTATTCACTCTCGTGGTGAAAATACTATTTGTTTGGTCCAGCGATGCTGATAAAGCAACTTTTGCAATCGAACATAATAAGCAAAAGTGGCATTTTCGTCCCGCTAGGCAAAAAATAAGAGAAAAAAATTGTCAGCTTATAGTTTATATGAATTGACCAATCTCTTTCCTCTTGTGATTCATATATACTAATAACTTCTCTTTCAAAAAATTTTATGAGTATATGTTATGAAATATTTTAAAATTCAATAAAGTTAGTTATTTAATCTCGAAAACTACTTAAAAATTACTTGATAATCATTTGCAATCTTAAATAAAATTTAACTTAAAATTTTTAATTATTGACAACTGAATAAGATAACACAATAAATGTTCCATTTACTCTGAAAACTTATGAAAAATACTTGTCATTATTAATGAATAATATTTAAAAAAAACTAAATAAAATTAATGTAATGTTTTAAATAAGAAAAATTTTTTTAATTTTAACTTATTACCACAAAAATATTCAAACTTTGATTGATAATAAAATAAGATAATTTTCTATGTTCACTTTAAACAACTTACTTTTATATATTTACAGAATCCAGTGATATTATCAACAACTTTACGTAAAAATCTTGACCCGCATTGTCGATATGATGATTCAACCTTATGGTCTGCATTAGAGTTGGTCGATCTCAAGCTTATTTTTACTGATCTTGATTCTTATATAGCTGAAACTAGTTTAAGTCCAGCACAAATTCATTTACTCCATTTAGCTCGAGTAATCGTAGAAAAAAATCGTATTCTAGTACTGTATGAGCCTATGAAGAATATTGGTGCTGTGATTGATGAATTAATAAGGAAAATAATCAAAGGATATTTTAAAGATTGCACTATCCTGACAATTGCACATAGGTTAAATACAATATTCCATAGCGATGCTGTCATTGTAATGGATAATGGCAAAGTACTAGAATATGATAAGCCAGATGTATTATTGAGAAGGAATAATGGATATTTAGCGAAAATGGTCGAACAGGCTGGAAACAAGATGGCTGAGAAACTCAGGAAAATTACTCAACTGGTAAGAAAATTATTTTAGAAAAGAAGTGCATTAGCTTGTAGCATGAACCATGATGATTATTCAGTTAAATTTTCAAATAAATTAATTCATAAGTTTTTAAGATATTTGGATTTTTTGTACAAAATCGAAAAATTTTAATAAATAATATGGGAACCCAAAATTTTTAATAACTAATGAATAAATTTATTTAAAAATTTAATTAAATAATCTTTATGGTACATACTACAAACTAATGCATTTCTTTACAGAAAATTTTACAATTAAATGGAAAGATAGTCAATATTTATGAGTACAGGTGTAGTGTCCATTTTTCATCTCCTTAATTTTTAAGCTCATGTGATAGAGTGTATGCTTATAAATAATATAAATAATTACCGATATTGCTAGTTCCTCGATTTTTTACTTTTATTTCAAGATGGTTATTATATAAAGGTATTTTAAATTTTTTTTTATCAAAAATAACAAATTTTGGGTACTGACATCAGTATATTTCTTTCTTACCAATTAAAAATTGAATTAGACTTCAATACTAATAATTTTTGTGAAGAATGGTTGTTTTGAAATGGTTAACATACTCATTAATAGTTTTTAATAGACGTTAAATTTTTATTTTTAGGAATGTGAAGAATAATTGGAAGAATTAAATATATATTCAACGAAAAATTATGCTATTAAAAACGCTAAGACTTGAAACTACGAAAATATTCGCAATTTAATTGACTAATTATGATCGTATGACATCTTTTTTCAACCACCTAATGTAACTTTTAAATCTAGATTAAATCCTTCATATTGAGTGAAATTCAATTGTGTCAACTTCTTTCAGATTAGATACTCTTCTGTTCGTATAAAATTTTATTACTGTTTCTAGATAATTTCATAATTTTATAAAAATTTATTTCTATTTAATTTTTTACGTTTGTTTAATGGAATATATTTTTAAAGAAAATTCATTTTATTCAAATTTATTATCAATTTTATTTCTAGTATCATAAAAACTTATCTATTCTTTTTTCTAAAAAAATAGTTAAAGCTTTTTAAACGAATTTCAAGTGATTTGATCGGTTAAATCGAAATGAGAACATTATTTATATTTATTTGTAGAAGTTTATGTAAAATTTTAGTTTAGTTTATGCCAAAATATGCAAAGTTACGCTTGCATTATTATTCTTAAAATCTCTTTAAAATTATTAATGTTGGACTCTCTTTAAGTTAATGCATAAAATTGATATTTGCATATGCAAGAAGAATTTAAAAATATATTCTTAAAAAAAGAATCACTTTAACATTTTTTTAGAAAATTTTAGTTTGTTATCGTATAATTGTATAAAATTTGTATTGTGAAAGAATCTAAAACAAAAATTTCTTTGAAGGACACAGTGTACACTTGTTAATTTAATGTTTTTGATAAATATGTTCCTATATTTATGATTTTTAATATAAAATTATATAAGCATTTTAATTATATTGTTCAAAAAATAGATAATATTTTATCTTTATAAAAATAAAAAAATCTAAACAAGAATAATTTTCCAATACAATATTATGCTTTCGTTGGATGTTCCGATTAGTGTCCATATATTTTTATTGTAGTGAAATAAAAAAAATTGCTTATTCAATATCAGGAATAAAAATATATAGCTACCAAAAATAAGCCAACGAATAAGAACGAATAATATAGTATTGTAAAAATTTTTAATGTTACCAATCGATATCAAAGAATTAAAGGTCTACAAAGAAGAAGGATAAAAAGCTATTGTAAAGAAGAAACTAAAGGATTTGGTGAAGGAAATTTCTAGTAGCTGCATCACACGTGGATCCAAACAAAGTTTCTTTATATTTATCTCTAGATTTAGTTTCAATTCGTAGTTATTAACTTTGTTCTAAGTTAAACTAGAAAAACAGTCATCTTATGTAAAAATAACTAATTTTATATGCATGTTACATATTACATTGTGAAATTGCAACTAGCAAAAATAATTAAAAAACTATAAATTGTTAACTAAGGACTATTTTGAACTTTTTCTAATCTTAAGATAGTTAAGGTAGTTCTGCACAATTTTTAAAAACTGTAGAAAATTCTCAAAAAATATATATGGTTATTTAGACTATACAAAATCTATTACAATTTCTTTACATCTGGATTATCGAATAAATTTTTGAGTAAAAGTTATTTGAAATTTTATTGGTTTTTACCCACGTTTATTGTGATTTCAAGTAGTAATAACAACACAACTCTGTCGAAAAACTGCAGATAAATTTGAAAAAATAGGATAAAAAAATAAAAATCTTATATTTTTGAATGGTCATAGGTAATCGATCATTTGAAAGAAATGTTTAATATAGAATGTATGAATATACGTATTTTTTATAATTTCAAAAGTACATTTTGGAGATGTGGCAGCGTCATATCAACATATATAAGCGCTCATAATTCAAATTACAATTGACAAAAAGTAACATTTCATTTTTAAAATCATATTCTAATAATTAAACTCAATCAAGCCAATAGATTTATTTTTATGTTTATTATAAAATTGGGGGTGAAAAAAACGGATCTTTGCATAAATTATTATGTATATGCTGAAAAAAAATTTCATATTAAAGTTGATTAAATATTATTTACAATTTATTAATTTATTTAATAATTATTAGTAAATTTTTGATAACCGTTTCGGAAAGGTTTTTTATATATCCACTACATTGACTTCGGAGTCCTACAACTTTTTTTTCCTGATACAAAAGTAGCTCCTTGTAAATACAATTTTTTCAAGCTTTATAAAGTGACCACCCAAATTTTATTACAAAGTAAGCAGATACTAATGTCTCTCATTTGTATAAAAAATCTTACTGTTAGTTGAGTTCTAGATTTATAAATATTTTTATTTAACAAAATGAATTTTAATACAACTTGTATAGATTACATATTTGTAAAATATTACAGAAATATTGACAAAATGTCAATTGAATACCTAAAATAATACATGGAAGCGTATTTATGGATGTTAATTATTTATGATTTATTTATTTTTATGAAAATTATTTTACACCATTTATACAATACGTTTTTGTACAAGGTAAGTAGAACTTTCTTTCTTGAAATTTTAAGATATTGCAATATCTATCTTTTATTTTAAAAGTACATAAATTATGAGATTAGAAAAATTTTATTTTGTGCACTTATAATTAATATTGATACATCAATTTATTTTCAAATACAATATATATTTCAACTATTATATAAAAAAATTTTACAAAAGTAAATAAAAAAATGTATTAATTACTGAATAGTGGAGATCCGGACAAGACGGACATCTCATCTCAAAAGAAATTTAATTTTCAAAATTTTACCATCAACTAGATACAAAAACAAACTCATTTGTTAAATTTTATCTTTCCAAAATAATTTGAAAAATGAAAAAAAGAAATCATTGAATTTCAAAGTGCTTAAAAATAGCCGGGCAAAATGAGCATCCTGAGGAAAAGAAAATAAAAATCGACCAAATTGAAAAAAAATTCTATAATAATTCTGATGCGATTTAGTTAAAACAGAAACAAAAAGCAAATTATGAAAATGATAAAAAATTAACGAAATTTTAAAAAGTGGCCAGCACGTGTCGTAAAATAATAAATTACGAGACTGAACATGGAATTCATAGATTAACAATATTTTATATTATTATTAATATAAAATTAAATAAATACCATTATTACATTAGAAACAAAAAATATTTTTACAAATAGGTGTCCACCTTGCCCGGTGTATGTGCATAAAGAATTTTTTTGTTTATAAAAAAATGTAAAAAAGTTATTCTCGATTTTAAATAATGGATTTATTTATGTATGAGTAAATGCAATAGCCTGAATATATTTTAGAATTAGTTAAATAACGGAAGCGCAAATAATCACTTTCTTACCTTTGGCCACGTTGTCAGTCGTATGACGGTAATTAATATTTAATTTTCTCAGCGATAAATGTTAGTAACATAAACAATGAATAGTCTACGTCTGTCTAATCCGGATCTTCTCTAGAAATATTTTGAAATTTTTCAAGAAATTTAAGAAAATATTGGTAATTTTCCAAGAGAGTTTTTGCCTGCTTATCTTCTTTACTTTTTTTGTCTAGATCTCGAAAAAAATTGTCTGAAGCTACTGTTTTTGTTACTATAGCCAGTTGTAGATTTATCTTTTGTGTCGTGAAATTCGCGATCTATCCCAAGAATTTTCATAGGTAGCCTGCAATAATAACTTATATATAATATCTACTAAATTTTTAAATTTGACCTACAAAAAAACTAATAAAGTAAAAAGAAGCAAACCTGGCAGTAACAAGAATTTCTTGTGGTCTACGACGACCTGGAGCATGCAATCCTCGACCAACGATACGCTGTTGTATACCACGTAAACGTTGTCTACTAGCCCATGCTCGTTCCATGAAAAAAAATGCTAGTGCTACAATAGCACCAACGCCAAGAATGCAAAATGCACCATAAACATCTGCTAAATGAGCTTGCTTGTATTTAACAATACCCAGACAACCAAGGAGTGGTGGTTTTATTTTCAGAGCTAGTTTAGGTAATATTCCGTATTGCCACATACGTAAAATACTGTATTAAATCAAAATCATTATTAAAAATAAGCAAGAATTTTTTAATATTCTATTATTTATATGAATTCTTTTATTATTTTTTATTTTTTATTTAATATTGACAATCCAAAAAAACTTTATAATACAAATAATCATTTTTTAACAATTATTTGAAATTAAATTTTTTTTTCTATTCTAGTCATAGAGAATTATTCATTTTTTTCATTATAAAATTTTTAACAACTTTGACGATTTTGAGAATAAATCTCAGTGACAATAATTTTCAAAGAATATTTTCTGAAGAACTATTTGCTCTATAAATTAAAATCTGCAAGGGAAAAAAAGCTAACTTAATCAGCACGATCTCTTGGGCTTCAGATTTTCTTCCGACCTTGGAGTATTTTTTCTTATATAAAATCATGGAATTTGGCCTAATAATATTTTTAATTTATTTCAATTTCAAAGTTTTATACTTTTTTTTTTTAACTATTATTTCGAAAAGATTTTTAAGAGAATTATACAAAAGTTGAATTTTAAATCTTTGGATAAAAAAAAATAATTTCAGAAATTTTCTTATCTTTTAGTATTAGTTGTGTACTTTTAGAAAAACCTATAATATTATACAATTTATTTTCGATGTATAGAATAAAATTCAATTTAACCCTTAAAGACCCTTGTAATTTTTAAAGTTGAAAATAAAAAAATTTTTTTTTTAGTTTTTAATTATTTATTATTTAAAAATGAAAAATTAATTTTGTAAGTAAAAATTTAACTCGAAAATGTTAAAAAGTTTCGTGTCAATAACGAAATTGCGGCTAAGGTCTTCAACGATTCCACGAGAATCTCGACATTATACCAAAGTAAGAGGACCTTTGATTATAACAGGTGAATTATCAAAGTAAAAAAAAATACCTGACGTTGATAATTTTTCTATATGGACTGGTATTGGATATCGGTAAGGCTAGGGTGCCAGGAGTATCAGTCTGAAGCTCATCAATTTTGCATCTTTTGAAAACAAGGGCATTGCGAAATATTCTCCGTGCCACCGTATCGCTAATGAAAAAGGCATAGCTACCATTTATTGTTCTTTCTAAACCTTCTTTCTCTGGCACCTTCATTTGGTTTCCTTCTAAAGCTTTTACATAGAAATTTCGTAATTCCTCCTTGGACTAAAAATTATTAATTATAAAAATAAATCTGAATTTTTAATAATTTATAAAATAATTTGTAAAAAAAGCAAATAAATATATTTTTAAATATTAAACTTATGGTTATTTTTTTCTATCAACTCACAGCTATATAATTATCATCGCTTTTACTACAACCAAAGGTGTAATCATAATTCATGAAATCAGAAACATTATTAATGCTGGTAGTTTTGACAGACAGAATCGACGTTATGAAGCCAGAGTACGAATTATAGATGATAAGAGCAAACATAAGACTAGCGAGTAGTACAGCTTTACCAGCTCGCGTTACTGGCGTCCAAGGTGAACCTGAGAATCGTTTAGTTAAAAATTTATTTGACAAGTGTAGAAAATTCTTTTCTATTTCTTGGCTAGAAAAATCAATCATTATCATTGTTTTGATGAAAAATTTTATTTAAGAGATGTGAATTTCGTTAACTTTGCTATTTTATCAATCATTAAATTTATAAAAATAATATAAGAAAACAATACTTGAGCTTGTAATATGTGAAAAAATAAATGTTATTTTAGCTAACTTTTGAGAAAAACGTTATATAGTTATAGAAAACTTTGGGATTCCCGTACTATGGTATCTGTAAAATATTTTATTATTTTTAATTAAGAAATTCAAGTTTTCCCGAAAAATTAATGGGTGCATTTAAAAATAAATTTAAATAGAGTTTTAAAAACACATACTGCAAGCTAACATATTAGTTTTTTACTTAAATTGTAATTGTTATTATATAATTAAAAATAAAAATAAATAAATAAAAAACGTATTGGTTTTATTTTTTTCTCCACTACCTTGCATACACATTATACTGAGACACCAAAGACTTGCCTCACCAAGACCGAAATGTTCTAGATCTTCTTTCCAATGGATGAAGACTGTCACATAATTAATAATTTCCATTACTGTTACTATTGAAACCAAAGTCCCCAAAACGCTGAGAAATAATGGCTTACTGAATGGTAGTAAAAAAATATTGCTATATGTATCTGGAGGTTTGAAATATATACTTCTCCTGTAGATTGTTAAAAATCAAAATTTTATTATATTTTAAAATATAAACCTATTCAACAGAAAAGAAAATGTTTTAATTTCAAGAAACTATTTTAGTTTTTTTAAAATCCATTATACCTACAGATAATGTGGATATTCTACTAACTGATTTTATAGATTTTTTTTTATTTCACACGAAAAATAAATTCCCTTTCAACTTTAAATGAAATGTTTATTAAAATTGCAAATACTTACGTAAAACGAAGGATTGGATAACTAAAAGATAAGAATTTGTGGCGATCGAGATCAACATCAAAGTAAGCAGCACCAATGTCAATTTCTCCACTTGTAATACCGTGTATAAGATCATTATTTTCTTTGCTTACTTGAGCTGCTTCACGAAACATGTAATTTGTAATATTTGCACTGCGAAAAGTGTATTAAAAATATTTTTAGACAATGTTAGACAACTGGTATTATCAGTAGTTTTGTCAATTGAATATTGAAAGTATTACTTTTAGTAAATTACCTGACATTAAGACATCTTCCAAGTAAATTGACAAGTTCGATGAGAGTTTCAATACTACTTGCATGCTCACCATCTTCGGTACTTCGCATTTCATCATCATCTCCGTAGAATCGACTACTGTTCTGTAGTCCGAAATTCATGATGTATCCTCTAGGCGTCAAGAGAACATGATAATTTAATATAAATAATTGAACCTGATAAAAGCCTTTCAAAGAAATATTTCATTAATTTTTTATAAATTTTACAATAAAATTACCTCATATCGATTCTTTGTCTGGGAAATTTTTTATCCCTATTGATAAATCTTCTGCTAGGATTCCAAGTGTCCCAAAATTCCTCGATTAAACTTGCATTTCGATCAACTCTAATCTTATAGACTGAAACTATATAAAATACCATAATGGTTTTAGAAACGTTTTCGGTATCTTGAACAAAAGTCGATTCAGGTGGAGAAACACTTTGACTTCTTCTTAATCTTGCATAATCATAGCGTCGACCATAAGTTTGTAAATTTTCACAAGTCCTTCGTACAAAGAAAAGATAAAGATAAAATTTCCTAATTTCAAAATTTAATTATCATTCATTGTTTTTATTTCTTTAAATATAAATTTATTAACTCGTTAAAAAAATAAAAAACTTTAAAAATTACTTATTTGAAAATTGATGTAAAACTGTTAAGATCACGTCGGTGGATAAAAAAGACATAGCGATTGATACAGAACTATCAACTCCAATTGGCCACGTTTTAACAGCATCAAAAATTTGGGTATGATTCCAAATTGTGCTTACTAAAAGCCAAGAACTGTACTCTCCGAGAACTGCTGCTCTTACACTTTTGTTACGAATCATTATCTGGATAAAAAAAGTTTCATTTTTTAGTATTGTAAAAAAACTTTGACATGATGTATTGTTTTAAATAAACAATATACAACAATCTTATAATTTGATTAAAAAAAAAAATTTTCTAAAGAAAAAATTAACCTGCCGTAGTAAATTATCTTCACTGTTAAGATTAATATCATCAATGAGGAGAATTACGCCCAGTCGATTTATTTCTACTCTTAAAACTTCTGATAGATCCATTGATTCGGTTAATGATTTTATCGTTACGTGAATTCCCTTTTTGAATAAACAGTTCATCAATGGTAGCGCATACGGTCGAGTGCAATCTAATAATTAATATCTTGTTTAAAATTTTTATTTTTCAATTCAGAGAAGATTGCACGTAATTAAATATGCTTTAATTTAACAAAATAGGAATATTGATGAAGAAATAGCAGGAAACTCATAAGAACTCAATATTCTAAAAGATAAATTCTAATAAAAAGATCAATTATCAATTTTAAACCTGTATTAAAAATTTCATCAGAATTTGTCCATTTGTCTATTCGACGATCTATTTTGATAAAATACAAACATATTTGATTATACACAACATCACCTTCATATTTTCATTTTTTAATTTATTTAAAATATATGATAAAATTAAATTTTTCTAAGAATAATTAAAAATAATTCAATTATTCCAATTAAATAAAATTAATTATAAATTAATTTTTTTCATTGAAAAAATAAATGCGAAATTCAACTTTTTATCAATAAAATTGTCTATTTTTTTTAACTCTTTTCAACTTAAAAAAAGAGTACATTACATGTGAGCCTCGGATTTTCTTCTAACTTTAGGATATTTTTTCTTACATACCCTACTAAAAAATCTCAGGTGAGAAATCACCTGATTTCTCAGGTGATTAATCATGCCAAAATCTCATGTGACGATTTTTTTGGTTTTTACACGTTTCAAAGCATACTTATTCAATTGCGAACTATTATTGAAAATTTTTCAAAAATTGAACTTAGAAAATTTTTTGTAAAATAAGTCAAAATTTTTTCTAAGACCAAATTTTTAAAAAATTTTCTAAGTTCAAATTTTTCAAAAATTTTCAAAAATAGTTCGCAATTGACTAAGTATGCTTTGAAACGTGTAAAAACCAAAAAAATCGTCACATGAGATTTTGGCATGATTAATCACCTGAGAAATCAGGTGATTTCTCACCTGAGATTTTTTAGTAGGGTAAAATTTTAAAAAGAGCTGTAAATTGAGTTTTTTGTAGTCATATTTTTTCAGCTTAAAAAAGTTTATAATAAACGTCAAACGAAACTGTTGATTGTTTAAACAATTAAAACGTTGCACCAAATAGACTCAATTTTTTTCATAACTTGACGTGAGAAAAATATCCCAAATCTTTGCTGAGTTAAATATGACCATATTCCGTTTATAGTTCAAGAAAGATAACGTTTAAATAGTAATCGAGAAAAGGTGATATGTCGTTTGTATTAGTTATGTTACCAATCCAACATAATTTTTAGAAAAATTTTTAAACTATTTTATATTTTTGAGAAAAAATTTTTTTATTTTATTTGATTGTTGTTGTATTTATGCTATCATTGCGATGCTTATTAGCGACGGAGGTTTCTCAGTGTGTTTGGTGCTTGTATCGATCAGCCGCCGAGAGCGGGATTCGCACTCAAGTTCCCTGGTAGAAGGTTAACAGGTTTCACCCGTTAAGCTAATAATAATGAGCTAAAATCAGTAGCTAAAAGCTATGTTTAAAGGGTCTCGCTTATTTCTAGCTAGAAACCCAGTAAGATTTCTACCAGGGTTCACAAAATTATGAATCTATCGCTCTATCAAGTGACCCATTGAAGACCTCGAGTAAAGTCGTGGCCACTTTATTAGATTAAAAAAAGCGAGCCCGATTAAAGAAATAAAATATTAATTAATAATCAAATATTGTTGGGAATTATGAACATGAATTCTCATAATAAATATTTGTTGAGAAAAAATTTCTTTTTTTTTCAGATATTTTAAAACTTTAATAATAAAATTTCAGATTTTTTTCAAAATATTTATTTTTATTGAAATACAGTATTTTTTCTTAATTTTATAAATTTTAAGAAAAATTATTAAAATTCACAAATTTTTTATTTAATGGGAATAAAGTACTTTGTTCCCGCTAATATATTTAAATTATTTCCAGCTCGCTTTAAGAGTTAATAAAGTGGCTATTACTGTTGGAGTAGGAATAAAAGTAATTAAATTTTACCGATAAAACTGTTATTTTTACAAAAGAAATAGGTTATTCATTGCTATTGGTAGCTATAACACAAAATTTTTTCTATTCTAGCTGAGATATCACCTTTTTCGGTCACAGATGACATATTACCTTTCTTCAACTAAAAACTAGATATCACCTTGTTCAGTCATCTTTTCAACAAACAATTTATGAAATATTTTAATCTTACGGAAACGACAAAATAGATGGTTTTGATAAAAATTTTATATCTTTAGAAAAAATAAAATTTCGTTGGAAAGAATAAATATTGTAGTTAAAAACTGATGACGTAATGAAAATCATTTGTGAAAAGAGAATACAAAAAGAAGATATACCGTCTTCACCAATACAGTCGAAAAATACAACTTGTTTCCAATCTTCCTCGACTGCGTAATCAATAATCATTTGCAGGGTAAGAATCGTCGGTGGCATAACTGAGCTACCGAATTTACTCGATAGTACTCCAGCAAAAAAATAATTAAGAATAAACAAAGGATTAAAGAAATTTGATTTTTTTGATTTCATTGATAGCAACATATTAGAGCGAAACTTTTCTAATTAACTTAAATTTAAAAATATAGTTTGTTAAAAGACTTGGAAATTCTAAGTACATAGTTTTTCATTAGATTTTAAGTTATTTTATTTATTTAAGGCAGTTTAAACACTTAAAAAATTTCTTTAAAATAATCTTATGTTCAGGACTTATAGAGCTTAAATTTCTTCTGAACAAAATCTACAGACTATAGAGAAACATAACTTTACGTTGTAAGTTTGAAAACGTCAATACGTGGCACTCAAAGAAAACGAAACAGACAATACACGCGAATCATTTACTGAATACATAAATAGTTTGTTTAAATAATAAAAATTGTGAAAATTGCTATACTTTTATTGAGTTTTTAAAATATTAATATAAAAATGTTTTTTCAAGGTTTCAAATTAAACTTGGAAGAAAATTACAAATCATACCAAAGCACTTTTTAAACTTATAAATTTTAATAATATAAACACGTAAAGCTTCGTAACATATGTTTTAAATAAATTCTAAAATCAACAAACATAAAAATAGCGAATTGAGAATTTTTATTTTTGAAAAATTAAATAATTTTATTTTTTTTATTTAATTTATTAAAAAATTAAATTAATCATTATACTAATAAATACTATTTTCACCCTCTTAGTTGAGCAAACAATTCAATCAGCGATATTCTCTTAATATTTACATAGAATCAATCATATATAAATACATTCGCAATGCTAAAAATATTAAATTTTCACGATCTTTTTGATAACGCATGGTAACACGAATTTTTTTTGACTTTACATCAACCCTTCGAGTACATAGATTTTTTCCGAAAAAGAAGTATATAGCTTATAATTCTACAAAAACTGAATCTTTTAACTAAAATTAGGTTTAAATCATTTATTAATATGATAAATGCTTTTCAAGTCTTTACAATACATAAAAAAATAAAATTGACTTGTTGCGTGATCGGAATGTTATAAAAGTATCTTTTATGTAAAAAAGATCGATCTCTGATCATCCGTTCCTCTAGCTACCAAAACATTGATTCCTCCATCGATTCATTCATCCTTTTTAAAAATTACAGTATTTGGAAATAAATTATGCCTTATAGTAGTAAATAAATTTTTTTTCTTCAAATTTATGAAGAAAAAGATGCTCAAATAAATGGATTTTAAATATTTTTAAACATTTTTATGCTCTTATGATTTCTACTACAGTTTTTAAAGTATACCCAAATTAAATAACACATAATGTTCTGAAAAAGTTGATATTACGTGTTAATTTTCAAGTTAACTTTTGCAATAAACAAAAAAAATTTTTTTTCCTTTTTTTTTAAATTTTTTATCGTTTTTATTATGCGTATAATAGTAAAAAACTCTATTACAAGATTATAAATTAATCATTGTAATTTAATTTATATACTTATTTCGTAAATTTCAAAATTATTTTTGCACAATTAATTTTTGCACAATTAAAAATAATAAAAATTTTAGTTTTACCATTAATAGTATATCATATTCAGATATTTTTTAATAGAACATTTTTTTCAAAAGTAACGCCAACATTGTAAACGCAACGATTCCTTCCGCAAAGTCGCGACTCTTTATTTTAGATTTCTGGTTTGTTTAAATAGAAAATAAAAATAAAATTTTAATTTTTGAATCTTAAAAAAAAATCGGTACATATTGTGAGAATTAGTTTTATTTATATAAACTACAAAACAATATAAGAATAAAACACGTGTTTTAATTTCGATATACACTTCGACGATCGTTGTCTTTTGTTTCAGTAAGAGACTTGTTTGAGCGACTCTGACATTTCGTTTAACAGCTTAGGTTTTAACGTTTTTATTTCTTTAAATCCACATATACAAAAATCAACGAAAGTTAGAAGAAAAAAAAATAGGAGAAAATAAATATTTTTTAAATGCGTGCTAGTGTTTTTTCTAATTCATGATATTTTTTATCGTATTATTCATTTGAACATAACCTTAATCAGTGTTTCTCATTTCGTAGAAGATCAAAGCTATTTTTTAAAATTCAAAACAAATCTGTTCTATTGCGAAAAGGCAAAGAAAAAGTGGGCCGTTATGAATGTCCAACAGTCAGTGAAACATCGTCGAACAACTAGAAGCATATTTCAGCAAGAAATGACACAAAATAAAGAATGTCCATACAATCTCGAAACTCTGCCACCCGAAGTTTTGGAGTTAATTTTACGTTTTTTGCCATACCAGGATATTGCTGGTCCTGTGCGACTCGTATCAAAGTAAGCTGGATAATATTTATTATGAATTAAGCCATTTTTAGAAATAGCAATTTTATTAAAAAAACTAAAACCGGAAACATTTATTGAAAATTGTTTTATTTTTTTGTCTTTGTAATTAAATAGTAATATTAAATATTATTATTGTAATCGAATAAATTATAAATACGAGCTTAAATATTTCTATATAAATTAGGTTTTGTAATATCATAAACAACAATCTTAAAAATTACTCAATACATTATAAAACTAATGTTATAATATTAATTTATTTTTAATTTAAATGTTGGAATAACGTAAATTGACTATATAAAAAAAAAAAATTGTGACGAAAAGAAAAAAAATTTTTGTTGAACTAATAAATTTGATCGTCTCTATTGAATCTTTTCCTAGAAAATTTTCATCTGTAGCTACTGCCATATTGAACAACGCCTTTAGGACTTCGGGCAAAAGCATCGTCAGAGATTTGAAACATCTGAATGATAAAATTCATGCAACGGATAGTGACTTGGAACTTTTCATACTAGCCAAAGCTTACAATAATTTAGAATTAGTAGAGGCGCAATATTATTTGTTACGCGCTGTTGTCTGGCGTTACACTCATCCGCCGCTTAAACAAAAATTTTCAAGATTATGTTTTTATGGTGGTGCTATACTTGATGAGCTTGATATTATACTTAGACAAGCAAAAAAGAACCCCGAAAAACTTTTTGATAAGGATGGACCAGCACCGATCGTTTTAAATTTTGCCACCATGTGCAAAAAGTTTATGAATTATTTTGAGAAGGTTTCAGAACGCAAGGTTAATAGGTAAGAATAAATTAAATTCGAATGTTTATTTAACCGTTACTGGAGTATTGGTTATCACATGGATATCAGCTGTCAGTCGAATATCGTTCAATTTTCAAATTTTGTTTTTAAGCAAGCATTTTTTTCATCATTTTTATATTTCCATTTTTGTATACCAGAAAACATGTGTACTTAAGATACTTAAATAATAGCTGATACTTAAGTAACAACCGATACTCTAGAGAAGTATATACATTGAATGTTTAGTTGCATTTTTTCTAGTAAAAATAATTAAACTTATTTTATTTAAATGTCAACATTTTAAAGAAAATAATTCAAGATTATCAGAAGTTTGAAAAATTAAATGATTGCATATTACAAATTATAAGTTGTTTACAAATTGTACACAATAATCGTAAAAAAAAATTATAATCTATGAAACAAATATATAAACCTTCATAGAGTAATATCTTATTAAACTTGTTTTGTAAATATTAGTGAAAAAAAAATCGGAAAATTAATTTTTGACGTTCGGGTAAAAATCAACTTATTTTCATACATAAATAAGTATTTTAGAATAGTCGAACTTATGCAGACATAACGCGTTTAAACATTTTTCAACCAGCTATCTTAGACGTCTTTGAGGTCCTCGATGGCGGCTTCTGGATCTCGTACCTACCTTTAATATAACTCATTTTCATCCCTTTTTACATAATAATCTATCCTCGTAAAAAAATCAAACCAATTATCTACTATTTCGAATATGAAACTTCATTTTTTTTATGCTGTAATAGTAAAAAATATTATTAGCCGTACGAAATGACAAAATTTAGCGACTTTTTCGTAAGGGCATAGCTATTTATATACATGAATTTTAATTAAACTTTTTTTAATTATTATAAATATTGATTTAACAATATAATAAATAAAAAGGATTACTGTTGAGAATTTATTTCAAATTGTGTACAATTTTTCGTTTGTTTTTCTACATATATGTTAATATTAATTTTAAATTTAAACAAAAAATTTTAAACATTTTTTTAAACGAAATAAATATATATTATTTATTATTATTAAACATTGTAGCAGGAACACATTTGTATCAGGATGCAAGATCGTCGATATACTCGATTGCTTGATGAACGGCCGTGAATTAAAAAATTTACGAGTATCAACTGGACGTGCTGGTCGAGGTACTATTGTGAACATGAAATTAAGTTACGTTTTGGAAAGAAGTTGGTTTACGTGTTTTGATGTGCCTAATAACGAAGGCGATGATGATGATTGTTGGCGTGATCAGCAAAGATTTATGTATTTAAGGCTAAGAAGACTTGTTGGTAGCGTCAATGAACATCATCTTGAGAGATTACATTACGAAAGGGAATGTTTCATGCAAGCGAACAAGTTATTACCTAAACCCAAACCACTGCCAAGTTCTACTTATTCTGGTAAAATTGATTTTTTCATTTTCTTATATTTTTAAAATTTTAAAACTGCTCTTAAAATTTTATTCAGAACATAATTCAATTAAAAAAATTTAATTTACAGTACCGTTTGAAAATTCTGTAGCATCATGTAAAAAAAAAGTTATCACGTTAAAAAAATAACTTAAAAATGAGCATTTTTTGATAATTTTTTTAATGATAGATTTGTTTAAACAGTTTTTTTTTGTATGATATAAAAAAATCTAAGAAAAATATGTTTTAGTATACTCTGAAAGAGTTTTCATTAGCTTTTTTTAAAAAATTTTCTACAATGGTTTTTCATAAAGTTATAAAGCTTTAAAGTTGAAAATTTTTGCTGTTTTTTTTTTGCAGAAACTTAGCAAAAAAAACAGCGAAAATTCCCAACTTTAAAGCTTAATAACTTTATTTAAAAAAAGCAAATATAAGCTCTTTCAGAGTAAAAAATATTTTTCAGATTTTTTTTATATCATATTCGAAAATCTATTTGGATAAATCTATCATTCAAAAAATTAGCAAAAATGGTTATTTTCAAGTTATTTTTTTAACATGATAAAAAATTTTTTTTTAAATTTTATTCATCGATTGAAAGCTATTAAAGAGTACTTAAAAGTTTTTTTTTAGAATTATTCTATATTTTGTTTCCAACATATGATCATTTTTTCCAAACTCTTTTGTTACATGGTATTATCAAATTTTTGAGCGGTACTGTATTAATATAACCAGAAATTTAAAAATATTTAATCTATTTTAAATTCAATGATACTACAAATAAATTCGTTGTTCAAATCAATTTTTCACCATACTTTTTTAAAGAAATTTATAGACGTGATTTTAAGAATTTTAATTTTAGGATTTTCCAGAATCGATTTATTTTTTTCATTACTTCCAAATAATCAATGATTATTTTGGATATTCAATTACAATTTTTAACTACAATAAAATCACTTTTAAAAACTTACTACTTTTTGAGGTATGATTTACTTATCACAAGAAGAACTTTTTATAAAGATAAAGAAAGAATTATTATGAAATAAACAATTAAAATTAAAAAAAAATTGATTTCTAAAAAAAAAAAATTAGTTATAAAATATAATATAATATTATTGTATAAAACTATAACTCAAAATGAAATTTATCAAACTTGAAGTTTTAAAAACGTATGATATACTTTTTATAATCATACACATATTTTAAAGTAAAAATTCATTGATTATTTATTATCATAAATAATTGAATATAATTGAGTTTTTTAAAAATATAATTGAACATTATGTAACTTTTTAGAATTATGTTCAAATTAGAACTTGACAGATTTATAACTTTGGTTTTTGTGAATTAAATGACCTTAAATTTTGACTACTTTTATTTTTAATATTTTCTACTCTGAAGTCGCTGTAAGATCCGACGATTTTTCCGTTCATATTGATTTTTTAAATAAAGTATAAATTAATTTTTTCATAACTTTTCTTTTAATTAACTATATTTTTTATTAAAATAATCATACTATAAAATATCTTTTTTATAAAAAATTTTAAACAATGTATTTTTTTAAATAAATATCTAATTCTACTAAATGATAAAATATTTCTTTTAAAGTCTTAACTATATTCTTAAATATTTCTTAATATAGTTATAGGTAAAAATAAATATTATTTTTAAATAGGTTATGGTGAATATGCTGGAAAATTTTATTATTACGGGAACATGAACGAGAATGCTTATACTAGTAAGATCACAGATCCATGGCGAAGAGATTTATTGCGCAGGAAGGTTCCAGAAAAAACGCCTCAGTACAACCTAACCATTAATATAGAATTAAGATGTTCTCCAGAATTGGCACCATTGGCTGTTAGGTATTTATTATAGATTATATATTGTCATAAAAAGTAAATATTCTCATTTCAAACAACTTTAATATGTAAAGTTGTTTGTTTCAATTGTACATTTTAATTTTATTAATTATTAAATAGAAATTTTTAGTGAAGTAAAATAATGAAGGTTTTACTATTTTAAACAGATTTATTGAATAGCTTGAAAATTAGAGTTCTTTAAAAGAATTGAATTTTAGAGATAATTTAATAATTGGCGATTTTTTCTTAACAATAATATAAGTTGAAAGGAAATACTTTAGAAAAAGAATATTTGGTCCAAAATTATGGTCTTTATATTCAAAAGAATTTCATTCATAGAATATTTTGTATCGATTTTTTTTTAAAGGTAATCACACCAGAACGAATTAAAATATAAAAAATAGTTATTATAATGTAGGTGATATTGAACAAAAAAAGATGTTAATTAAAAATAGAAATCTTTTGATGACCTCTTTGGATCTTAAAGTTTGATAATAAAATTATTTTTTGTAAATAACTTTTCTATTCATTATTTTTAATTTTATTTAGTTCAATTTAAATAAAATTTGTATTGAATTTACGAAACTATTAATGTAATAAATTATAAAAAAAAGTAATTATTTTAATATTTAAAATTGATCTATATTTTTTCCACTTCAATTTTTTTTGCATGCACCCTATTGCATATAAATTTAAACATATTTGAAACAATTCATTTATATAATAATAAGTATTTAGTTAAGATATCATTAAAAATCTATGAAAAAACAATATTAAGAATGAATTAATTTGCATTTATCTAATTAGATAATTATATATCTTTTCACAGGTCAATGTTGAATAGTAATGATTTGGATAACTCATCTTTCACAAAAAGTGAACAACTAGAGTTGTACTTAAAACTCAGTACATCCTGCCCAGCATCCAAAGCTAGCAAACTTCCTAGTAATATTGTTTGGGAACTTCGTAGTCCTCGACAAACCAAATAAAATTAAGCTTAATCTTTAAAAAACTTTATCATTTTTATTGCTTTTTTTTTAATTTCAATTAACGTAATATTTGCTAGATCACTTTTTTTTTACAAGATTATAATTATTTACACGTACTTTAATTTTTTAAGAAAAAAGTCGAAAAAAAATAAATTTAAGTTTTACGAAAAATTTTATTCGGTAAAAGAATTAAATATTGAAAAATATTGAAGAAAACGACAAATGGTTCGTTATAATATTTAGCATTGTCTTCTAAATAAGTGAATATTTTTTATTATAGAATATTTTAAATTATTTTTATGAAAATTAAAAATAACAATTAAATTATTTTTAAAAAAAACTACCTGTAATCTTTCTTAATTTTAAATCCAAATGATAGTATTTTTTTTCAATATAACATTATAGGATTTTTATAATCAGCAAACTTAAAAATGTAATTTTTTAGTCAATTTTTCCATTTCTTTCAATAAGATTCACCTTTTTTTATAATGAAAATTTATTTACAAGTTTTATAATAATTATTTTATCTTGTATACAATATGCAAATGTAAAAATTTCTAATTTTGTACAGCAATAGTGTCTTGAATTTCAATTGTTTCTGGCATTTTTTGAGATATGTATGCACAAGTGTTAAGCTTCTTTGCTCGTTCTTCGAGTATTCCATATGCTATATGATTAAGATAAACACCTCGAGGTAATGCGGCACCTTGAAATCGATACATACGATCCGTTTCTTCACTCTCTATTTTATGAACAGCAGCTATTGTTGCTCTACCAATAATATTTGTATGACCTACCATTGGACCTTTACTTATATCTATGTGATTTCCTATTCGATATAAAGTTATTTTACCGTCGTTTGATTTAGCAATTTCGGGTATTTGTTTACTTTTGAATGGATTATCTTGGAACATATCGATAGCAAGATCTTCCGTGATTTCAAGCCTTTCTACTGGTAAGGCATCGTTGGTGATCTTGACGAATTGTGCTGACAAAGCGCGCATTTCGGCATCTGTTGGTCGCCATTCAGGCAAATCTAATACTACATCGTACACAAAGCTGCCAGATTTTATATTTGGCCTTGGGAAACTGAAAAATTGAGATTTTTATAAAATGAACATTTAGTTATCTTAATCTGAAACACTCCTTTCTGCATTTTTTCATATTTAAGTAATTTATTACATATTGATGCATTAAAAATCTTTATTTTTCTACTTATTTTATTGATTGCACATATATATATATATATATAAATGTGTGTGTCTGTGTAAATTAAATTTTAAAGGCAATTAATAACAAGAATTTTAAATGACATAAAAGTATTATTTTATTTGTTACTAATACTTTAATCTATGTTTTGATAGTATTAAACTTATTTGATATGATGCGTTCAATTTAGATTGTCAATTAATTTTAGAAAAAAAAACTTTTTTTTATTAATTTTTTAAAGAAGATATTACCTGTGAAGATACAGTTGAATATCATCCTTGAATACTGAATCAATCATAGCACCAAGAACGAAAGAACAGGTACGCCAAAATGCAGGATTAAGAGCAGGTGAGTCTTGTGGCATCTGCATGGTTAAGATTTTGAGTTGACAATCGTTTTCAAAAGGTCTATGCAAATCCCAAGGTGCCCCATTTACTAATGCTAATGCTGCTGTTTTGTGAATATCCTCTGACATGTGCCTAGCACATTCGTTTGGTGTTGATAAATATTTATTCATTACCATTTCTTTTGGTTCTTCATCTTTTGCTATTGGATAATATTTAACTGTTACTTTTTCAATTCGTCCAATGCTATTTTTTAATTTTTCTAATTCATTATCAAATATAATATTCCTTCTTTTCCTCCATTCATTTTTGACTGTTGTTGATGAACTGGAATATGACTGAATTTGTGTATGGACTCGAAGTCCAGCACGACATGCATTTTTAAATCTGTAACAGAGAAATTACCATTAATAATAATTATTTATAAATCTTTTATTTTGCATATATTATGTTATTACCCTTGAATCATAATAATAATTGATATCTTTATTTGAGGTTATATTTTCAACTTTGAAAATGTTTAATTTCTTGAAAAATAAATAGATAATTTACTTTTCATTATTGTTCGCGCGATAAATAAATTAATAATTAAAAATTAATACTCAAATAAATCTATTAATAATCGATAATTTATAAAAGTTAAAGTAATAAAATTCCGATGAAACACAATGCAAATACCGCAAGAATTCACGTTTCATAAGATAAAAACAGCTGATTAGTTCATATGAATTCTCAGTTGTCGGTCATATAGTTTTCTTTATATGAGTAAATGTGGCGGGAAATTAAAAATTTTCCTACTTAACGCACATTTTTTTACTTACTTAATTTATTCAAGTGAAAAATGTATTATGATGATACGAGCTTTTCTAAATCAATAGACATGAATTTTTTTCATTTATTTTACAATATTAAATATATTTTTTAAATTAACTTTTTAATAAAACGTACTAAAGTCAAATTATTAGCATTGAAAACGTTCTCGGTTATGGAGCTATAGTGAAATAGATAACTATCAATCAATTAGATGAAAAAAAATATTATATTTTGTAAACCGTCTAAAATATTAAGGTGCATTTACAAATATTTAATAGATTTAATTATATAAGAAAAAATATCTGGTTCCATGCTTTTAAAATTTGAAAAAAATATTGCAATCCATCGACAATAATCAGTTTAAATTTATAGCCAATTTTTTCTATCTTAATAATTTTAAGATTTTTTTATTAAAAAAAAAAAAGATTTCATGACAGAAAGTTTTATATATATATATATTATAATTTGTGAGATAATCCTTGTAAATATTATTTACATTATCTATTTATTAATTGTTTAAACATCGAAACAGAAATTTTTAGGAATACCATAAATGATCATTCATGAATTAAGTGTCCTGCTAATTGAATGTTTTTTATATTAAGTAGTTGCATGAAATATTATTTTATACTGTTAAAAAAAAAAAATTTTTAATATATGCCTTTATTTTTATATAGAACATCATCAATATCAACAAATATTAATGGACTTTTTGACGTCAAAAATGTGATCTTACAAGTGTAAAATCACAAGTGTCTTTAAAAAATAGGCAACTAGAAAAAACACGATTCTTTATTCCTTTATTGCTTGAGTGTTTTATTTTTACTAAAATTTTATTTATATTTAAATAATTTTTAATCCAACATTATTTTGGAAATAAAGTGACTTTAATTATTTAAAAAAATATAATCACAAAAGAATAACTTTTATTTTACAATATTGTAATGTATTACAATATATCAATAAAATTACTTTATGATTGCTTAATTTTATTATAATAACGATATTTTCAATAACAAATATTATTTATTAGAGATAGGTTAATCAAATTGATATTTTAAAATAAAAGTAAAAAAATATTAATCTTTGTATTACAATAAAACATATTTTTTATTAAAAAAGTCAATATAAATATATAATATTGACGAAAATACTTGATGAAAATTAAATTTTAAACGTTCATTAAAAAATATTAAATTTTTTTAGATAGGAAATATAATAAAGAAGCAAGTTGGTATCCATAAAATGTCACCATGATGTGATTAATAAGTATTATTAATTCAATTTTAATGAAATTTTTTAATGATTTTCATAAAGTTATAAAAATGTGAGTGTCTCAACAACAGAACCAAAAATAAAATGAACCGGAACATCACGGGAAAAAAAACTTTTCATGTTCCTTGAATTTCGAAATTTTGAAATTTCATTTGATAAAATAGAAAAAACTTTATCTTCTACATTTATACAGTTTGTGTGATAGTAAATTGCATATCTGTATATAATTTTGTGATATCATCAATATTTTTATCTTTCATAGAATTGAATTTAATATAATTGCCCATAGTAAATAACTATTATGAACTCTAAAATGGAATGGATTAAGGGAGACATTTCTGGACAGGTTTGAGAAAGTAATGAGAGTGAACTTTCTCGACCTTAAATAAAAGATTTTAACTAAAACTTTTATTTTTGTTTTAATTTTTTATTTTTTGTTCCATATGAGTTGACGTATAAATTTAAAATGAGATAGATTTTTTAACATCGCTTTATTTATGCTATTATTTCGAGTTACCAATCGATTGCTTCACTGATTTTATGTTAATAATTCGATTTTATTTAATTTTATTGTAGCTCGTACGTATCTTTACTTTTTATAATTTTATATTTATCATTCTTTATGTCATCTATTTTATTGTATTGTAATTAATTTATAAACTTTGATAGATAGATATTCTTTAAATATATGTTGAATGTAATCTAAGTATCTATAATATCACTTTTCAAGTATCAGCTTTATTTTATTGACTGTGATATCAGTTTTGGGGAAATGTTTTGTAAAAATTGTGTTATGTATGCTAATTTGAAACACGGAGATAATTTTTTTAGAAAATTTACAATGAAATTCTGCATAAAAATTATAGTAACATTTATGCTTAAAAATTCTAATGAAATCTCACAAAAATTACGGAGAAGTACTGTAAAAATTACGAGCCGTTACCGTAAAAATTCTAGGACGAACTTTAAATTTTATCAATGTCTATCATAATATTTAAAGGATGTGTCTATAAAATATCCTAAAAGTAAAAGATGCCCCACGATAATTTTTATACAAAAATTCTCTCCGTGTATTGTTTTACATGTCATTTTGATATTTCTATTACAAAATATATATTAATAATCTAAAAAAAACAAAATTTTATAAAAGATAACAAGAAAAGTATGGGGTACGGGCTTTTCACAGAAGTTTTAAAAATATGAGATTAAAAAGAAAAAAAATTACAGAGATTTAAATACTTAATATGGTTTTTTATGAGAACGGTAATATAAGTAATTGATTATAAAAATTATTGGAGAGAAATAAAAAAATTTTTAGTCTTTTCTTGCAAAGCTCAGATAGGAAAAAATTTAATAGTCTTTTTTTATTCAACTTATTTTGTTAATTAAAATATAAAAGTGTATATATTATAAAAAGAAATAAAAAAATTTACAAAAATGTACATCTATTGTAAAACAAATAAAAAAGATTACAAAAAGTTCCCTGTATAACATGTATATGTATATAGGTAATTTGTATTAGAGACAATTGGAAACTAATATGATTTTCATGTTTTGCAGAAATTTACCGTTTAAATAGTTATGTTTTATTGAATTCGTGCAAATAATCATATACTTGACGGAATTTTGGAGAACTTAAAAGAAAAAATTCTTCTTTTATTGCAAAAATCGACTTAAAAATTAAAACTATCTCTTTAAAATTATTTTCAAATAATTTTCTTAACTAAACAAATTTAGGATTACGAAAATTTTTTTCATATTTTTTCCTCTAATTTAGAAAATTAAAAAGTTAAAATTTTCATTTCAAATTTTTCGTTCGAAAAATCTTTGTTTTTTTTTAGATTTATGTCTTTTTTGTCAAAATTATGAAAAATCTGAACTTTTTTACATGTTGAATATCAAAAACATAATCCTTTTAGTTTAAAGATTAGAAAATAAATGTTTGAACTTTTTGTTTTCTCTTAATTATTTGGCTTTTTTACAATTACTTGATTGCTCAAGGCATCTCTCGGGCAATATTAAAACCGCCATTATTGCATTATACCTTGCAATTACACAATAATATTCCCATCCCCCTGATGTTAAAAAAAAGAGGGTCAACCTTAATAATTACAATACACATCATAAGTTTAAGTAATTACGCTGCTGGGCTCGCGCGCGCAGTGAAGGGAATGAAATTAATTACAGTTATTTACGCCAAAAATTACCAGCCACGTCACACTTATTACCACGGCGCCGAATATCCCTTTCACACTCTCTCGCGGCTGCAGAAGAGACTTCATCCTCTACACCGTAGCCAATCATTAAACCTAACCTTTTTCTCTCTCTCTTCTCTTTTTTTTTTCTTTATCTCTCTTTTCTGTGCCGCCCCTATATTACTCACCCCGGTATTAAAAGAAAAAAAAAAAAAAACATAACAAAAACTTATAAAAACCCAGCTACGCCTGTAAGGCATATATCGAAATATCGTCACTAATGGGCTCTTTATTATATAGGAATTATATCTTATATGGAAAGGATGTTTTTTTTTTATTTATTATAAAGGAAAAGCTGTCATTTCCCAAGAGACGATCTGGGAGGTCGGAATTTTGCCTTATGTTTTTCCAGCTGGCTTACTGTTCACTCTGTATATCCCAAGGGATGTTTTCATCCTCGATTGCTTCTTATTCTCGCTGGGAAGGCGGCATTCTTTTTTTTCTCAAACTACCGGAATAATCTTTGATATTGAATTTTATATTGAAGAATCATGATGAGATTCTATTTAATGTTAAAACTTTCCAACGTGAAAATTTTTTCATAAAAAAAAGAAACGTTTAAATTTTCTTATTATATGAAAATACATTTAAAAAACCTTTAATTAAATACTACAAATAAAAAATTAAATCTCTGTGCACTTCCAGGCTTTATATAAACAAGATCTATCATTTAATATATATTTAATTTTAAAAAATACATTAGATAAAATAAATCAACGTTAATATGTTTTGTTTTACAAAAAATAAACGATTCTGTATTTTATTACATACCAATGGTTACAAGAAATGTGAAAATGTGTACACTACTTTTATTAAATTTATTACAAAGGTAAACGTTCGATGATATATAGTTCATCAGAAACTATTCGTTTAAATAAGCGTGGCTAAAATTTATCAATGATATTTAAATGATAAAAAAACTTGTAAAGTTATGGTTACTTATTTAAAAATTCAGTCTCAAATCACATAATTTATTGTAATTAAATAAAAAAAAGTATTGTATTTTTGATGTTAAAAAATTTAAAACTTTAAATTAACATTTAGGTATAGCAGCCATGCATCTACGTTTACTTACTTGAAGAATTTTATTTTTTTTTTACTGACCAGATTTTAATTTTAAATTTCTATACACTATTTTGAATGATTAAAAAAAAATGAAAATTATAAAATTTAAGTGCTTTTTGGATGTATATGGAAAATTTTTAATTGAAAAGGTAAGTAAAATAACTCTTATTTTGAAAACGATAATGTAAAAAATTTATAATATTTTTGACACTCCGTGCGCGAAGTTTTGTACACGAATTACAAATTGACACGTGCTAAAATTGAACTTCTTAAACGTCGTGTCAAAAAATACAGTTCAATACTTGTGCGAGAAAGTGATTTCTTCCTCGTGTGACCTTTGCAAACCACCACACCAGGAAAAAATCACTTTGACGCACTAATATCGAAATAGACTATTTTGATAATTTAAAACATGAGCAGAAAATTTGAAATTCTAAATTAGCTAATTTTAAAACTAAATACAGCTGTTTATATAACTTTATTATTATATTTAAATAAATAAAGAATCATATATTTTTCTTGTTAAATATTTGCATTATTTATATTCAATAATTATTAGTGACTCATTTAATTTTAATGGCAAATACTTCTTTTTTAATTTAAAACTGCATAATTTTATTGCATACTTGTTTATCTTAAAAATACAGTAATTCCCGCAGAGGCAAGGTAAGGCTTAATTATTAGTATATAAGATTACTTAATATTTTTATTAAATATAATGATAGATTACTCTTTTTTGTTCTGATTTCATTCCAAATAATGTATTTTATTTAATCATATATATATATATATATATATATATATATTGCATTCACTTTTATTATTCATCGATACTTTTTAATGATTAAATTACTAGGAAAGTCCACGAAACCAAATAAATTGAAATAAATGATTTTCTATTATTTCTTTGAACATCACATAAATTCTATGCAATATTTTTTAAAATTAATTTACACTATAATTTTTAAAATATAAAAAAACTTCAACACTTGTATAATTATCTATTAATTTAACTAGCTTTGTATAAAAAATGTTTAATACTGTAAATTTGAAACTAATAGTGTTATTTTTGAAAATAAGAATAAGAAAAATGAAAATTTTTGAAAATACATAAAAATTTGAGTAAATTTAAAAGAAATAACAAAGCAGTTATAAAGAAGAGTTATTTGTGTAACTAATTATTAATTTTTGCTTATAATTTTTTAAGATCACGCAATTTCAGACAGAGTATAGAGTATATGCATAGACGAGAGTTTTTCGCAGTGTTGCCGATTTTTCTCAAGTACCTCCTCTTCATAACTTCAAGGTAAAAAAGAAGCGACACTTCCCTTTGCCGAAGAAAACTTCATACACGAGCTACAACTTCATTTTCTTTTATCTTCATTCTTTGCGCATAGTAAAGATCTCTCTTTTAAGATAGGCCTTTAGAAACTTTTGTACGAATAAAAGAGGAATATTAACTTTACAAGCTGCTGGTTCATTATTTTTTCATTCTTTATTAATAATCAAATGATTATCTATTTTAAAAATATATCTCTTCATATAAGTAATGATATATTTTAATTTTCAATGATTTTTTAATTATCTTATTAATTGTGTAAAAAATAAATTGAGAAATATAAATAAGCTTAAAAAGTGCAAAATTATGTTTATCCTTTTTTACCTTTATTTGACTTAATATTATGATTTTACACCGTAATGATTAAAAGATTAAAATGCTTTCTATAAAGATTATATAAAAACATGAAAAAAAGTATTGTAATAACATAAATTTTACTGATTTAAAAAAAATTTTTTTAAAATTACATATTTATAAACTTATGAGATTATTAGTTTACATAATTCTTCAGAACTGCTCTTAAGATGAAAGGGACTAAAGATTCAAGACACTTCGGGCTGCTTTAAGCATTTTATATTTTTTTAAATTTCAAAATTTAAATAATATCTTTAAATAAAGGCGTTGACAAGGAAAAATTTACTGTTAGATACAATTAAAGCTCATTAACTTTATGCATTCATATCAATAATATTATTTGAGGTGTTTCTGAACGTGCCAAGTCCTTTATATGAGATTTTGAGAAAAATGCGAAAATCAATTTCAGCTAAAATTTAAAAGATTAGGAAATTCCAAAGGTATAGTCGATAACAGAATATAATGCACGATTTATGGAATGTTAAAATATGAAACTAGCTTCCGAACATTTCATTAAAATTAATAATTTTACCCTAATTTTAATATAAAATTGTATAAAATTTAGAGTAAAAATTGAAATTTCAATAATAGTATCGGAAGGAAATTTCATAATTTTTAACAGTGTAAATAATGTTTTTGCACTAGGTAAGTTTTTAAATCATACCAAAAATTCATTGCTACTTTTTTGAGTAAAAAAATTTTTTTTCTCTTTAAACTTGTTAAACATGTAGAGTTATCATATTGTTTCATAGTTCTGGAATTAATACAGATTATTTTTTTGGACTTGGCAGGTTTTTAAACCCAACGCCTTATTTAACATTTATCTACTATACCATAATCCTATTTGAAAAATTTTAATTTTCAAGTTAAAAACTATTGACCTTCAAATGGATATAAATAAATAAATTCAAGATTAAATTTCGCGAGTAACATATGCTTTCCTTACGATTTCTAAGCCAACACTTACATAAATTAATTTTCTAACGCATTTGAGGCATTCTTAAATAGATGCTAATTTGCATCTTATTTGCAATGCACAATTCTTATTTAAATCTTCAATTTAAATGTAAATGTATCTTTAAAAAATTTTGTCAATGTGTTTGTAAATAAAGCACAAGTAATGTACAGTGGTGCTTGTAACAATTGTGCAAAAGCGGGATTTCAACTCGGGTCCTACAGATTACGAATTCATCGCTTTAATGAGCCGTCAACGCGTAAGATTTTACGATTTTATAGTCGATTTTCATGAGAAAAATTTATTAAATTTCCTAATAATGTATTTTCAAATAAATATTCATTTTCTATAATCCGAATTTGGGAAAATTTGTCCTAATGAATGTTTTTATAAATAAAATTATGAAGAATGTTCTCAGTATACTGAGAACTTCGAAGTTTATGCAACATATTTGTAAAAGTTGAGAGCAAACTCTTTCAATTAATAAAAAAATTTAATTTAATTTATTGAAATATCAGGCTGAATTTTTTTCATGTTTTTCATTTCTTTATAACTTTTCAACAGATTGAGTCTTTTAATGTAATTTTTTTGCGGATCGAAACAACGCATAATTTTAAAATAATTGAGTTGGACCTTATTCTCATCTTCATAATTTCACACATAAAAACATATCAATCAGTTATGCGAAGATCCATGAACCAAATAAGTGACACTTTTCTTGTCAATATTATAATTTTTTACTTTATTTATCCGGATTTTTTTCTAAATTTTCTACAATAAATACTTGAGGAATTTCATGATTTTAAAGCAAATGTAATTCTTTTTTAAATACTTAAAATTCGAAAAAAACTAACTCATAATTTTTAAAATATCAGGCGTCGGACTAAATTGTCTTCTTTCATAATTTTGCAGAAAAATATTCCAAAGTTATAATATTTGAGATCGAAAAATTAAATATTCTTCTTGTAAGACAAAGTTATGTTTTCTAATACTTCTTCTTTCATTAATAAAAATGAAATTCAGATCTGTGTAAAATAAAAATTCACTCACATATAAGACCGGTGCCAATATTTGAAAAACATTCTTGGTTTATGTCGGTCTGACTACACTGAGTTACCTGCCCGAGGGTAAGTAAGTCGGTTTTCTCCGAGGCAGGCTTTTCATGTTATCTATTAATTAAAAAATTAAGATCGTTAAGTTTTTCTTTTACTTTTTTGCCATTTTAATGTTCATGAAAAATTTTTCTTCATTCTTATTATAATAAAATTGTAAACTCTAGGAAACTCTAGTAAACTCTAAGCGACTATAATACTGTTTCTAAAGTCACATACTCATACAATGGTATTCTCAATGATAGCAACTAGTGGATTATTTTCAATTTTTTCATCAAGTTGAGACCTTAAATTACAACTCCATATAAAACAATAAAAGAAGTATTGTTTTCATATTTTGGCTCTAAAATTAAAAGCGAATTTAAACATTCCAGTTGAAAAGTATATTGTACCTGCTAGGCATAGTTTTTGCAATTTTTAATTATTTTTCCTTAAATTCAATGATTTTTTCATAGTTCATTCCTTTCTTTTATAATTCTATAATCGCTATTTTCTTTCTAATGACTTGTAATGCTTTACTGTCACAATACTTTCCGAACACATTAAAATTATTTTGCCGATTTGATTTTTTAAAAATATTGTAAGTTCATTAACAAAATGCGAAATATCGACACTTTTTTATATCTCCATTTTAATTTAAAAATACATAATTTTTATGCGATACAAGCAACGATTTTAATTTTAAACATAATACCTTTTAGTCCTTAATAGATTTATGCACACATTGTGGCATACTTCATCAGATTACTCTAAAGTCAGTACTGTATAGTCAGTAGATTGACAAAACCTTTGTTCTAAAGAATTTATTAATTCCGGGTGCCGAATCACCATAAACTTCAACCGACAACAAAAAAAATTTATTCAAATCGATTCAAATTTAAATGCGCAAGTAATCAATACTGTTAAAAATCGTGTATTTTAAGTTTATGGCCTCAAGTAATTTGATAAACTTTTTTCAGTTAAACGTACTTTGATTTCATTATAAATTTAATGCGTTAAACAATCTAAAGATAGATATATAGACACTCTTTTATGCATAAACTTATATAATAAAAAAATCTAAGAAATATTCAATAAATTATTAAAATTTTTTATGCTAAATTTAAAATAGTATATTAAAAATAATAAATGTTTTTAAAAAAAAATTTTTTATTGCAAAATAAATAATATATATTATTTTTGCAAGCTTGATTAACGTGATTGTTTTGAATATTCTGTATTTTTTTAAAATTTATAATGAATAAAGTTGTTGATTGAAAGGAGGGAAAAATAAAATTCATCCTGGGAGGTCGAGAAATTGCAATTCAAGTTTCTCGTAGCGCTAAATGTCGAGTACCATTCAACTGAAAGGTGTAACAAAATGTTAAAAAGTAGGGGTAAAAAAGAGAAGTTCGTGCTTGAAGTCAAAGGCATAAAACATTGTTGCTGAGGTGCGAAGATTGCAAAGCAGACACAAGAGTCTCGTTTCGTTCCTCTTTGACAATCGTTTCTCGTTTAAATCCCGTACATATATACCGATTAAAAAAAAAAAAGAAAAAGGAGGCCAAGCCACAACAAGGAGGAGCAAGAAGGGCCAAGAAATCATCCATGTCGCATGTGTTTTTCAATAGAGATTCTGTCTGTCTGCGTGTATACTAGCTACTGCTACTGTACGATTATGAAAGATCAAAGAGCGCTGAAGATCAAAAGAAAAAGAAACACCAAGTTGAAGAGTGAAGACAAGGTGCAGGCATTACGTACAAGGGTACAAAAGTTCAGTTTTCAGTTTTTTTTTTTACTTTTTTTTTTAATAGATAATATTAAGTTTTTTCTAAAACTTTTAATTTTATCAGTTTTTTTAATTGTTTAGTTTTATTTTTTTTAATAAAATAAGTATTATAAAAATGCTAAAATTCATTAATACGTATATTAATAGCTTATATATTTAAAAAAATTTTAAAGAAACAAATATAAAAGTTTATGATTGTATTTAAAGATAAAATTATGTTTAAAAATTGAAGGAAAAAATAATTTTAAACTAAGAAAATAAAGTTAAAAGATAAAGGAATATGAATTTATTCTTATTTGACTGTTCAGCTGTTTGGATCTTCCTTTAAATTTAATAAAAAAAATTTCTCAATTACGAGTATTCTAGTAAACAATCTACGCAATGTATGGGTCTTAGGTATAAGTTTGAAATATTCGAAACTCAAGAAAAGCAATCCATAATCCTATAAAAAAAGGATAAGCTAAAAGGAAAAATTACAATTTCATAATTGTTTACAAAAGTTGAAAAAATTTTTATATGAAAACATTTGATTATAATTATGGTAAGATGAGCATAATTTTTTATAAATTTTGTAGTAGATAATAAATCAACAGTCTCATCTCTCTGATTTAAAAATTTTTCATAAATTATTCATTATAATAAATTATTTGATTTATAATTAGCAGAATTGAAAATACTTTTTTTTAATAAATCTTAAAGTAAATAAAAAATATCTAGTTTTGAGAATTTTTAAAAGTTATGGAATAATTTTTCTTTTATTTAATGTAGTATAATTTATATCGCGACTCTTTAAAAAATCCGACCTCATTGGGTATCGGTTGATTGTTGGTTACAAAAGTGGCTGACCATCCATCGGTAGTCAAAGTTTTCGGTATGGTGGGTCTGACAGTCCTAGCCTGATGTAATGTGTTAAACAGATGCCGGGCGGGGGACTTCCTCGACTTCATCATATATAAAAAAGGTTAATCATATAGAGGACAATATCCTTTATATATTAATCTTTTTCTTTTAAAAAAAAAAAAAAAAAAAAAAAATGTAGTATAATAGGATAATAAAAGACTAATCCCTGTAAAATCTACTTTAAAGCAAAAAAGCGACGTAAAATAAATTTTTAGTGAAAGAAAAAGAAAGTAGAATCGGAAATTTGGACGCGAAGAGAAAGAAAGAATATCGGCACGACATAAGAGTATAGGGTCAGCAGCAGATTCGATTGGCCGTGCGCTCTCTCTTTCTGTCTTGAGCGCTTAACCTTCTAGCAGCGTTTACCGGCGGCGCACGGCGACGGCGACGGCGACAACACATATGTACACATATACAGATATAATAGACTAACATAAACGCAAATGGCTATATAGAAAAAGAATAGATGAAAAGGAAAGAAGAAAGAAAGAGAGAGCTAGACAGATAAGAGAAGAGAAATAATATGGTTGTAAGAAGAGGCGAGTTCGGGGCTCCGGCCACTGGAGGTCGCTCGCCTGCACTCTTTCTCACTGATTTTAATATGCCCTCTCTCCCTCTTCTATGTATATGTAATCTCATGCCGTATTTCTATCTCTCTTTGTAGCTTCAGCTCAAATGATCGCTTTGCCAGAGAGCGAGCGCGCGCGGTCTATTCGCGAGAAGCGAAAAAACACAGTCCGTGCCGTGCCGTGCTGTACTCGCGCGCCCGAGAAGAGAGCGCCTTTTGCCTCCTCGCGCGCCTCTACTGCTTTCCTCGCCTCGCCGTATATACTTCTCGTCTTCGCACAGTTAACTTGACAGAGACAGAGAAAAGGTTAGAGTTAAATACAGTGCTTCTACTGTGTATTAAAAATAATATCATCAATACAAACACAATACGCTAGAGCTCGATGGAGAAATGGAACGAGCAGAAGGAATTCTTTTGATCCAGCAATAATAGCAAATGTTCAAGTTGTAAAGAAGCCAGTTTCTTTGGAGTCCAACGTAACTAGCTCCGTCCTCCTTAAGCGCATATATTCTCCGTGTCGCGCCCTCTCAGAGAAAGAGAGATAGCATTGATGGCGAGCTGCGCCAACATCGCAGCCGTTGTTGCTGTGGCTACTGCTGATGGTGCCTTATTGCATGCCGTTTAATATCATCAAACTCTCATTGACATCTGATGCAAAAAAAGTCATTCAGAACAAAACAAGTTAATGACAACAGAGAAGAGATTAAGAACGCTTCTTTTACGATCAAGTGAATGAACAAGAGAGAGGCGTCCTTTGTCAAGAATGTGTGCGAGTTGTTCATGTGTGTATATATTCGTGCATCGAAAAGGGAGAGCAATGGCACGTGGAGAGATGTAAAATATATCATCAGCAATAATTAGATTAACAAAATCAATAAAAAGTCGAAATTTTTCGAAAAATATTAATGCTGTTTTGGCAAAAAGAATGATAATTTTTTTTTTTTTATGGCAGCCCTACTGAGGGCTTTGCCTTAGCATAAAATCCTTCGAGAACGCTTATTGATGTAGATGTAGAAAACATTGTGTTGGTACAAGAGTGAGGATAAGCTTTGAGAAAAGATAAAATAAGTAAAAAGAATCGCAAAGAGCTTTAAATTTGTGTTTTAATGAGAATTTGACGAAGCTGTCGCCCTCAGTCGTACGGGCCGCGAAGTCGCCGGAGGGTTCATCAGCCTCTAGCAAATAACAGTTGGAAGGAAATTACAACTAATAACGGCGAATAGGACATGGATGTAGAAGCTTTTTGTCTTCCAGAACATCAAAGCCGTCGTGGTCATAAAAGTCGGCGACCTGACCATCGATATCCTAGCTCTGTACCTTGGAAAATACTCGGCTCGCGAAGATCTGAAAGAGAAGGTTCGTCTACCTGTACGGGATAATAGGCGGACTTTTTTTGCAATTTTCAAAGGAAAGGAAAAGGAAAAAAGTGTATGAGCAATAAGTAAAGAGTAAGGTGTGCAAAGAAGAAAGAAAAAAACGGAAGAAGAGGAAGAAGGAAGCGTGAAAGGGGAATCTGCTGGATTATAAACTGGTGCCTTGAAAAAGCATCGAGAGGGTGAGTAAAGCCTCTTTGACATTCTGACGCTTGGTAGTATTGAGCGGTAGGGTTGACGACGCGTCCCACTTAAAGAAAAGCAATATTCATAACCTTAGTTAAAAAGGTCGGATAATGTTGCACCCTTCTTTTTTTCTATACATATTGCTCCTCTCGGCTACTCTTGTCTTTTTTCATTCCGAGATGAGCCTGGGCTATGGGTACTTATATTAAAGGGAGCGACGGGCGACGCCACGCGGTTAAATGAACTTCGTAAATGCTTTTTACGGGATTGTTGGCAACGGCGCCAACTTAGACGCCAACTTTATGTCCATTTAAAATTATTCGACGAAAACCTATTAACCAAATAAGAAATATTAATAATTTTAAAAATTCCTAATCACATTTAAAAGATAGAATAACCCCAACTGCTCAATCTCAATAATATCTTGACTTTTTTACAAACATCAAAATTTACAAATCTGTATTTATTTTCTTTAATTCGCATTAAAATAAATATGATCTTATATAGATAATATCAATTGATAAAAGCAATAAATTTTTTTATTTCTTAATATTGATTTTATTAATTCGCTTGTTCATTATTTAATCTTTCTAGATTAGCAATTTGTATAAAAAAATCTGGCTTATGACATGAATGAATAAAAAAAGGCAAATGTAAATTTTGATCAAATAGTCTAAGCATCAACATAAACGTTACTAATGACAAGTTCTTGAACTTGAACTGAATACTTTGACTGAAGACAAACAAAAACTAAAGACAAATATTTTCGAGAGATGCATTAACGAATAATCCTATTAATAGAGCCATGGAGGTTACGTTCGTAAAATTTTCAGGCTCCCGTCATCATCATCAAAAAGGTTATAGTTAAAGAGCTTCAACGAAGCAGAGAGCCATGGGAATATAAGAAAGCAGACTTATAAACTTGAGAGCATGTGGTTTAGATTAGCGTATTTCCTCGTATCGGGCGCGTTGTTCGCAGGGTTAAAAATATGATAAGCTAGACGTTGTCAAGGTTTGCGCTTACTTGCCTCTTTTTTTCCAAGTTTTTTTAAAACAAAACAATAAACGTAATAATTATTATATATGAGTAATTTTTTTGTTCATTTTATTTAAATTTAAACTTTAGCCCAGATTCTTTTTAGTGGGCGAGAGAGCTAACATAAACAAAAGAGTCTTTTCTTTGAAGAAGCTAGGAGCAAAGAACGATTGTATCAGCGTTTTAATTTATCGAGACGAGATAGAGAAAAAAAATATTTGAAAAAGCATCACGTCGGTGTTTTCCATGAGCATTCATGCGATTCGACGCTCCTAGTGCACGCGTCTCGAGAGTTTATGTTTTTACTTTTTTTTTCTTTCTTTCTCTGGCCGTTCCTCCTTCACTCTCTTTCAGTGTCGGCTTGTCGTATCTTTTTCCGTCCTCGTCGCGCCAAGTGAGGCTCTGGCTCTTTCTCTCTTCTCCTTCGTCCGGCTATACGAGTATTTTGTTCCTTCATTCCTTTCCTTTCGGCTCACATCTCACATCACTTGGCCGTATATATGCGTGCGCTTTGAAATCAAACAATCCGACTCGTTCGTTCGTTCGTTCACTGACTGCGTCTTGTGTTTCTTTCCATTCTCATTCTCATTCTTATACTATAAAAAAATATTGATTTTTAAACGCAATCAAACTTTATTTATATTTATTTTTACCAACTGAATTTAAAATTATATAAAAACTTTATATGGAATATCACAGTAATTATATTTTTCTCATTCTAATTACCAAACATTAATATTTTTTTCTGAATTTCATAAAAAATAAATCTATATTTTAGTATTTCAATGATATTTATTGTAATCCTTACTTAATTTTATGTATATAATAACAAAAAGTTTAATTTTCTTGAGAGTTCCGATGTGTAAGCTCCGAATCCTTAATGGCCTAGTAAAGCGCGAAAAATTGTTCTACAAGACTGCATAAATGAAAGATCAGCTAAACGCTGGACAGAAAAAAAGAGAAGAGAGAGAAATAAAGTGGAAAAAAGGTAAAGTCTTGAGAGATGAGAGAAAAAAAAATCAAGTCCAGGCCATGCCACAAGAGACATCGCTTCTCTGCGACGATAGCCAACACAACGTCGTCGTCCTCGTCGTATACTCATCTAAGGGAGCTGAGACAAGTTGGCAGTCTGGCGAGAAAAAAATCTAAATAAAAGTAAAAAAAAGTTTAAAGAAAAAGGGAGGTATAAGCCTAAGGAAAGAAATGAGAAAAAGCAAAGGTTCTACGCATAGAGGCGGCAAGAGGTAAAGGAACGAATGGATATAGTATAAGAAGGCAGCGAGAGAGAATGGCAGAGAGAAAAATTAAGCGAAACACGTCGAGTAAGAAAGAGAAGGAAAGAGGGAGCAGTTATGGCGAGTATGTATGTATATGTATACATAGAACGTTGAGTGTAGAAGCAAGAGCGGGACTGTTGAACATGGTATAAAGATAGAAAGGTGGGAGGAGGAGGAGGATAGGTTGGAAGCGCTCTCGGAAGCGGCAACCTTTGAAGTAAACTCGCTCCCGCGACTCCTTCACGCCAATAAACTAACGGTTAGGCTTAAGATCTCTTTAAGCCTTAATAGCATTATGCTTTCCTTATGTTCCTCTCTTAGCGCAAACAGACGACCTTATACGAAAATTATGCGACCATTGTATTTTCTCTTGATACACGTGTTAAGCCATGTCGGCTTGTGTTTTCTGCAAACAAAAAAAAGCATTTTCTATCTTAAAAAAAAAAAAATACGTGACCGGAAAATCATTTAAAGGAAAGCCGAAAGAGTCTCTTGGGTAAAGAAAAAAAAACATGCTGCTTAAAGTAAATGTCAAATTCGCGGCTTTCTTTGACGTGCCACTCTTCGTCTTCCAGGCTAAGTGCGATTTTTACGGCATGAAGAAAAAAAACATAAATATAATTAAAAACATTAAAATCATTTCTCAAAGTTTCAACGAAATTCAGAATCCGGAGAGTGTGTACTCTCCACATTAAACTATTAAGTAATTCAACAAAATAAAATAAATAATTTTTATTTTTCATATATTTTTTAAATTTTAGTTATTATAGACAAATATTTTATTTTTATATGTACATCCAGAAAATTTAGTTTATTGTGAAAATTAATACATAAAATTTCTTTATAAAAATTACTATAATTAAAAATAACTGTTCATTCAAACTGCTTATAAATTAATTAATATTTGCGTGTAGAATTGGCAATAATTCAAAATTTATCATATAATAACAATTTCATAGCTTTATAATAAATTAATCATATTATTATCAAACAGCAAAATACTAATACATTATGAATTTGCTATTCAGTATATATATAAAAAATTAAACGGTAAAAATTCATACAATATTAAGATCTTCTATTACCCGTACGGTATATTAATAAGAAAATTTTCTTCGAAAAGTTGTTAAAAAAATAATAACAGGACGATTAAAATAACCTTTCATAGTTTGATGAGGAACAAAATTTTGAAATTATTTTTCATGTTTTAACATACCATGAAATAATGTTAAAAATCACAGCAGTGAATAGCCAATATTTTGTAATAGTCTCTAAAGACTATAATTAAACTTATACAAAAGAAAAACGGCATTAAAACCACCAGCTACTGTGCAAATTGTTTTGGCTATAAATTTGAATGCATTTGTCGCTCCCGGGGTTTACGTGTATATACGCTTCCATTGTATACACATATATATATATATATATATATATATATAAGAAGCAGCCCTGAAGGCTTAAGTAAATCCAACTTCAATCAGAAATACATACACACACATTGGATTTTTTTTTCTATTGAGTACGATTATATTTAAATAGACGCATAAGCGAGAACACAAGCTAAGAATGAAAAAAAAGAGAAGCACAAGTGCACTAATTTTATGAATAAAGGAAAAAATCGTTCAATTATTTGTATAATAATATATTTACCAAATAATTCTATAATTAGTACAAGTAATGTTTCAATAAGTAATTAACTAATCAATAGAAATTTTTAAAAAAATTCTTAGAATACTAAATATTTATTTATTGTTTGTGCAAAGAAATAATAAAATTTATATTTTTTATAATTCTTATAAAGTATTGTGAACGATTAATAAATAATAATCATAAATTACTTGGTGCTTATATAAAATCAGCCCAATTGGTTACTATTTGTGCAAAAAACTGAAAGAAAAAATAAGCTTGGGACGTTTAAGTAGAAAAGTGCGTAAGTAAAAGTTTATTATAAAGAAAAATAGAGATAAAGAGAGTGGGAAAAGAAGCCAAAGAAAAAGGAGTATAGGAGAATTTAAGGGGTCGATGAAGAGGGAAGCCGAGGTATAAAGTATAAGTGAATCCGGCAAAGAAGGCGCGCTTTAACGCAAAGAGATAGAAAGTAAAGTTTTCTCTTTGAAATCGTCGGTAGCTTTGATATCACAATGAAAAGGATGATGCAAAAGTAGAGCTCAAGCCCCTTTTATATCTTCACTGTCAGCCATGGCAAGCACGTGGTATCAAACGTTTGCGACAGATCATCCCCTTTAGTCTTTCTCTCTCTCTCTCTCTCTATTATTGGTCTACTTGACAACTCTCGTGTTGTTTTATGTCTCTCCCCGGTTGGCTTTACCCGACAAACGTTTATACGTACAATTCTACAATAAACGTTTGTCTTGTAGCTTTGTAATAATTGCATATGTGCAGACTAATTAAGGGACTAGAGCTTCTATTAACAATCAAATAGAAATTCCTGTCTTTATAGCTTGCTATATATAAAGTAGTTTATAGAACATGATTTCTTGATTATGAGATTACTTTTTTTATTTAATCTTATTGTAATAGGTTATAAACATAGTATAGTTGCTTACTATTTTCATTTCAATAAAATACTTAATTTTGGAAGGCTGTTTATTTAATTTAGCTAATTTGAGTTATCAACTTTTCATTTTATTCATCTAATTAATGAACCTCGTTAGCTTTTAATTGTTCAGTATATTTTCATCAGAAAAATACTTATGATGGATACACTTATATGTTAAACTTTAAAAATATAGACTCGAGTAAACGTGCTTTGCGCTAAAAATTATTGGAAATTTTAAAAGTAATGAATTGAGATTTTAATTTTATTTTCAGACAATTTGGAAGCTGTTAATTGCTTAAAATATATTTTAGATATTAGATTAGTGAAATTTGAAAAATAAAAATTATCATAGAGTTTAAAAATACAATTGTATAGAGCGTCGTCTGATTGAAAATAAAAAAAAGAATTAACGTTATTACGCAAACTTTAATCTGAAGATAGTAATTCAAGCACGCAGACACCTCTTTTTCCCGTCATTCATGAAAGCTCACCCTCTAACAAAATAAAAGCTTTTGAGAAATAATCACCATCTATTTTTAAAGTCCTCTCCTTGGCCGCGTGCGACAAACACTTTTGAAGTCTCACGCATATATAGGAGGAAGAAGAGGAAGAAACTAAGAGAGTAGCTTACTCTCTTACTGTTTCTAAATTAAGAGCTCCGCACCTCTGTGCCTGCATATATCCAGATCTCGCGCACTTGACTCTTTGGCGCATATACATTAATTTTCAAATAAAAGGAGGACAAACGTAAGCTGTATCAAAGGAGAGAGAAATCTTAGCTCCGCTAAGGTTATATATGAATTATTTTAAAAGGCTACATCTTAGCACGCTGCGTTGTTTGATCTATTGTCAGAAACTGCTTCACTTATGTCTCTTGTGTGTTATGCGTACATATGCAACCAAACTTGCCCCTTCGTTGTTTCAAACTACTTGCTTTGATTTTCTCTCTATTGGCTCATCCATATACATCGGCCGCTATTTCCCTTTATATATTTGTCGCTCTGTATTCAGATCCTTAGTCGATTCTAACGCGTGCGTACTGACTCAGAAGTGCTTAGGCTCTAAGTGCTTGGAAACAGTTGAGTACACTTTATGAACGGATTTACTGCCCTTTGCTTCTCTCTATATGTGTGTTTGTAATGTTCGAATAGCTCCTCTCAGACTCTGGTGCACTTGAATTCCTCTCATTTGACCGTTTATGTCTTCTTCCTTTGTCAACTTTTACATTTGCCAATCCTTTGAGGATTAGAGCTTACGGGTTTGCGAGATTTTAGCTTCTGCCCTTGATTTCTGTACGTCAACGACACTAGTTTCAATTTTATTTGGATGCTTTCCAAAAGTTTTTTTATTCGTTCATTCATATCAGATACTTCATGTAGGGATTGAAGAATTTTTCCGATTCGATCAGGATATATCGACTAGTTGCTGATATAAGTGATTGCAATTTCGTTTCAACGAATTCTAAATCAAATATTTATTGCAAAACTTATCGATGAAATTGAAACCTGTTGTGACAAGCAATTCTCATTCTACATATTGATGTTTTTATTATATTTTTTTATCAGTTTTTCATTGGTTTATGGCGTGATGCTTCAGATTTATTCGATTCCAAGTAGCAAATACTGTTTTTGATAAAATGAAAAATATTTTTTTGCTTATTTTTATCTGCTAATAATAATAAAAATCAAATATTTAAAGCAAAGCACTATAAATAGCAGTTACGGCTAAATTGGATTGTGACATTTACATAGAAATATATAAAAGATACCGCGATGCTGATACTTATTTGGTCTTGGACTAGCTAACAAGAAGGCGAACGAGAATTCTCATTAAATTCCAGTGGATCAGTATTTTAAATAAATTTCAAATGGTTGTGTTATTGCTCAAGTAAATTTCAATAGCCAAACTTTCATTTAAAATTCACTATTAATTCTAACAAGTCACTGCTAATTAGCAACTATATTGAAAACATAAAAAAAATTTAATCGCGAAAGCACTTTGGTATTGAAAAAAATATTTATCTGACAAATAAAATACATTTTATTTTTATAACCTTTAGAGGACGGGGAATTTGGAATTTTCAATTTCTCAGTATTTTCTATGAAAAACACATAATATGTGTCTCTAATATTGGGAAATACTCATATGTAAAGTGTCTATCCATGGTCGAGCCACTATAGTGGCTTTCCCGTCCCCTAAAGTTTAAATAAAATAAAAATATTATAAACGTACTATTGAACAAATCATAAATCCATTATAATGCTGAAGGTATTTAAAATTAATGAAAATTAATGTTGACAAGTAAAATTAATAAAATTTTTAAAATTTAATGTCACTATACTATAAAAAGGTACAATAACTAGACTGCTAAAAAGTTTTTTTTATGTATAGCTATCAATTTAGCTGCAAAATGTCATAAAAATAAAATGATTGCTAAAAATTAAAGAAAAATTTATATTTCGTAAATTTATTTGATCGATTTATCAGTTGTTTTAAACATGTCGAAATATTCAATAACAAGAAGCGTTTTGAAAAATATGGAAATTTAAGTTATTTTTAATGGCTCACTGGTCACTAAGCTGTATGCAGAAATTTTTACATAATCAGTTTTTTAGATTATAATAAATAAAAATAATAAGTGATTATATGCAACTGTCATAATAAAATTTCTACATTTCAAACTTTATTAGAAATGATTTTCTGCTTTTTCTTTAATTAAACATATTAATTTATTTTTATTCAACTAATGATTTTACAAATAAACTATAAAAATTATGTAAGAATACAGAAATGACTTTTTCCTGATATTGTCCATCACATTTTCTAATTATTAAGAATGTCATTTTAGGATAATCTTTAAATTAAAAAGATAGAATGATTTTATTTAAAATAAAAATTGACCTTGGTATGCACTATTAGAAAGAACGAAAAAAGACAAACTCAGAAGAATTCCAGCTTTCGTTTTTATTTCTCCCTCGAGGGGGAATCACAACGGCGGCATCTGCGCCAAGCAAAACGCCGACTCTTATGTACACGACGCCGTGCTTATATACAAATGAGACAGAGGCCGTACATTACTTTTGGAAAAAGAAGTGCCGCGTGCTGCTCGCTTACTGAATCCCGAATGGAACGAGTCGTGAGAGCCCCAAGGCGATGTTTGCTGCTTCTTTCTCTCTCTCTCTATTTCTTTGCGAAATCAGTACCTCTTTGAAACTTGGCTTTTTAATGTTTTTAGCTTTGCTTGTATTGAAGAGATTGAACTTGGAAAGGCGAGGTTGCTCATTCAGTGTTTTTTTCAAGTCGTTTGTTTCTTCTTGCGCGCGGAGAATTGTGGAGAAATTTTCGACCAAATTCCGTGAGGTTTCTGTTTTTTTCTTTTGCGACTGGATCAAACGAAGCCTTCGTTCAAGTTATTCAGTTTTTTGAAAGGGATTGAGAACAGTCATTTTGCGCAGTAGTCTTAATGTGAATTCGTGGAGCTTTGATGGCATGGTGCGTAGGTATTTTTGGATGGGTCATTATACATAGGTGCTTTTGCCTCCTTCAGATCACCGGATGTCTTTGATGATTGCTTTTATTTGTCGTCACTCTAATGTTCAACAGCTTTTTCTCTTTTAATGTTTACTTTATTTCCATTACTATTAAGAAAAAGCTTTTTACTTACTTATATAACCATCATATAAACATCCTTCATCATACTGCTTCTAATAAAAATTGATTTTTAATTATCCCTGTGATTAAACAAAATTTTAGTCGGCAAATAAAAGGCTTTTTGGTTTGATCAGCAAAAGCTTTGATCGTAGAAATCAATTCCATGTTTCACAGCCAAGCATGTTGGCATTTTTCATTCTAGTAAATTTTTTTTTAACAAACTAGAAATTTTAAATTATTTTAACTAATTTAATTTTTGCTACTATAATATTCTATTTTTAACTAACATTTTACTTTTTTCAAATTTTAAAAATTGAGTTTAAGGTCAAAGATTTTAATAAAATAAGCACAAAACTTTTTAAAAAGTTTTAAAATTTTTGGATAAAAAATTTAAATTTCATTAAAAACTTTAAATTGATTATAAGAAATCATGAATATATCAAATGACTTAATCCAATTTTATATTTTTCGTTAAAGCAAACAGAAATACACTCTTATCTTTCTTATTATTCATTTACAGTATAAATATTAAAATTTTCGATTTGACTGTAGATTCAATAAAAAGTAAGAAGTTTAAATGAAAATTCAGTTTTTTAAAACATTACCCGAATTATTTCTAACACTTATGAGTGCATAACTCAGGTTGCAATTTACTAGAGTAAAAAATTTTATTAATAGGTCGAAAAGGAAAAAAAAGTTAATTACTTATAAGTTAATAATAATGTTCATAAATAAGTTAGATATACTAAAAATATATGTTTCGCGAGTCCGTGCTCATCTCCCTGCGATAAAATAGAAAAATAAGAAGGCAAACGTTTCTGTAACTGAAAAAGCTTCTTATTTAACATTAAAAGTACTTTAGTGGCTATACATCCAGAGTCTACATAACGTACACGAAAGCCACAGAGTTTGCACACTTTTCGCGCGTCCATGCAGCGAGACAGACAAGGCGCGCGCGCGCGCGCTCCTCTTGCTTTCATCCCTACTTTCTTTTCTCTCTTTACAAATAATATTAGTGCTCGTATGCAGCCCAAGCCGTCGGCAACAGCCAAAGAAAAGAGAACCAAGTGCACGCCTTCCTTCTGTCCGATATATATGTACACATCGCATACATGTACGCCGATGCATCCAAGCGCGTGTGTGCGCTACTTGCAGCTGCTCCTCGGCCTTTTTCTTCTTTCCTTTCTTTTTTACCAACAACCCTCTTTTCTTTTTCTAGTCCCTTTCTTTTTTTCTTCTTTTTCGTTGCTTTATTTTGTTTATGTAAAAAAAGGGATATATGCTTTTTGCATTAGAGCTTAAACTACATGGAAGATATAAGAATGATTTTTATAACTTGATATTTAAGAAGATTTTATTAATACCGAATTAACTTTTTCATTCTTAAGAGGCGGTCGGAACCAAATCGGTGACTTAGTTCGGTGCTTGTAATAAATGCTTATAATAATTTATTCATTTATTAATATGGTAAAAATATAATCATTTCCTCTAGTCATGTATATAAAGAATAATTTAAAATAGTTAAAGCCACAAAAATATACAAAATATTGTTATAAAGCGAAAAATGCCACCTAACAATCGACACGATAGTTTTTTGCATGCGGTATATGTCAAGTCAGTTTGATATTTGTAATAAATGCTTATAATAATTTATTTACTTATTGATATGGTAAAAATATAGTCATTTCCTCTAGCCATGTATATAAAGAATAATTTGAAATAGTTAAAGCCATAAAAATATACAAAATATGATCGTAAAGCGAAAAATGCTGGCTTGATATATACCGCAAGTCACCGATTTGGTTCCGACCGCCTCTTAATCTTTGAAATTATTTTTTATTATTAAAAACTAAACCTTTTATAATAATTTATCTATTGATTTCAAATTTTTTTTCTATCAATTAAATTAATAGATTTTTTTAACAGCGTAAGAGATCCATGATGTTATTTAAATCGTCTTTTTAAAGAAAAGTATTTTATTGAAAATTAAAGATATATTCCAAAATACAAATTTTTCCCATCATTTGGCTTTTATGCTATCGAAAAATGTTCGAAAGACAAAAATGCTGATAATTTATTAAATAACATTTCTCTTATAAGCTTAATATAAAGCAATACAATACCACGAGGCAAAAGGCATATTTCTTCTTATATTGCAAATTAAGTTTTGCATATATGGCATTTAAAAAATGATAAAATTTTTACTATATTTTTCTCATGTATGAAGTAATTTATTTATCTTGGCAGTAAATCTCTAAATATTACAAGATGGATTACATTGTACTATACTTATATAATATATTAGAAAAATCATTTTATTGCTAGCGATTTGTACATAATTGGTTTAAAAAATTAAGAAATGGAATCAGTTTATTTTATTTTTATTTTTCCAACCAAAGAAAAAATAAAAGGATTTATTATGCGCTTTTTCATTGTTCTAAACGTTTTTTATATTCTTTTTATTATTTGGATTTTTCTTCGGCGTCAAGTATTTTTTCGTAGTAAATGATAATAGAATAAGTGAGTGTACTGAAATATAATAAATTTTTAAAAGGTATACTCGAATATCGAGTAGAATAATATTATGGTTAAGTATAATATAGTTAAGTCGATTGTATTAGTGTATAATGAAGTGAGGAATTTAAATAAAATAAAGTTTATTAATTGTGGTAGAGAAAAGTATATATGTAAAATATATAAGCGAATAAAGAAAGAGAAAAAATAAATTCAAAACGAAGAAGAAAGTTGCGCGAAAAGGAGATTATATGTATATAAAAGAGTGAATAAAATAAACGAAATAGAGAGAAGCACAAAGCAAACTGAAGGATTCAAGAGAGGTAGGGGAGGTATAGGATTTCGCTTTTACCCTCTCTAAAACATTTATCAGCCAAATGGCCGAGTTCACTCACGGCTTGCTTTCTTATATACATAGGCATACAACCTCAAGAAACTCCTCTGCTCTCTTTTCATTCGCCTCCTATTCGTTCTTTTATTCCATTCTCTTTTTCCTTGTTTTTTATTTTTTTCTTTTATTTCAACTTAAGTATAAACTATACGAATTGAAGTGCCACTTGCTGTTACTACTGCTGCTCATGCTGCTTCTTCTACGGTGAATCTTGCAATCGATGCTGTTTTTGCATTATGATGTAAAAGAATTGTGCAACTCTTGAATAATACATTATTTCTTTGCTTAAGCTGATTTTAGCTACTTTTTTATAAAAACATTTTAAATTTCGTAAAAAATATCCAAAAATTTAGAAATGTTAAACTTTTAAGAAATTTTTTTCAATATCAACTTATTGAATAAATTAAAGTTGACTAAAATTTATTTTATTATAATAAAAATTATGTAAATCATAAAAAAAAATGTTTTTTCGCGGGCTTTCGTCGAGGTACGGCCCTAAATTAGATAAAATTTCAACTTTATCGCGCACTGTATATTATTTTCCTTAAAAAAATTTATTTATTTCTTGTAAAAATAAAAAAATTTCGATTATAATTAACTTTAAAATATGAATTTTAAAATTAAAAATACGAATTATGTATTTAATAAAAAATAAATTGTTAAACAAATTCCTTCTGATTCTTGATTTCTAAGAAATGTAAACAATCATTTACGCTGTCTGTGTTTTAAATGATGATGAACATAAAACAAAACGGCTACTTCAAGTCTAAAGAAACACATATTCTCAATTAAAAGACTGAGAAACAAAAAGAAAATAATGAACATTCGTGGTAAACGTTGCGCGCATGTACAAGAAACCGTACAAAGCTTATGGCGCGCTGCAGACGTTGAGAGAGAATTAGAAAAAAAAAACAACCAAGGTCAACTCTAAAAGGAACGGAGAAAAAAAACTAGAAAGGGAGAACTAAAAAATTTTTCTTTTATTCAACTTCTCATTTAAGATTATTTATAATGAGTTCATGCAAAGACAGTTTTATTTGTTTATTTTATTATAAAAATTTAACCTTTCTCTCAGATTATGTTTAAAATTTGTTCACATAATCAAACTAAGCTTTACATAAATTCATTAAAATTATTACTTTTTATATAAAATTTTCTAAAAAGAGAGATAATACCCTCTGGTTACTGAATTTTTCGGAAAACTCCAGAAAATAAAAAAAGTTTAAAGAATTTCTCAACTTAAAACTATAAAAATAAAAAATTTTTTTTATTATTCCAATATTGTATCTTATTTTCTTTTACTTAAGATCATTGTAAACTTATAATTAATGTCTAATACACATAATCTAGAATTGTATAGGCATACCTTAAATTATAATAAAACAAAAGCAATAAGAAAATTTGAAAAACCATTTTCATTAAGTCTTTTCTAGAAAATAAAATTGTATATATTGACCCAAAAACGAAAAAACGTACATGACGTGTAAAAAAAGTGCAGACTCAAAAAGATTTTTATTGACGAGAAAAATCTTTTTGCTCCCAGGCAAGCTGCAGTTATATACCTTTTTATTTGCTCGAGGATAAACATCAAACGAAAATTTCGTGGTTGCAGCAGCAAAGTGTAGTATTCCCGCTTTGTACATAAGTACGTATGAGCGCGAAAAAAGGTCTTGCTCTCATAAAAAAAAAAAAAAAAAAAAAAAAAAATTAAAAGAAAAAGAGAAACGCGTAAGGAGTCAACAAAGAATGACGATGAAAAGAAAAGGATAGAACGGAAATGTTGAGAATAACAGGAGATGAAGAGAGTCGGAAGTAAGTGTCGGTTGTATGTAAATATTACCTTGGTTGTAGAAATACTTTCTGATAAAGAAATTTGTTAATTTTAAAATTAAAATAATACCATTTAAATCTTGTTCTTATAAAAAAGCAATTGTTGATCAAAAGTTATATACTAATGTTAAAAAAGAAATTGAACTGATATAAAAAGATACTTAATGACAGAAAAGTTTCTTTGAGGAATGAAAAGAGAAAAACGTAAAACTTTAAAACAAATAATCTACATAGCGTGCCAAATAGAACGATGAAAGGTCGAGGATGGCACATAAAAGCGCTCGAGTAAAAAAATAAGAGAAAAGAAAAGAAGAAACTTGAAGACATAGAGACGAAAAATAGAAGGAAAGAATAAAAAAAGAGTTAGCTGGGAGGGAGAAAGAATAAAGCGAACAGACGACGACATATATAAAAGAGAAAAACGAAACTGTGTGTCTTTATTGTCAAAGGTGCCGCTTGCGCGTTTTAGCCGCTCTGGCGCGCGATCTTTGTTCTTTGATCTAGTCTGGCTACCCCCACCACTCCTGGCTTTCTATTATTTTTCTCGGCAGCCCTTCCTCTCCCAGTCAATTCTCCCCTTCGGAGCAGCTCTTTAAAGCTCTCTGCTTGTGCGATGAAGGAAAAGCTCTTTCTCTCTTTTTTTCTCCGTGTGTTGGGGCCGATCAAACAATCATGATATTCCTCAATGAGTCACGATTATGTACGCCGACAATTACAAAGCCGGCTTTGACCTTTGCAACAACATTGGCCTGGGAGAGAACGCCTTCCGCGTTGATCGTGCCGGCAAACTGCGTTAATTTCTTATCTCTAACGCAATTAGATTAATCGAGTAACTCGCGTCTGCGCGGGTGCTGTTTATTTTCAATTGCTGACGAGGATGTATTATTGATATTCTTGCGCCTGCGTATTTCACACCAGTTAAGCGTAGCTATCGTAAAGAGAAATTCTAATTGACTTCGCTAACTTGCTTAATTTTATTACTCTTCATGTTAAATTCATCCGTTTAAACTTACAAATATATACAGATTAATTTGAGGATTTTAAAAATCAATGTCTTTTTGGAGTTTTATGGTTAATTTAGTAGCTAAATCAATCCATATTAATAAATAACTGTTGAATCGAAGCTTGGATCATGCTTTAAATAACTTCTGAAAATTTTTCAATGCAAGAATAAACCTTATCTATGCTTAATAAATTAATAATATATTTTAAATTCGTTTATGCTCATTTTCAATAAATAAGTCAATAAAATAAATTTCGAACTCCAAAACATCGTAGGATCCAAAAGCAACCAAAATTTTTAATACTTTGGAAAAAAAACATTAAAATGACTAAAAATTAGTGAAGTATAGAAGCTTTTTTGTATTATTACTTTTTTTAATGAAAATATAGATTCTTGAAAGGGTTTGGTTTGAGACACTAATAACAGTTATTAGTATTTGTTTATGCAATATCATATACAGGGAGACGAGTCATTTATTATTTACAGTAAAATTAAAAAAAAAAATTACTGTAACTAACGGTGATTACTTGACAATCATGAACAATCATGGTGAAAAAATGATAAAGTATATCTCAAAATTTAATTAGATCTTTAAAGTTTCCTTGTCTTGTAATTTTTATAAAATAAATAACTGGAATTTTTATAATTTATCAAAATTTCTCCAAACAATTAGATAAGACTTACTAGGAGAGTGTCACACCTCCGGATCACAGATTTTGCTCAAACTTCGGGATAAGTTTTCAGATGATAAAATATGGAAAAAGCTAAAGTTATAGTCATAAATACTCTATATTTCCCTAGTTACAGGCAATTAAAGAAAATCACTAAAAAAGTTACTAGATTTTTAAACGCATATAGTTATTTAGCGTCGATAGCTACAAGCTTGAAACTTTTTTTAAATTAAAGCTGAGCTCAAATCCTTTCGAATTAGTAGTTATAGCATGTAAAAATATTATTTTTTCCCAAAGTTAGAGCGTAATAAGGATTGGACCTAATTTCAGCTTTTATTATTAATTAATGTTTTTAAAAGAAAAATCAGGTCCAATGTTTATCACGCTCTAACTTTGGGAAAAAATAATATTTTTACATGCTATAACTACTGATTCGAAAGGATTTGAGCTCAGCTTTAATTTAAAAAAAGTTTCAAGCTTGTAGCTATCAATGCTAAAGAACTATATGCGTTTAAATATCTAGTAACTTTTTTAGTGATTTTCTTTAATTGCCTGTAACTAGGGAAATATTGAGTATTTATTGACTATAACTTTAGCTTTTTTCATATTTTATCATCTAAAAACTTATCCCGAAGTTTGAGCAAAATCCGTGATCCGGAGGTGAGACACTCTCCTAGTTAGTAGATTATTATTATTGATTAATTAAAAATAAGCAATCATAAATATTATAACTCCATCGTGATATCCAAATATTTTCATCAATGTATGAAGCTATGAGAGACGGAAACGATCAGTCAGATTTTAACATAAAACTTACATAAAATTAGTTGAGTTTCTATGAAAATTTTATTTTCTCTAAAATATATTTTCGCCATACCCTGCCCGAAAGCACAACTTTCGTCCCGGCACCGAAAAACAAAAGTTGTATTTTCGGCCCGGGTATGGCGAAAAATAGCATACACACCACGGGAGGTAAAATGGCGAGCCCATAGCACATATTTGCCACCCTCGCCTTCGGCTCGAGGTGTCAATTATATGTGCTATGGACTCGCCAGTACTTTACCTCCCTTGGTATGTAATATACTATTGTATTAGAAAAAGCGAATATTTGTTAGAATATATAATAGTATATTACATACCAAGGGAGGTAAAGTACTGGCGAGTCCATAGCACATATAATTGCCACCTCGAGCCGAAGGCGAGGGTGGCAAATATGTGCTATGGGCTCGCCATTTTACCTCCCGTGGTGTGTATGCTATTTTTCGCCATACCCGGGCCGAAAATACAACTTTTGTTTTTCGGTGCCGGGACGAAAGTTGTGCTTTCGGGCAGGGTATGGCGAAAAAATCTTTTCTGCCTTATTATTAAGCAAATGTAATTGAATGTTTGGCAGTAAACAATATTAATGATTTAAAAAAGGAAAGCAGATAATTATTTCATGCTTTTCATATAGAGGGTGTTTATATCTGCACAAACAGACACTGATACACTATTCTGTGTTGATTGTATCTAACTTCATTTTTCTAATCTAAATATTAAGGAAAAAGCGACTTTTAAAAAAGTTTGAAATAACGAAGACCGATTTACATTATTCAGTGATGCCGCTCAAATGAGAAGTCATTGTTTCGAGTGTCAACTGAATTTGATGCTGCACTTAAATTTTCTTGATCACCTAAAACGTCGTCTTGGTTATTTGACTAATGTGTCGATCACACCCTTTTTATTTTTAACCATCTTAGAGTATCTTAGACAAATTGTCCCATATCTACACAACAAAGATATTACAGATAGATTAGAAAAAGGAACTACGAAAATGGCTCGTCAAGTACACCGAAAACGTAAACGAAATTTTAAATCTATCTGCTATTAAAACAATAATAGGTGTAAGAAAAACGTGAATGCATTTAAAATTTATACTTTTTGACCATTTTCATAAGAAATAAGAAACCTATTATATTATTATGAAATATTAAATAAATCAAAACGAGCGAATAAGCCTTGAATGTTAAAAATATTTATACGGTAAAAATAATTGAAAGAACTTTAAAATTTTCAAAACGTATATAATGCCCCTCGATTGAAGTGACGGTCACCGTAATTTTTCTAGGGAAATTTTCTCTGTAAAATCGAAAATATGGAATCATTATTTCAGGATTCATACTAATATAACTTTAATTTTTAACGAATAAAGAATTGTACTCATTATGACACGATAGGAAGACAACGCTAATCTAGGTAAGTTCAATAATTAAAATAATAAAAACGAAAATTTTTAAATCTACGTTTTTAAGAAACAATAAGTTGCACATATTACTATTACATTATCGGATAAAGCTACACGACCTTAAATAGTTCAATTAAAAAACGAAACCTTTAAATTCAAAAAGACCAAAAGACCTATTATTGTACAATAGATAATCAAGTGAATGCACAATAATAAATAAATTAATAAAAACAAAAACCTTATTAAAATTATACTTATGCCCGCAAAACAAAGGGAAATTGAGTAAAGTAAAAATTAAAATCCTTATAGATCCACGTATCTAAACAACCAAAATTTTACTTACCATTGCAAGATGGATCAATGAAGCTAAAAAATTAAATGATTAACATAAAAATTAAAATTATTAAATTTATGTACTTTGGCGATGAAAAGTTCTTACAACTGCATAATAGATAAAGTTAAATGAAGATGTATTGTCGTTAGATATTCTGATTTGAGTGATTATATTCATTGAACTAAAATTTTTGTTAGTTCTGTATTAAAAAAATTATTCTTGTTCGCTAAAACTTTAAAATTTATAAATTATTAATAATTTTATTATCTTTACAGTTTCGGTTATTTAGGAAGATCGTCAAATAGGAATATGAAAAAAATCTGATTTCGTTTTATAATTTGAGGAGTATTATAATTGAAATTTCAGAATTTTCAATATTTAGACTCGTTTACAAGTGCAAACATATATTAAATATCATTCTATTCTTGTTTTTCTTATGGAAGTAGAGTAAGATAGAATGATGTTTGATACATGTAAACTGAGAGCTTTGAAATGAAAAACGACTTCCATATTCTAATATAATTAATTAAAATTTCCTATTCGTGGGGGATATTGTACGTAATCAAATATTATGTATGCATTTTATCAAAATAAATGATCAAAGTACTTTTCGTAACCAGTGAACCAATCATGTTGAATTTTTTTATTAAAATTTCTTTTTTTTTTCGAAATTTTGAGTTTATATGAGTTGTTTACTGCTTATAAATGAATTTTAAACTTATTTTTCAAATTTAATCACAACAAATCGATTAAAAAATATTTATCACGAAGAAAACTTTGACAATTCAGTAAACTGCAAAGATATTTAATTATATATAACATCTTTTTAATTAACACCTCAGCAAACAAACCATAAAAGAACGATAATCAATCGCATCTATGGGTTTACGTTTGGAGTGGTTTTATTCACCCTTTATATGCTTTTATGTTCCCTAGAGAAAATTTACCACTTTTTCCAGATTAAACTTAAAACAGATGACGCAGAAATTCCCCTTTGATATTGAGAATTAACTTAGATCGTTATTGAAGAACCCACAAGAAAGTTTCATAGTGATTTGGATCAAGGGGTGCATACAAAATAATTTTTCCTTTGAAATTCGATATTCATTATATTACAAGCATTGTGGTATCGATTATCTTTTCAATTATTTTTCTATGTTCAAATAGATTAAACTACAAATACTAAAATTATAAGATTGCAAGTTATCAAATTAAATATATCATTCTAATTTATCGTAAATAGCTATACTGGGCGTTATAAAGCGATAAAAATCTTCAGGGATTACGTTTAAATCCTCCTTTTAAAACTAAAACCCGACGCACTCTCCTCAATCTAATCTCTTTGGCATCTTGCGGCATCGTTATTTGCGTTTTCCTTCTAATCTACGATCGTGAAGAGCACGTTATTTTCGAGAAAAATGGAGAAAAAAGAGAGCTCGAAAAAATAGAGCTCGAAAAAATATAACATCGATTAATTATCATGTTGAAGAAAATTCTGTACATCTTTTTTCTTAATTGACATTTGTGCCTCGAGTCTTCGTGTCTCACGTTAATGAGCGTAGTTAAAACTTTTGCTTTTATTATACTCGACATAAGTCATGCCTCTGATTATCGATGTCAGCTGCCGGCATGGATATATGCGGTATTGATAACCGTGAGGCTTAAAAGAGCACCGGCTGCTGCTACCGAGTACACGCACAATCGTCCTGTCAGTTTTCTACATTTATGCCTTCATCTCCCTTTTTTCCCTTTTTTCTCTTTCTCCTTGTCTGACGGTTCATTCATCGAGGACTTGACCCGATGGGTTATAAAGTACGAGAGCGAGAAAGAAAGAAGATGGAAAGCAGGAGCGGCAACCCTCGGTGTAAATACGCGTGAAGTGAATCAGAAAGGCGGTAAAGATGAAAGGAAAACAACTTTTCTTCCTTCTCTGTCTGACTACCTTGGCAACTTTGTTGTCGTTTCCATTGGCCCTATTGTCTTCTCTCTCTTTCTTTGAGCACTTTACTTCATTTTCTCTCTTTTTCTTTTTTCTTTGCAAAGAGACTCTCTCTAGTTTTTTTTTCGCCGACTCACTGTGTGCCCTCGTTTTTTTTCTTTTTCTTTTGTATAATATAATGAAAGAACCGTTGTCGAGCGATTGTCGCCTTATACTAGTCGTCTTTTCAATTTGTCGCTGATTAAGCATCCTTGTCGGCATTTTTCCGGTTGTAACATTAGAATTTTGCAGAAAGAACTTTCTTGTAATGGGATGACAGATGGACTTTTCGGCGCCTCTATAAGTAGTAAGTAGTGATCGCTACTTGCGAAATATGGCCCTTGTTCAGCCGGAGATGACGTAAGTCTTGAGGCGGTAAGATCTAAAGAAATTGAGAAATCTTCAAGGTATACACACGAATTATTTGAAACATTGAGCAAGATGTAACGATCAAAAGAACTGTGTTCTTGTGTATCATTGTTATGTGTCCTCGTAGCCATTTAATTTTGCCGGCTAGCTTGTTTTTTCACATTCACTTGATGAATGTTTTAAATGCTTAAAAATTTTTTAAAAGCTAATATAATTTATGAATTCTCTAATTAATCTATACAAAAGAATTAATCGAGTTGGCTTTTAAAAGGAGTTGTTTCAAAAGCTTTTTTAAATAAATTAATATTATTTCAACTCTTTTGATTAAATATTAGTAAATTTTGAGAAAAACGAAAAATCAGATAAAGATGTGCCAGAAAAAATAGTAATTTTAATTTATAGCGATAGATGAAATATCGGCTAAAATGTTCTGGTCAGATTGGTGGAATTAAAAATTCTAACGATAATACTATTTGTTTGTCGAAGATCAAGTTTTTTGAAGAATCACAACAAAGAAGCACTAAATCAGTTGAGAATATTTTAATAGCCAATAAAACTAGATCAAAGATGATTGTTAATAAAGTTATATTTTTGCAAACTGCTAAAGTTTCATCAGTTTAAGAATAGTCGGCTATAAGAATTTCTTTGCCGATATAGTTTATTTAATTTCTTATTTAATCCAAGGTCTATTAAATTTGATTAATTAAAAAAAAAAGTAATTGCAATAATATTATGATTGTAAATTTGTATAAAATGTTTAATTAAGAGGCAGGAAGAAAATTGAAGTACGATTAATTTTGAAAAAGCAAATATGTTAATTTAAGATAGCAATGTAGTTCTCAATAAAAGCCGAGCGGCTCATAAAAAGAAGCGAAAGAATTCCATCCGGACATTAAAACGGTTACGCTGGTTGCTCTTTAGGCTCATTTATTAATAATTCATTAGCCTCGCATCCATATTCGCAATACTTTTAGCTTTGGATATATATTTTTTTCCTTTTGCTCTTAAAAAAGTTGTGTATATTATAATCCAAGCCATTAAACCTGATTTTCGTCTGGCAGCGTTCTGATGCTCACCTTATTTGGATTCTTCCTTTCCGAATCCATTATCTGTTAGTCATTGATTTCTTATTTCCTAGACAGTTCTTAATCGTTTGAAGTAATACCGCTTTGGCGTCGTCGCCGCGGTCGCCGCCGCCGCCAATATCATCTTTATCGTTCTTATCTTCTCGCGTATGTATATCACCCCACCTGTTTCCTGTATTTATATACGTTCGTCATCAATTTCAGTATTTTAGCCCTTTGATTTTTCGCCGTTACAAGGCTTTTCCTTCGATTCAAACTCAGTCTTTCTCTCTGAAACGTTTACAGCCCGAGCGTAGAGAGAGAGAGAGAGAGAGAGAGAGAGAGAGAGAGAGAGAAAGAAGTCTGATGCATTTAATTACGACCTCGGCTTGAAAACTGGTTTGACTTTATATGTGTGTGTAGAGATACACATATGATACACACAGAGTACGCGAGCAAGTGAGAGAACGCTTCGGCAGGATAGTATACTGCCGACGTATAATGCCAGGCTTATCAAGATCTCGCAATAGCACAGCCAGCAGCCAAGCGCGGAAACCATCAAAGAATCCTTTGAAGTTTACTCGATGTCCTCGCCTCTCTCTTTCTTTCTTTTACCCCCTCTTAACCCCACCTACTTTTTCTTCCTCTACTTCTTTTTCTTCTTCTTCGTTTACCTTTTTCTTCTGTTTCTTCTTCCGACTCACTCGAATATACATTCAGCCTTTCAAAAAAACTTTTAGTTCTCTTTGACGATTTTTAATCTTTCCTTTCTCCTCTTTTCTGTCTTAGGCTTTGCGATAAATATATATATATATATATATATATATTTTTTTTTCATCGATTTGAATATGAATGACAAATAATCCTAAGCGGGAGGCTTTTCAGACCTGACTAAGATCTAGATGCCTTTTTTTGTCTGCTTTGCTTTTCTTCCTCTGTTTTATATATACATCCATTTTTTCTATTTTGTCGTCTCGAGACATATGATACTTCGACTTAATTTTCTTTTATTTGTTTTTCGTGCTCGATATTTAACAAGAATTTCCGCGAATTTTAAATATATATACATTGTGCCTTAAATTTTTTTATATTATTTTTCACAACTTTCGTTTTCTTTTACTTTTAAACGTAGTTTATTTCGTCTTTAAGAAAGATCGGCATTGTAAAATTCAAGTTTTTGAGGTTTTTTCTTATCTGCGTGAGGCGAAGGCAAAATGAGACGATAAATATCCAAACGGTTTCATTTCTTTTGTCAGAGAAAAAAAGTGTGCATTCTTGTTGCCAGAAAGATTTCTTAGAAAAAACGATCAGTATTACATTAAAAAACGTGACTTTTCATTTAATATTATTAAAGAGAAAAGATAATGATTTTAACATTTTATGGTGATAATCATATGGTTATATAAACGTAGTTTTATTCGTACAAATTTCTACAGCACTATAAACAATTTTTTTTATATAATAATAAATATAATTCTACTCAAAGTTTAATGAATTTAGTAATCAGTTGGACGGGATAGAAACAAGCTCATAAATATTTCTGAATCGTATTCATTATCAGTTTAAGATTACGATTTCATTTTAAATTCATAATAAAGTTTATATAAATTAAACTGCTTGCAAAAGAATTTATTTATTAAATAAAATTGAGTAATTTGTATATTAAAGTATTTTGTTTTGATATCATAACGGAGACACCTATGGCTCAACATCGAATCTTAAAAGAATAAGCAAAATCTTATCTATAGCCTAAGCAAACTGTGCGTCCCATCAAGTTGCCACATCAGCTTACCGTCGTTACACCTTATGTATATTCTGGGTCCCGTTAACGAACGACGCCATTAGTCCTCGAATCTCGCTCGGTCTTTTGCATTAACATATAATTTAACGCCGAGGAAAAAGAAAGAGAAAAAGAAAAAGAAAAAGAAAAAGAAAAAGAAAAAGAGAAATAAAGAAGAGAGAAAGGGGGAAATTATAGGCGACTTAGCGAGCGCTCGCGCCGCGGTGTTTATTATACGGCTCGAGCGAGCATTAAATCGCACGTAGTGTTGGTGAGAGTCCGCGGGGGGAATTTGCCCTGTCTATATGTGTGTGTACTCGAGAGAAACAGAGAACTCACGATCGCGTGCGTCGGCAAAACATCAAAGGAATATATACGTATAGTCTCTCCCCCTCTTTCAAACTTTTTTTTTCTTATGAGCTCTCTGTGCTGCTATATGCGACTATACGTATATATATACCTCTTGCTCACTCGCTCTAATTTCCCAGTTTCTTTCTCACGCGCCGCTCTTGCGGGGCCTTCCTTGTCGCTTTTTTTACTTTTTTTTTCTCTTTTTTCTCTTTTTTCTCTTTTTTCTCTTTTTTCTTTTTTCTTTTACTGCTGATGTGTGTACACGCCTGCTGTACACTACTCTGTTACTCTGGCAGTTTCAGAGCATGTTTTTTTTTTATATAGATGTAATATACGCCTATATTACTCGCGCTATTTTTCTTACTTTTTTCATATATCTAACGTCGTGCTTTAATTGTTCATGTGTGTGCGTGTCTTGAGCAAAAGCTTTCTCTTATGTATTGCTCTTGTAGTTCGTTTGGCACCTTCTTTTTGTCTCTTAACTTTGTAGTATATGCCGGCCGGCTGTGCGTTTCGAACGACTCAATATACAAGTGAGCGAAACGCTTAACGCCCCTTACTCTCTTGTATCTGTAGAACTGCTCCCGGCAACTTTTCCCCGGACAATAACCGCTGCTAGAGAGGCCGGCGCTATTTAGCTTTGATGTGTGCTGCTGCCAAATGCTTTTCAGAGAGAGAGAGAGAGAGAGAGAGAGAGAGAGCAAACGACATCCGGAATTCGTTTGAGCTAATTATTAACGGATTATCCAGTAGTAGTAGCCCATTGCGTCCTGCTGCTGCTTCTACTGTCCAGAGGCTTTCAGTGAAATCGTTACGGATTAGCTCTTCTTCTCTAATGTCGTGCTCTTTCTTTTTTTCTATATACTCTTTACAAGAGCCAGTCACCAGATGACGAATTATCGTCGGATTGATGATTGAGGTTACTTTGAAGCTATGAGTATATAGATGATTCTTTGAATGATGATTTTCGATGCAATTTTTCATACTACTCAAAACTTTATTTTTAATTATTTTTTTTAGTAAAACCTCGAATTAAAATTGGCTTTAAAATGTACAATTTTTTTGACATTAAAAAGTTATATTTTATTTTTTCTCAAATAGATTTTACTAATAAGATAATTTTTACTAATTACTCAATAAAATTATGAAATCAATGTTATACAAAGAGGAATTAATTATTTTATATTTATAGTACATAAACAAATTTATAATCAAATTGATGTTACAATTTAGTTTTATTTATTAAAAAAGTCATATTCGCTCTATTTTTAATTTTCTTATGGTAAATTTAAAAAGAAGAAAAAATCTTTTGATGATATAGGCAACAGTTAAATTCAAGCTGTCAGCTGATTGATGTGCATGTGCCTTAAAATCTTATGATAAAGTTGTCGCAGGAGAAAAAAAGAGATGCGAATAGGGTTATTCGCAATTATCTTATTGGAAATAATGTGCATACACCTTATTTGGAAAAAGGAAAAATTGAATTTTTAGATTATCATTTAGAAGAATCACTGTATTTTTTAACAGTTTGCTGGTAAAAATTTTGAGCAGCTGTTTTAGTTAGCCACTGTCCAGAAAAGTTGATGCAATGTTAATTGTATTTAATAATTCGTTTTTCCATTAAAATACACCGAAAACGAAAATTAATTAATTTGAGTACGTGATTTGCAGAATTGCATCTTTTTATATATGATACACAACCATCTTATATACCTATTATATGCACATATGTTACATGTGAATACATATAATACTTGAAAATGGAGCATAGAAAAAAATTGTTAATTTTACAATATTAAGATTTTAAAAATATATACGATATGTATTACTGACTTTAATAATTTAATTATCTTTTACATGGCGTACAGTGTGAAATTTTAAATTTTAATTTCAATTCGAACGATAATGTCACTTTGGTATTATAGTTAAGTTTGTAATATAATCGTGGTCCGTTTACCAGTTTTCCTATATTCTGACTATTGACTGGCTACTTTAGACTGGCCATCAACTGACTATGTAGCAGATTCGACAAGTTAAATTTATACCAACAATAACTTTTTCTATTTAAATTTAAATTAATAAAAATTATTAAAAGAAATTACTGAAACCTTTTTTTATATGAACACATTAGTGAAATATTAGAAATTCAATGTTAAGACTGTATTAACGTATGCCAGACACTCTTGACTTACAGTCTTTATACGTGTCTCCAGCTGCGACCGCTATTGATGATAAAAACAAATAAAACAAAATAATAAACTAAAATACTGAAGTAAAATGATTTTATATTACTTATTTATGTCAATTTGGAATCTTAATGTAATAGTCAAGTCTGATGACTGAAGTGAAATTCACATGAAAAAATAATATTTTATTGGAAGAAAAAAAATTAAAGTAATTTATTATTGGCTTGCTCTATAATTATTTATTTTAATATATATTTATTATTTAAAATAAATTTTTCTTTTAAATAAGCGAAACTAATAATTTTATTTTATTTCTGTTTCAGGTAAGCTGCAGTTCTTCATATTTTGATATTGCACAGTAACGTAAGTTAGAATGCTAAAAATAACAAGTCAAATATTTAAAATTTAGAAAAATTTGTATTTTAAGATATTACATTACGTAACAGGAGGGCAACTAATTTTATTTTCGTCCTGAATATCGCACTATTTTATTTCTTACTCTGTTGTGGCTACTGATTTGAAAAGTATAAAATTAACAGAAAATACGCTGAGAAATTTATTCTAGCCAAAATTAACAGGTACAATGTTAACGTAGTCACAGACTGCCATTACAGCAAAAAATTATCATGTTACATAGTAAAGTTTACAAGAAATATAAAAAAATTCCTATGTTTCTGGTAAATTTTATCATGTAACATGTTAATTTTTAACAATGGTTGCAATCTGTGACTACACTACCATTGCACCTTGTAATTTTTACTAAAGGAATAAATTTCTTGGTACACATGAATGTTTTTTATTTTTGCAATAATCGTTTTTCATAAATTAAAATAAAAATTTAATATAAACTAAAAAATAATATAAGATTTTACGTAATTTTAAAAAATTTTATTTCTTTATCTTTTGAAATAATTAAGTCTGAAAAATTTTTTTTTCTTTTCTGAAATATTACTTTCTCTTTTTACAATTTTATAAAATAATTTTCTTATTTCTTCAGTAATCTTATAGAATTTTACACAATTTGTCTTGATATTCAGATTCAAACGGACTTTAAAGACCACGAAATTTCTTAAAAATGTATAATGAAATCCATTCTTTTATAAAAATAGACACGATTAACTTGTGTTTCTGCTTTATACTAAATAGTTCATTAAAAAAAATTATCTAATTTCTTTAATGTGTAAATTATCAACAATATATTTTTATGGAATAACAATTTTTTCTATTTTTAAAATAATCGTTGGTAATATTAAGGAGTACTTTCCAACTTTAAATAATTTTTTTTCAAAGTAATAACTATGAAAAAGTACTAAATCTTATGCTGAAAATAAAAATAAAAATTGTGATGAAAATCACAATGTGCATGCTTAGATTATTAATGTCATATAGGTGATAATCTTGGGTCAAATATAAAAATTTAAATAAAAAAATTTTTTTTGAAAATCAAAATTAGATGCTATTAATCAGAATTTTATTCATACATATGTATAGAATAAAAAAACGCTAGTACAAAATAAAAATATTCCTTTGATAAAGAAAAGCAGTTTAAGAAGCCGTTTAAAAAAGTAAAATAAAAGTATTCCTCATCTGGGATCAACATGTGACGCTCTGATTCAGAAGATTTTTTAATTAATTCACCTGGAGACTGACATCAACCTTTGGTATTAGTCTTTCTCGTTTTTAGGACGTAAGCACTCGTGCACACGTGTTTGTATGTACGTACGTAAAAGTAGTGAGTGTACACAATCTGTAGAAAAGAAAACCAAAAAGCCTTTTGGCTAAATTGAATGTCGTTGGCAGAGCTTTTATTTTTTTATTCTTTTTTTTAAGTTTAGAAATTGTAAATGGCTTTTCTTTGTGGAAGATTATGTTTGCAAATATAATTGACTTTTACACCGTAAACTGGGATATAGCGAGCATCACGGGGTAAACCGAGCAGTGGGTGATTCTTTATTTATAAACTCAATATTATTGAAAAGTGAAGATTCATGCTTGCACTTCTGTACGAAAAAATAATATAAAAAATACAGTGCTTATAAACAAATAATCATGCGCTGTTCGGTTTGCCCCATGTGGTACTGGCTTTACCCTAATTAATGGTAATTAATAAAATCTCATTGAACAAGAGATTCAAGAGAAATAATAAGTCTTTATAATAATAAAATATTATCTTTAAAAGATAATTCGTGAGCATCGACTCATATAAAGATTTATGCATTCGCGTAAGTGTTCTCCATTTAGTAATTGTAATTTACAATAAAAATTCTTTTAGATAAATAGAAAATTTTATTAAAGTAAATAAGAAATGTCTCGCATATGAAAGCGTGAATGAATTCTGTCCGATCTTTGCTCTACGAAACAATCGTCGTAATATTACGTGTACATGTAGTACACACATGCTGATATTCGCAAGGCTAATTGCGACTCGTCGACACTGTGAGCGTCGACTCATTGATCATCAGAGAGAAGCAAAAGTATATACTATAGAATATACATATACTTTATATGTCTGTGTGTGTATGTTCTCTTTGCTGCTTTCCCGCGACTGGCGGCGGCAAGCTTTTGACGCCGTTCATCATCGTATACGTGCCCGTAATATTCTCAGAATTTGTAGACTTTTTTTAATTTTGTTAATTGCGGCTTCGTTTCTTCTCTCTCTCTCTCTCTCTTTCTCCTCCCCCTCTCTGTCTCTTTTAGCTTGGCGATTACGTAACTATACCATCCAGGGTACACACGAGACTTTAAATGAGTTGGCTTGCGCTCGGTTGAACAATAAAAAGGCGCGCGAGATGTATTTATATATATAAAATATTTGATAGAAATAATTCTGAATAAAATTGGCTGTATTAAAAAACGAAAGCTATTAATATGTACATTATAGAGCACAGATGTATATAAAAGGAGCTGATTATGGAACATGTATTGATTCAGGCAAGGGTAACATTAGACAATGTAGTATTTCCAAAATTTATCTGAAGAAAAAAAATTCGTCGTGAAGATATGATGAAATATCAAATACAATTATTTGATATAATATTTTTAACGTAAAGAATTCATTGGTAAAAGGTGACTTGTGGTTTACTTTTTAAATCTGATGATAAATATAAGAAATGAGTGATAGAAAATTAACATTTCGATGCTTAACCAATTGAGGATCAAGTTTAATTATCTGAATTTCACAACTGCAATCTTCAGTTGTTTTATGAAATACCGATGCTAAAATCTCTAAAATTGAACAATTTTAGAAATTTTAGCAGTATAGTTGATTAAAAATTCTGAATCATACTGGCGTACTAGATAAAGAGAAAATTATCAAGAAATTTTTTCCATCGGGTTACTTATATAAACTTAAATGCAAATTGTGGATATCCTAAAAAAACTTTGGTTTCGTTCAATCTTCATAGACTCCGTGTTCCTATGATCATTAAGTAATTAGAACATGACGTATGTAATGTTTGCTAATAAATATTTTGTTTCGCACTTGACAATAATTGGTTTATAAACCTATTTTAATAAATTTACAGAAAAATATCAACTAATTAACCGAAAAGATTAATACAAAACAATCAATTCTACACAAATAAATTTTTTATAAGCATTTCTACTACATATTCTAATGTTTTATAAAGTATTTTTAATCAACAGTGTATATGTTAGAATTTTCAATATTTTTTAAAACTCCGTGCGAAAAATTGAAATTATCATCCTCTTATTGCGTGTGTAAACAACACTTTAATAATCTTTTAATGTCTCAGCAGTAAGTAATATACAGCAAGCAAGAAGATATTTTAACGTATACTTCTACTCGCATTATGTAAAAACCTTTAGCCTTTATCAACTCACTAGGAGAGTATACTACTGCGCAACTACACACGGCGCGGTGATTCGACGGTGCTAGCATAATCATTATAAAAAGATAATTATAATTTTATCTTCTAAAAGAAAAATAAATTTTGTTATTTTTATATTCGAATATCACTTTGCTCGTGTATTGCCTTTCCATATGTACAATAGTCGCGCTTTTCTTGAACTAGTTGCATAATGTATTATAAAAGTCTTACTAAGCAATTGAATATTCTAATTTCATCATAAGATAAAAAACATCTTTCAAAATATGGGCCAGATGAGGTTGTTTATAGCTAAAATATAATTGCTTTTTATTTTTAATTTCACATTGACTATTTAAATTGAAAAGTAATTGTCATTTTAAATTTTATTATAAGTAATTGCGACATGTTTTGTATAACTGTTTTTTTTAGTTCAGGAATCAAAAGTAATAAAAATTTGATTACTTATCATTGACTTTAAATTTTTTTGTATATTTCTCTATAATTTAAAGTTCATTTTTTACTATAAATAATTTATCATGAAATAAAAACTTTTCAGTGATATCTTGAAAAATGATGTTGTCTAAAGAAAAAAAATAAACTTGTCAAAGTTATATATATTATTAAAGGATTTACTATAACTTTTTTCTTATTTTAGAAATTTAACGTAATCTCAAAATTTCTGTACATCGTAAACATCAACATTTCTTGCTTCTAATGTAGAATCCTTATAAAGACAATTCTCTTACGTAGGTCTCTTTTTATAGTTTTTGTTTACTTCTTTTTCTTTCTCTGGCTCTTATAGGTTTACTCAAAGAATTTTTTTTTATATATACCTGCTTACAAGAGATCAAAACCTTAGCATTGGACATTCAAAGAAGAGAGAAAAAGAAGGATTTTTCGGATATATTCCTTCGTCTTCTTCTCCTTCTTAAAAGCACAATACTCCTTAGTTTCTCCTTTTCTTTTCTTGCCGTTTTGAAATTCGGCATCTATAAGGTTCCCGATTGAAGAAAAAAAAGAAGAAAAAGAAGAAGCTAAGGAAGAACAACAAGAACATGTAGAATAAGAATACTGTAAAGCAGAAAGAGAAAGAAAATTCAAGAGCAGTTTAAACCTTAGCTGTGAATGACAAGGAGGGAAAAGAGTGTAGAAAGAAAAAGACTCGAGTGTAGGGGAGAAAATAATAAGAGCGAGAAAGATAGAAGCACTCTCGCACTTGTGTGTATATACGAAGCAGCAGCAGCAGCAGCAGCAGCAGCAGAAGGAAGAAATAAGAGAAGGTTATAAAAGAGTAGGGAGAAGGACGAAGCAGGGGGAAAAGGGGAAGAAAGGGAAACGACAGCTGGTTCTCCAGAGTGCTTGGTATGGAGCGCGCGCTTATGGTCAGTGACTGTTGTTCCTGCTGTGGACTCCACAGTGTTCGCGGTGCGATCACAGCCATAGAGCGCTTATACACAACACCTATACATTTCTACGTACAGTACATACACATACGTATAGCTCTTTTATTCTCTCTCTTTCTCTCTCCGTTTGCTTCGCGCCTCTTCGGAGAATCGTAAATCGCCCGGTATATACTCGCGCTCAGCGGAGACTTGTCTTTGAAATTACCGACACACCGCTCTCTTGGCCTTCCCCTCGCTCTCTCTGCCTGCCTGTTGTACCCCTCTCTTTGATTTTCAGGAAAAGCTGATCGCTCGACACGAGCGCCATAAGCTCTCTCTCTGCCTGTCTTCTTGTGTAAGTGAGTATATGGTGAAGAGAAGCCATCAGTCGTGTAAAAGTTGTCCATTCAAGCACGTATACAATCGGTTCATCGTTTATTCGTCTAGTGTTTTTCGCTGAATACGCAAAACTACACGTGCTGAATGATAAGAAGGAGGCTATTAATATAGTTTTGTTATTTTTATTATTATTATTTTTTCTGTGTTAAGTGAAGTGTTTAAGGAAGAAATTGAAAAAAAAAACAGATGAAGTTTGGAAGTTAAGTGATTAAAAGGAAAAAATAGTGATTTTAATTAAAGATTGCTGTAATAAGCTTATTGATTTATGTATGTGGCTTTAAAAAAAAAGTGAGGTTAAGAACACCGTGGAATCAAACATGTTGAGCTGTAAGCAACGGCTTGCTTTGATCCGGCTTACTCAGGCCGCTATGTTAGTGCTTCACTAATGATTTTATATCTCTAATATGCGACCAATCAGCACTCATGAATCTCAACAAAGAAATGAGGTATTAATATTAAATTTTTTTCTTTATTACTTTTTGTGCGTTCACTCAAAAATTATATTTATAAAATTTATATAGATAGCTAAATAAATCACACATTTTTTATAAATTGTTATTACGCAAGACTACTCTAAAAATGATTTTGTTGATAACAGATTTTCAATTTGAACATCAATAATTAAATGAAATAAACTAGCATTGTTATAATAGAATTTTAAAATAAAAACAAAGAAAATACATAGCTATATGTTATGATTATGCATATCTGTAATTTTGAAATGATATATAATTCTGACATTTTAATTATTAAATTAATAAAATTTTAAAATCGACTTAGCATTAAAATTGCAGATATAATACAAAGTTCAGAGACACGTGGTTTTTCATGATGATTTAATTATTAAATAGCAGTACACATTGACGAGAATGAATAAAAATTGTTCATGCTTTAAAAAAGAAAGATTGATTTTCATCACAAAAGTCATTGGATTTAATGAACCTGAAACTTGTTAAAAATAAACTTAATGTAATCTTACTGCTTTTGAAGATATTAAAAATAATAAAAATTATTAACGGGAAAATCAAGTCTGCGCTCGGTTGTTTGTCAATATAGGAGTGCTTCTTCAGCTGAAAAGAAAAAATAAAACATAATTTTTCTTTCCATGGCGCCGTCATTAATTTTATTTCGATGGAATGTATACACATAGATTTATATATTTAATAATTTATATATATAATTTTTTTTAATTTTCTTGATGTAGTCGGCAAATTCTTTTGATAAAAGAATGCGATTAATGAGTTTGTCGGCGAGCGATTTGCTTTGCGGAGGAATTCATTAAATGTCGAAATTAATAGGTCGAAGGGTCGGGAGGAGAGTCGAGACTTCTGAGATCGCGTGCTGCCGTAAGCATTGCTATATACGCAAGACACAATTTATGTTTCGCCTCTCCTTATATATATTCTTTTCTTTTTCTATATAGAGAGACATGCTGTGCGCTTTTGCTCAATCGCCAAAACAGCGCTTTCTCTTTGCTCTTACGCCTTCTCTCTCTCTCTCTTCTCTGTCTGCTATTAAATGTTTTCCTTTCTTTTGTTTTTTCGACCGTTGGAGAGCTGTTGTTTGTCCGGTCGGCCAGTATCTTTTTCTTTTTTAAGGATCATTGTACTTACTAATGTTTGGTGTACATGAATTTTCTGGAGCTATTGTTCAAGTGCATAATTTATAAAAACAGTAATGGTAGCTATGAACTGAAAAAAGTATCAAAATTTAATTAAGCCAGATAAACGTATACTTAAATTATTTTTTTTTATAAAAAAGCAAATGAAATTCCATTTTAATGAAAACACATGATCTGAGAATATTCCAAAATTAATGCAGTATTATGTGAGTTTACGGATGCACTTCGTATTGCATCATAACGTCAGTTCGAAATTTAAAAAAATTTAATTTTCATTGGATAAATAAATGATTAATTGTATTTGTTATTACAACATTTTTACATGAGTGAATAAAATTCATAAATTTAATAATATCTGTTTCATTATCAAAGAGTTTTATTATACGCAGTAATGCAACACATAGTATAATATTATAGAATCTTAATAATGAGAAAAAATTCTAGAATTTCCCTGGTAGAAAATTATCTCAAATGGTGAAGAAATTAATAATTGGCCAACTTTCTTAGTGAATTATTAACCATTCACTGGTAAAAAGTTGGCGAAAAAATGGTGAAGGATTTAATTTTAAAGTTGAAAAAGTTAGATTATAATTTCTTTCTTCGTATATATACAGCGATAACAGAAAAACATAACCAATAAATGATTTACATTCTTTTTTACTCAATAAATATAAGTGAAAATGTTGAATAAGAAACGAAAGTATAAAGAAGAGGAAGATGCTGATTGATCAATTCAAATTTATAATGGTTTATACCAGAAAAATCGTTTCAAATGGAATCTGATAATAATTTAGAAGAAACAGATAGTCAACTTTAGACCATGAAAGGTCGCTTGGTAGCGGGGTATTTGGCCAAGATTCTCGCTATTAATTGGCCAAATTAGTCAAAAATGGCCTATGCTTGGCCAAAAGATGCTAAAAATTTCTACCAGGGTTGAAATCCCATTTTCTCTATAATTTCCTTGTATCTTAATTTTATTGGGTATATCGATATATATAAAAATTATTTGTATATAAAGTTATATAATTTTTATTTATATTACATATCATAAAAGTTCATTACTTAATTTTCAAAAACATCTAATAAAATGACATTGGATTTTGTAATTTAAAACGAGTAATTGAAATGAAAAAGATGCTGGGAGGCTAATAAGAAAATTTACAAACAAAAACAAAAAAAGCATCCTAGGAGGGCTCCCGCGTGCATTTATTACGTCCCTGGGCCTGCGGCTTAGTCGAGACCCAAAGAGAGAGAAAAAGAAAAGAGCCTGGTGAGCGTAGTGTATTGAACGTGGGTCCTTTAGAAAATTTTCTTTGAAACATTCGCTCTCCTGGTGTGCGGTGTAAATATACATAGAAGCACTCGTATAATGTTGGTCTACACGCGGCCAGTATACTATAACTCACTATTCTTCCTGCGTGTACGGGATACGATATACGTACAATCCTATGTATTTTATTTAAACTATATGTATGACATTTTACGTCAATTTCTGAACTAAAAGAATTAAAAATTTATTTATAAATTAATTTAACACCAAAATAATGTAAAAAAAGCTATTTCAAGTTAAAGTAAAGGTTGTGAAAGATTAACACATTAGCTAACTTAATTAATGTAAGAAATGTAAATTTTTTTTTAAAGCTTTTTTTTCATTTATTTATAAAAAAATGAATATTTATAAAAATTGAGAAGACAAATGCAAGCTAGTTAGATTTTCAAAATTTTTGAATGAATACCTAATTATTAGCAGTCTTGGTTTATTATTTTTATTCAAAAAGTATAAAATTTTAGAAAAATAATTCTAAAAATAATTTGTATTGTTATTGATATTTAGAATATATATGAGATTAGTAGACAATAAAGTTGTTAAAATGTGAATTTATGTAGAGCAATTTTTTAATATATAATCAATATTAAATTAGTCAAAAAATATGCAAATTATAATTTTTAAAATTCAGATATTCCGAACATCATTTTAAAATTTTTTCATGCATAAATGTCACAATGTAACTATTTTTTCTAATCTAATGACAAAATTGTATAAAACTTTCAATTCACTGGATGATCAAATTCGTTTACTAAAAATAAAGATCTTTTTATTAATATAAAGAATTTATTTTTATTGTTAAATAAAAGATTTAGAATAAAGTAATAAATGATCAATTTCAGTAATATTGTTAAGTAAAAATTATTTCATGTAAAGTCATATAACTTTAAATAAATTACGTTATTTTTATTCAAGAGACAAAAATTTTAAAGAATGACCCATTGTTTAAAAAAAATATTGAATTTTTCTGAAAATACTCTGTTTATTACGTTTTATTAAAAACCATTGAAGAAATCCAGTTTCTTGAAATTATAGAACTTTCTTTCCATTTACTAAAAAGTTTATATTTTGAAATGCTTCTTGAAAAAAAGAGAAAAAAAGAAGAAAAGAAAGTGAAAAAAGTACCTTTATAGTTCAGTATTGACAAGGATTGCGCTTGTAAAGACTATGGAGAAAAATTGTCGTGGAGAAAAAACATTGAGCCTTTGACTGCCTCTTTGCATCTACTTTTGCCCAGACTAAGTACTACGAGTACCTTGAGTGTACCGTCGACACAAGTACACATAGACTTAAACGGTTTATACTGGGTTTGAAAACCACGCCAATGAAAGGGGTTATGGCACTTACAAGAGGTTACGATTTTTCTTTGCCTGTTTTCGACAATGCTAATGCATATATTTCTTTGTACGTACATTTTTTTTCATGCTCTTTGACATTATTTCTTTTTTTTAGTAACAATTTCCAAATTTTTAATGGGTCATTATTGAATAATGTTGTTCAACGGTGTCTAATAATCCAAACTAATTTATTTTACAAATTTAATATTTAATTATAATGTTTAACAGTATGACCACTTTTGTATTTTGTATACTTTAAATTTTTATAAAAAAATAATCTTAAAAAATTATCGAGCTAACCGAGCATACACTCATAATGTTAAAATTTTATATACATTTATATATTTATTCCAGTTGAATAGCAAACTTTTGCTATTAAAAAAATTTTTCATGTAATCAAATATTTTTCATCAACATGAAAACAGCTTTAGAAATCTATAAAAAGTTGAAAAAAATTCATTCTTTTTGCTTCAACTCATTTACTAAATAAAAATTTCAAATTTTTTAGTAAAATTCTTTTTTAAAACTCTGCTTGAATGTCGCATGAATAACATATTTTCATTTATTAACATAAAGCAAAAAAATATATTTATACGTTCCATTTGACGTTATCATTCATTAATACGTGTCCTTCGTTAAGCAAAACAAAATTTGTTGAAAAAACAGGCAGGACCAAAGAAAGGAGTCCCACAATTATCTTGCGTCTGCCATCTTACATTTATAAACTTGCACGTGGTTCGCACTCCATGAATAGGAAATAAGCATTGCCTTGATATTGTGAATTCGCTCAAAAACTGAGCCCCCAACCTTTTACAAACACACACGCATACTAACACACACTCTCAAGTTTCTCTAAAAGCATCAGGAACGTCCGAAATATTTCCGAGAGCAGACCTTTTAGAGAGATTTGAGATTATAAGTCGATGTGGGTGGTTGCTGTGTTTTCTGTTTCTATATGTCTTTCTCTTTCTCTCTCTCTAGTTTGAACGCGCGTACATATATACGTGCTTGAGACTATTGCCTGGCGTCGCGCCATACGCACACGCCAGCTTTCATCTGTCGTTAAACGCTTGAGATGCATACGCATTCTACGAAAAAATTATCTTACCTAACTATCTAACTAATACGTTTTACTAGTGAAAAATTTTTCAAATTCAAAGGATGTTTTTTTTCTCTATCTAATAATTCATTACTCTTTTCACTCAGAATTTCCTCTTGTTTTACTTGCACCTTTTTTCCTAAAAAATCTTTATTACCGTTTTTTTTATATTTAAGTTTTTATTTTACCTAACTGTTAAGCATTCAGTTTAAAAAAAAAGCAAAAACCTCTAGAGTCTAAATTGGATATGGAATGCGTTATCTCTCAACATGTATTTCAACAAGTTTTATGAAGGAAAGCGTTAGAACGCTTGTCCCGCACACGAAACGAAAGAGTCGAAAATGGAGGATGAGACTCTTGAAAATAAAAGTCACTGTGTTCTCCCTTCAGGAGATTATTTATCCACTATTAAAGCTCCCATTAGAAGACGACCGAACTCACCGAAACGTATAGAAGAAAGGAAACCGAATAGGGGTTCACATGAGTTTAAAGTCTTTTCTTCGTGGTTTATTACCCATAGTTTTGTCTTATTTTATGATAACACTAACATAAGTTTTTTTAGTTTTTAATTTATTTTTTCAAAAATAATTGATGAATCCTTCACTATCAAATAAAAATCTTAATATAATCGTAGTCCAAAAAATTGATTTTTTATTATATGACGTGACGTGATAGATAATACTTTCAAATTTTATAATTTTTATTTAAATTATCAAAAGTAAAAATAAAGAGTTTACTAGAATGTTACAAAAATTTTTGTCTACGGTATTAAAGGATGAGTTAATTAATCTTAAGAATTACAGTTATTGAATAATCGTTCGTTTACTTTTCTACTTGAACTCATTAAAATTTAAGAGGGTTATCAGACTGTCAACGAAAAAACTATTGTCTATTACTCTCAGCACCTACGTCACTTTTGGTTGTTTGTAATAAAGGTTCATCAGTAGTGGAATATACGAGTTACGAGTTGAAGATAAAGAAATTATTCTACCTTTTGACAAAAAAAAAATATGTTTTTCATTCTAAAGGTGTCAAAATTTTTGGCAGCGTTTTGTATAGTCAAAGAACTTGAAATAAATATCGATAATCTGACAAATATTTTTGTATCTTTGATACAATGATAAAAATTAATTATCCTGCTTTTGTGGTAAAAAAATGCGAAAATTATGAGACATTTCTGTGGAACATTTTATTCTTCTAAATCATTGACAATAAAATCGAAAACATATGATTATTTGTCATTATCTTGTTAATTGATGTAACTCCGAACAATTGAATATAACCGCATTTTGTAACCTCAAAACTTGAAGAAATTTTAAGTTATACGTGGAATAGTCACGCGATATTCTCACGCGGACAATAGGCAAGAATAAGCCCCGTAACGTTAGTTTTTCTCGATCTAAAGTGCTTGCAATAGAAGGAACTTCGATAGAAGTGTCGAGGGCTCCTCTTACACCGAATTTCGATTCACAAACCAAGAAAATAAGAAGAGCAAGAAATGGGAGAAGAATAAGGCCCCGTAAAAGCACAAAAAAAGGAACTCGCACGCGCGCGAATACATAAGAGAGCCGCAGGTACCTTCTTTCTTCTTTTCATCTTTTCTTTCTCTCTTTCGTGGTCCTTCCTGGAAATTCGACCTTCACCTTGCCCTCGTGCGTGGTTACAGAGAATGTGAGAAGTATTCTTATATACGTAAATGTGTGCGCGCGTGCGCAAGTGTATGTGTGTAAGTGTGCGTGTACGTAGTTGTAAGCAGGAGGGATAGAGCACAGACGAATTTTCTTCTTTAAAGACTTACTCGCTTCGTTCAGCGTGCACAATAATTTATTGTTGTAGGAAAATGGCTTTCTACACAGCAGGTTTTCTCTCTTGCTCGCGCTCTGGGAGATCCCTTTAAATGTTCCGCCGACTCGTTTTCGAAGATTCGACCGGTTGAACTTTGAAGTAGGAACCCCATGATTTTTTCTTCTTATTACAGCTGCTCAGTTGCTCTCTTTTTTTTTCATGTACGATCATTTTTATTTTTTCACTATACAAGAATAAACTATGCGCTGACGTCATGAGTGAACGTGAAATTTCAGTTAAAGAGAGAAAGTTTTCATTGGCACCAATCACCAAAGCGATTAATAAATTATCGAAATAATTTATTTGCTGTGCCTTTTTGCAGATTTTTTATGTAAAAGTATATCAACTTTCTTATAAGTTAATCTTCTCTTTTAACTTATATAAACATTATTAAAAAGTCTTGTTGTCGTCCAATCGACATCTAATCATTATTTCATTTTTTTAAATGTTTTGTTAGTCTTTAAATAAAACATATGAAATTACTTGAAATAAAAATATTTCTTGTCTTTCGATTGCTTTTGCTAAAATTTGTAAATTAAACCGATGGAAGATGATTAAAAAGAAAAAAGAAAATACATAATACGGGCCGGCGCAGATCATTAAGGTTTTTTTTTAAACGCGCGCATGCCCCGCCCTTAAGTAACGCAGTCACGTTTCGTGTTTTTCTCATTTTTATTTCCGATGCACGCGGCGGTATACACCATACGGTTCTTTTATTCATGCGTCTTTGCGAGTTTTAAATAAAAATGAAAAATAAAATAAACAAGAGCAAAGGAAAAATAATAAAAATCCAAAATAACAATACCAATCGAAAAAGAGCAAATTCTCTTGGATAGAAGTCGTATAGCATATATAACTTTATTATTAAATATTTTCCAAGATCAATTTATTTAATAAGCATTTTGTAATTACGTTGTTTAAAAATTTTTTTATATAAATTTGTATCGAAAACGTATCATTACTAATAATAAACCAGTATTTTGAGCATATACATAAAAAAAAATTAAAATTTTACTTTTGAAGTGAAGCAAATTTAAAGAATAATAAAAAACTAAAAAAATGCATGAAATTTAAAAATTTTTATAAACGAAAACAGAAGCACATTATATTTTTATATTACACGACTTTCCGTATTTTTACTACGTTTGCAAAAAATATCGAAAGAAAAAAGAGAGCGAAAGAGAGAAGAGAAGCAAATGTGCGAGTGCAGGGTTCTGCGTTAATCGTATTTTCGTCCATCCATCACGCTTGCTCACAGAAAGTCTATAGAAGAGAGAGCGAAGCTTTTTCTCTCTTTCTCCCTCTTTCTGTTCAGCTGCACATCCTGCATTCGTGACTGCAAGGCGGCGGCGGCGGCAGCAGCGACGGCGGCGGCTCCTTTTCATGCATCGGGTGGTCTAAAAATCTCTATGTCTCCTACCTTTTTTCTTTTTATATATCATTTCGTCATTCTTTCTCTTTTTTCCATGTATTTCTGAACTTCTCTCTCTTTTTTTCTCTACTCAATTATTAACTGTTATTGATTATTTTCTTCTAATGCATGATACTGGGCTAATCCTAGTCTAACTACTAAAGTTTTCTGTCTACGTAGTTTTTTTATTTATATATTCCCTGCGTAATGTAGTACGTGAAATGTTTGAGGGGGGTATAAAGGGCATATGATTGCTAACATCAAAATTTATTCTTAATATTTAGACAAATAAAAATAATATTCTATTTACTGCTCGTTTTTAGTAAATGTAAATTAACAATGTTCTATTATTAATTAAAATAACATCGTTACTTCATCGAAAATTTTCGGATTAATTTGACTATAGCATGTGATTTACTGTTATAATAAAAAATTTTTTATATAAATAAAAAAAGTCTTTTGAAGTAAAGCTTTGCATATTTTATTAACTGATTAAATGAAATGTAAAAAATCTTATTTTCTTTGACATTAATTATCGTTAAAAGAAAAATTCATTATAAAAAGCCTGATAAAAATCGTAATATATAAAATTGAATCCCAGTCGCCACGTGAGCATTCATATGAACATAAATCTATATAAGAAAGAAATTCGTTTGAAGTAATAGATACATTCCTTAAGTGAATATTGTTATATTAAAACATTTCTTTGAAATGAAGATGAATTTTTAAGACTTTCTCCGTGTTATCATAAGATAAGCTTCAGAGATTTAGATTGTCATTGGATGGAGGTTGAGAGCTAATTTTTAAAGTTTAAAAAATGTAGCAACTTTAAGATTAGATATTAATGGGTTGCTACTTGCGCTTTGAAATTTGACGGCGTTGTTAAAAAGTTTCTATAATTTTGTACTAAACACACGTCTATATGTATATATAAAGAAAAGTTTAAAGCCGACACGGCTTTAAACTATATAGACACGAAAGCCCCGAGGCATATATGAGCGCTCACTTTGTGGACACCCGTTACATACAACTGCAACGGCGGTTGTACATATTCTCTCTTTCTCTCTCTCTCTCTCTCTCTCTCTCTCTGTTGGTCGAGCGCAAGGCGTTCCGAAAACCTGTAATTACGGACCCGGCGCACATCAAGCGACGCCGCCGCCAGCCGTTTCTTGTCTCCCTTTCTCTCTATGTTTTTCTCCAACTTCCCTTCCCTCTTCAATCCTGTTTATCCATCTCTGTTTCTCTCTTATACCTTGGTTCTTCTTTACTTCTTTCTGTTTAGCTTCGTTTTTCTCTGTTCTCTGCCGATGTGCCGACGGCCGACCCATCTTGCTTACACATAGCCCTCCACGCACACATACACAAACATTACACATATATACCTGTTGCTCGTATATATTGCCTTTTTCGAGACTGGATGCGCTGCGCTTGCTGTGCTTGCTGTGCTTGCTGTGCTCTGTGCAACGGATTTCTTTTCGAGTCAAGGCGCAACAGCACCGCCGCAACATCTATACACACAACTCTCCAAGCAATGATGTGTACCTGCTAAGAAAGAGAAGGAGAATGGAACTGAGCTGCTGCTGCTGCTGCTGCTGCTATTTTTTTATTCTTTTTTTTCTCTTTTTTCTCTTCATAGCCTTACTCCTCTTCTCCTCCCTATTCCTTCTTTCAGACACGTTGCACTTGCATTTTTTTTCTCTCTCTCTCTGCACAGAGCCGACAATGCAAAGATTAGCCGTAGAAGGAACTCTTTCCGTCTCTTTCTCTTTTCCTCTCTCTCTCCCTTCTTCGTAACTTGTATCGTCGATTATTGAGACTATCGCCTCTGGACAGAGAAAGAATAGTCGAGATATGTAGGATCCTGCATCGGCTCTTTTGTATTTCTAAACTTTCTGATATACCAGAGAGAGAGAGAGACTTTTCTCAGATGGAAAATATAAATGAGTGCTATAAGAAAAATTTTTAAATACCAAATAAAGGAATTTTAAAGTATAGATATACGACCGATAATTTACCATACTTTTTTAAATAAAACCTCATGAAATAAAAGTATTAAATAATACTATAAATTTTTCTATGCTGAAAACATGTTACCTATATTCTTAAACTGTAAAATAAGCTGTAGAAAAATCTTTTACAATAACCGTTTTAACAAAATTACAGAAATTTTTTAATAATGGCTTATTTCGTGTCAATATTAATTTTTAAAAATATCAAATAATTCGTACTTTAACACTCCTTTCTACATTCATAATACATTACATTAAGAATTTTTTTCTTTATTGCAATCTAATAGCACCTAAGATCTTAGAAATGAAGAAGAATATAAAATACCAGAAGAACGTTTTTCTTTAACGTTTTATTTAGAAAGTCGTCGAGTTCTATAGAAATTGGAAGGTAGAAATTTTTTTCAGTTTCTAATTTAACTTTTAAATTTATTTATTTTTTTCTTTCTGAATCTGTTCTGATCAGTTATCGGCGTACGCAAGGCTACAAACGCCTCATTTCCATCGATTTTTATTATTGCTTTTTTTCTTGATTTTTCGAGCAATCATTACTTGTTTTAATGTTTGATTAGACTATGTTCAATTAGTAAACAACGAAATATTAGATTTTTTTCTAAGGTATTTAGATATTTGTATGAATAATGCAACAGTAAAAACTTTATTCAAGTTGACTTATACATAAGTTTAAAGCAGTTATTCATAAACAGTAAATTAAAAAAATTATTTTTAAAATTCATTTGACGAATGGCTGATTAAATAGGAGTAACATACTTGAATAATTGATAAATGAAAATTCGGTTCTTTAGCTTCTAATATTCAATAGCACTCTAAGCATCCATCTAAATTGAAAAGAAGTTTGCAAACATGAAAGAGCAAGTGAACTAAAAAAGTAGCATCCTGACACTTTCATACATAAAATCCGGTTCAAACGAGCTAACCGCGGCACTATTGAAAATTAAAAAATTTTTAAAAAACTCGGTTTCTGACTTGCTTTTGCCTGGAGGATAAAAAGCGGCAACTCTAAAAGTTTATGTACATTGCAATGCAATGCTCGAAAAACCGGCGCCATTAAAACAGCTTCTCGAAATCGTCCAATTAAAGTGAAAAATTCATTGAACCATATAAGATCCATCAAAGACAAGAAAAAAAGAAAGATTATTCATCAGAATACTATAGTCTTCCAAAATTCCATGAGGATTCTACAATTTTGAAAAATTCTTTGCTGCATTTGTACTAAGGAAGACGGAAGTTGTAGAATAAGAAAGAAAAGAAAGAGAATAAGAGAGAGAAAAAAGGAGGGGGGGGGGTGCTGCTCTGAAAAACTAGTAGCCCCATGTAAGAATGCCGCTCAACAGCTCTCCGCGTACGCTCCTCGACTCTCTTTCTCTTCGCTCAAGAGAGTATATATATATATATATATATATATATATATGCGTGTGTATGTATATGCTGTCTTATTCTGTTTTTTTTCTCTTTTTGAACGAAGGAGCTTCGGAAAGTTGTATGCGTTGTATATGAGGAAGAGGGAGTTCTTTTATTCTCATCGCATGTTATGGCACTATTTTAAAGAGTCCCGACTCCCTAACTCTTTAGACAATGTTATTTTTTTTATTATTAAATATAGTTTGGATTATTTTGAACATTGAGTATAGAAATAGAACAAAAGTTATTTACGAATTAGTTTAAAAACTGTTTATGATTTTGATGTATGACAACATAGTTTGCTGGTATAAAATTCTTAGTTCCTATTAAATGAGGTTTTTTAATTATATTGAAATTTTAATTGGAAACATTAATTAACTTGTTAAATACTGATATTTTTTTTGTCATAAAAAATGAAAAACTTTCATTTATTCATCAATTTATTAATTAAAATCACTTAGATAATTATTACATCTGTAAAGAATAAAATTTTAAAAATCATTTTTAATTATAGATTTAAATAATAATTTTTTATGTCAAGCATTTTAAATTATTTTAAAATTCTGCGAATTAAAAAAAAATAATTGACTAATATAAAAAGAAGAAGAAAAAATAAAAGCAAAAAATCAATAATTCGAATGTCCTGTTTGATCGATCCCCTTTCTTGTTGTACCGAGTCGGTAAAAGTCGTCGACGGTCGGTGTTTTCGTTTGTTATCTCAAGACGCGCATTATCGAGCAACCAGTGAGAGAGGAGTAAATTCTCCTTCCCGAAAGGGATGCGAATTTCTATCTGCGACAACAAGGGCTGAATTTCTATTGTCGCTAACGTCAGGGGGTTTAAAATTTCTGACGTGCGATGGCGGTATCATTGTAGTTCCAACATTTTAGATGTTTATTATCGACTGGTATGTTTATTTTTCAATTGAAATGTCAATTGAAAAATTTTTATTTGCGAATAAAAATTGTTGAAATATACGAAAAACTAGTATATGATTACTTGTACAAGAGATGAGCTTAGTATAAACTACATTAAAGTAAAGAACTTTAAATAAAATTAAAATTCTCGACGACTTTTGAAATAATAGAATATGACCGTAATCATAAATTTTCAATTCACTAGAAAGTATACAATAGTTTTTTAAACTTTTTTTCAATAAAAATTCCTCTTAATATTCGAAGCAAACACATTCAGAAGTTTTGAAATCCAATGCTTGAGATTTAATATTTTGCACGGATTTGTTCTTCGACTCGAGCGCGCATCAACGCCCGAGAAATATTTTCAGCCGAGAAGACATTCCTTTTCATCTTATTTTTCACGCGCACTCAAGCATCTCTTCTTTCTACATTTTTTTTACTGTATCTTATATACCTGAAATTTTTTCAAATCTTCGCGTTTCCTCGATATCTTTTTATGGCGTTTTTATTCCTTCTCGATATATTTATATATGCTGTTTCGGGCCAAGAAGAAATCATTCGAAACGAAATCTGGTTTCGATGCCGGTGGGATTCCTTCTTTTGCATTTTACGAGGATTCCTGCTATTTTATGTGTTTATATTGCAGGAAAGGCATTTCTCTGCCTTATACCGCTTTATCGTGTTTAGAAATTTTTTTCCCCAAAAGAATATTACTTCTTTAATTTCAGACATATACTCATGCTTTACTCCTTATATTTATTTTAACCTGTTGATTTTATTATATTTTTTTAAAGCATATAATTAAACTAAACATTTGTTAAATTTAATAAATACGAATTCTTTTTATGTTATATAAAGACGAAAATTTTTCAATGATTATTAAAATTAAATAATATCATAAAATACTAGTCTTACCTATTATCAAATGAATATTTTAATAACCTTGACATTTTAGACATCCATATATGTATAACCTCTTAGCTTCTTGATTATTTAGATTAAAAATAACATTTAGAAATAAAAGATTAAAATATTATAATATTTATTATAACTATGATCTTAACGAAAACAGCATTGATGTCCTTCTTATTCGAATGAAATAAGCATGTTTCGTCACTTTGAGGTCCTCTTCCCTCATTAAAAATGCAAAAAATAGAACCACAAATTCTTCCTCTTCTTCAGTAATGTTCCCCTTTAAAAAAGAAAAGAATAAAAAATAACGGAAGGAATTGCGTGGAGACGCTTTTTCGCGCGCCATCTATGCAGCATCTCTTTTATGTTATATGCTTACTGTACTTTTTTTTATTCGTTATTCATTTTTTCTAGTCTATTGTTTATTATTTAATTCAACTCAAATTATAATATTTCATTTTTTTACACTTTTCTTTTGCTATTTCAAATATATTTTGTATTATTTTCATCTTTTTTTCATTTCATCTCAAAACTGCATCCTTATTTTTTAGAACTATATTTCTGTCTCTTTCTTTATTCGACGTCTCTCTCAATCACGGCCAACTTCAAAGTTTCGATCTCGCGCGCCTCTCTAGCTCTGTTTCCCTTCTCCCACCATTTCCCCTTTTATTTTTATCCTTTTTTTTTTTAATTTTTCTTTTCTGTTTTTGTTTTGATGATTTTATTTTGTAAAGCTTTCTTTTAGAATAAGTACAAGGTTTTTAATGTATGAAATCATGGGTTTTAAGTTTTAATTCATTGTTATTTTCGTTCTTGTTTTTACTATTTTGCTCAAGCATTTAATCAACTTACCACGTGAGTTTTGCTGACTTCAATTTTGAGGTTAACTTCTCTATAGTATAGCATTATTAACTTTTTTTTTATTTCATTGATTGAAAATATTTTATCATTTAATAATTTATATTGTTAAAAAAATTTTATCTTTATTATTAAATCTCTATTTGTATAAAATATTATTTTAGCAATAAGTTAAAAAATATTGAAATGAATTTTTAAGACATCCATTTAAAATATTTTCATACTTTGGAAGATTTAATGTTTGATGTATATTTAGTGAATTCTATTGTTAAACCTATAAAAAAACTCAATGCTTTAGGTCTGAAGGGTCTGTAGTACCCTACGCAGTCTATCGATCTGTTCTCTTACATTGTGAGAACACATCGACAAACTTTTTATTTCTATTTCTAAAGAAACCGATCAATACGTAACTAAACTTATGAATTTCTTCTGTTTTCATTGTTACATTTTATTAAAAATATAATTCATTTTATTTAATAAAATTTCAAATAGTATTATTTAATCCTTAAAAATATATGTAAATTATGAAAGTTATATTTTTATATTTAATTTATTAAAACTTTATAACAAAGTTTCAACTGAAAGTTATTTATATTGTAATTAAACAATTGATTCTAATTTTAGCAAATCATTTGACAAAAAATTAATATGTACTTTTAATGAAAATGAAAAATTATTGATATACTATTCGAAATGTAAAAGTATTATATTAACAGAATTCTATGGCTTTGTTCGTTGGCCAACCAGGATAGAATTCTTGACTCGCACAATCTGCAAGTGGTCGGAGTCCTGAAGTATATCGACCCCTCCTCCAAACGTTGCCACCCCAAAGTATATGTGTGCGTCGATCCAGCATCAGTCCTGGTCAGGACGCAGCTACAGTTTGTTGTTCAGTTTGCTTTCAGCTCGTAACATAGTCGATACCATAAGGAACAAAGCAAATAAAATTTTTATATAGGCTCTATTAAATTCCTAATAATTTTGTAATAATAGTTTTCTATTAAAAAAAGAGTTTCACTTGAATAAAAGAATTATGAATCCTGCCCTGCAGGGTTTGAACATCAAAATGGTATGTACGTTAGTGGTTTTATTTTTTTTATAGACCCTCAGACTCAGGTATGAATGCGTTCTACTGAGATGATTCATTATGACAGCTTTTCATACTTGGTTATATTTCTCTCTTTCTTGTGTTTAGTTTTTCCTATACAGCATTTTTTTCTTTTCACTCTTATTTAGACACACTTGGATCAAATTTCAAAACATAAAAGTCTGGATGAATTCTTTTCGCTTTTCTGTTTTTAATTTGCAGTGCTATTAAAGCATAGAGAAGAAATAGAGTGGAATGGCAAATTTAGATATTAAAATATTTGCTTCTTTCTTTTTATTGTTTTTCATTATAATTTCAATCTCCAAATTTGTTTCACTTGTATGGATAATTAATTTTCATTTGTTAGTTAATTTTAATATTTGAAATTATTTAATTTTTAATAATTTAATAAACTTATTTTTTTTATATATTTTTATATTAATATAAAAAAGTAATATTTATTTAAAATTTAAAGCACATTAATAAAGAATGTTTTTATTTCTTGAATAATTTATTTGAATTGTTAACATGATTGATAAATTATTTAGGTTATTGTTTTGATTTATAAATTAAATTATTAATTATCATAAAATAAAATTTTATTATATAATATGGATTTTTTATGTTGTTAAATTTTCATGTATTTAAATATAAATTTATGTCAATATTTTAAAATATTGAATAAGAAACAATTACTATGGGATCAGTTTGGTTTCTATATGTTAGTTATGAAATAATATTTCTTTAGGCCTCGTAATACAATAGCCAGCTTTTAAAAGGATAATACAATAGAATTTTTTTCAAACTATAGTATATATTCTATTTTCTTTTTTCATAGCTTGTTAAAAAAAATTAATAATGATTCTATTACTTGAGTATACTACAGTATTCTCTCATCGATTTGTCTAGGCTTTATTTTTCTGCCTGGAAGACGCTTTTGCTCTCTTCATCCTGGCCTCTTCGATCAATATCACAACCACAAAGGTTGCTGCGCAGTGCATTGCCACTGGAATACACACAGTCTTTCGAACTTGGGGGGTAAGAAATCTAGGAAGCTATGCAATGCACAGCATTCTGGGTTTTTGATTTCTCCCCTCTTTTTTTCTTCTTTAGTAAAATTCACTAAGAAAAAATGGCCTTCTAGATTCTCCGTAATTGGTATATGAATCATAGTGAAGCATTGAGTTGAGCTCCATCGATCCATTACCCGGAGCGTCCTTTGTTCAAATGCCTCGAAACAAATATAATACTACTATATTGAAGAATAATCTGAATTAAAATATAAAATGATTGATTTTTTTATTGTTTTAAGACAATTTTAGGTTTGATAAACTTCAATTATTGCTTTAAGAGGCACAGAAATTATTTTTTTTAAATGACAAATTATTTTTTTATTTTTTTTTTTTGAATAAGAATTAAGTTATAACTTTATTTTAAAAATACTGTTACTTTTAGAGAAGATATTTGCATATAATAAAAATTTTTACAATTTAAAAACTAATTTTTAACAAAAACAAACTTTTTACTGAAATAATTTAATCTAAAACTTATACAATTTATAAAGTATATCAAAGTTTGCAAATATCATTTATAAATAAAACTATTTAATTTCTTTTTTAACACTTAATTATTCGTAAAGGATTAAATCTATATCAAAAGAAAATAGTCTGCTATTTGTTTACAAAAACTTTACTGTAGTATATATGCTACGTACTTTAATTATATTATATATTATATAAAAGATAAATTTCAAATGATTTTACAAATAAAACAGAATAATAAATGATAAATAATTTTTATGTTACAGGTTCAGATTAGCCATGTTCAGTAAGTGGCATCCTGTATCGAGATTCAGCATAGACAGGAAAGTAGTACGCGCTAGTCGCGAGAGATAGAATGAGTGGACCTCGACCATCCGAATTACGCTGTTTTAACGAAAATTCTCCCAGGCCCCCTGTTCCTGGTGGGTTTTTCTAGCTTTATATTAGTTTTCAACTTTACTTGCTGAATATTAAATATAAAAGAGTTACATTCAATACTTACAAATGTATTAAGATATAATTATAAAAGTTAAATTATATGTTAATGTGTCAATTAAGAATTTAAGAAATATTTTTCAAGATTTTGAGGTTATGTACGAATAAACAAAGCAAATATCTTTTAACTATGTTAATATCTTTAAAGATTATTTTTTTAGATTTATTAATTTGAAAAATTATAATTATACTTAAAAAAATTTCATACAAAAATATTAATAATAGCAAACAATGAAACATTAAACTAAAAATCATTGATATTTCATCAGGTGAGGAAAGGGGAAACTTCGTTGGCAGGTGTCAATCATCGAGTCCGGATCCTCAGCCCCGGCGCTCGACTTGCGATGCCACTTGCGCACCTTTGGGTTTTGAGCCGGAGGGTCGCTGCGGCCGTGCCGTCGTTATGGAGGAGAGAAGCGATTCAACGTCGCCATCGTTGGCATGTCTGCAATGGACGAAAAGCTTGCATGCCTTATTGGAGGACCCAAAAGGTCTTGAATTATTTGAACATTATCTTCAACAAGAAGGACACATTTATGCATTGTCATTTTGGTTCGCTTGCGAGGGCCTCAAGGAAGAGCGTGATCCTAACAAACTCACTGCCATTATCAAAGTTCTCATCAGAAGGTTTGTTTTACGAAATTTATAAATTCAAATTTTAAAAGGAAGCTTTAATATTTTAGAATGATTTAATTTAATAAAGAATTTACTAATAATTTTTCCATCAAAACTTTTAGGTTCTTCCAAAGGCCGCAGCTAGCGTTGCCTGATAAGGTGCGTAAAGAGATGACTAGGCGCTTCCGCGAGGGACTCGCCGACAAGCGCATGTTCGACCTTGCCCAACAAGAAGTTGAGCGCCTCATCGAGGAGACGACTTATCCAAACTTCTTACGTTCCGACGTTTATCTACAATATGTACGTTATTGTCAAAACGCAGAAATGGGCGGTGGTAGCACATCACGTGTTGGTATACAAGATGACGAAGATCAAGCTGTGGGACATGAAGAAAATTCTAGTTCCCCTGATGAACCTTCGTTATCCTGTACCTCTAATTTATTGCCTACGCTGCACGAAGACAGTAAGTTTAACTAATTATTTCAGTGTAAAAATATTCCATAAGAAATATTAAATATAATAAAATTATTTTTCTTAATAGGCGAGTTCAGATTACAACAACAGCAACAGCAGCTACATCATCATCATCATCCGCATACGCAGCAGCATCATTCAACGACGGCGAGTAGCGCAAACGCGCCGACGACGGCGACGACGACTGATTTTAATAAGGGGGAGATGAGACTGACCAAAGACATGCTCATGGCCACGCAACAGCTCAGAGCTCTCGATGTCAGACCTAAGCCAGAGGCCTATGCTGGGTAAGTTTCATCATAAGAATGCAAACATGTAGCTATGCTTAGAATCTCCTTGATTTTCGTTTTTGTGTACTTGATAAAAATTATTTTTTATTTTTTATTCAGATTCGTTTATTGCTTAAGATTTGCTTTACATACAATATTTTTATTTTTATATGAAAATTAAAATTTCAAAACCATTCCATCAAATGCACTCATCCATCACTGGTTTTGTTAATTTGTTGTTTTTTTTTCTGTTTGTTTTATTTTAATCATGGTTTTGTACGTGCGCCCATTGTTGTCTTTCTTCCTTCCTTTTGTTGTGCACATCATACGCTTGCGTCCAAAATTGAATGAGAGTAGCCTTTACCTGCAACCTGGAGCTAGTCCCTATCATGCCTCGGTGCCGAAACCTCGCGCCCAATATTCTTCATACAATCCGGTCTCCAGGCAAGACTCGGAACTCCAAAGTTTGAGCAGCGATGCTCGCACCGAGTCCGACAATTTATCACTCACTGACGCGTCTCTGTAAGTTTTGCTTTTTTTTATTTTTATGTTCAGCTTATTTTTATATTTTATTTTTTTCTTATTGAGGTAGATTTTTAATTTTTAGTGAGTATTCAAACAAATATTCAATTTTAATTTTATTTTACCAAAAAATTCAATTAAGTTTTGTTTAAGAAAAAAACTATAAAATAATTTGAAAAATTTACCTCATCTGATATTATTTTTATTTACCCTGCAATCACTTTATTATTTATTTAACAAATTTTTTTTGCAGCAAATGAAATTTAAATTTTCATATTATTTTTTGTAACATTTATAATATGGTATATGATGATATAATATAAAACTTCAAAGCTTTGTCATAACAAAAATTTTATTTAATGTATCTTTATAAAAACATTAAACAGAGTAAAATATTATTGTAATTAATATATAGAATAATATTTATTTATACGTTTTCATTTTATTAATTTCAAACTGAATTAATTATGTGAAGAATTTGTTATGGTTTAGGGAAAAAATTGATAGATTTACTATATAAAATTCTAAAACAATGGTGATAATAAATTATAATAAACATTTTTCAAATAGAATTCAATTATATAAATAAAAGAGTTTGAAGAAATTAAAGAAATGTATTAAATTTACTAAAAAAATTATAAATGTATATTTTATAGTGATGGCGCGTTAATGGCGAAGCGTAATACGCGGATGCAGTACAAAATACTGCATCAAGCGATGAAAAAGTCGGCAATGATGAATCACGACAGTATTGGTCATGAAGTGATAATACCAAGGACGCAACGAGTGTCACGAGAGCAAACTCAACCGATGAAACCTGAGTCGTTCGCCAAAATGTTAATCGAAAAACTCGAGCGTGTTAGACGCGATCGTGAAAACCAAGAAAAACTCGAACGCAAGCTTAATGAAGTCGATTCATCTATCAGTCATAGGTAAGATACAATATCCATATTTTAGTCTTTACATTTTGATTATTTGATAAAATGTTCATTAGTTTGAATAATATTCATCATTTAATTAGTAAAAGATGTATGAGATTTTGTTTTTCTGAATTTAAATTAAAGACTAAATATTCTAAGAAAAATATCCAGAAGCAAAATTAGTATTAAATGTAGTAAATACTGAAAAAAGAAGAAAATATTTAATTGATATTCTGTGATACAAATTAAATAATTAAAACACATAATTGAAATTTTTCAGTGATAATAATTTATCTGAGTCATCGAGCACAGCAAATATTCAAAGTCAAGGTGGTTTTGCAAATAGTGGTACACCACAGTCGCGCAGTTTAGCTGATACATTACGAGAAAAGTTGCAACTCGAGGAGGACAGCGATCAAGCCATCCTCGACCAGCATGTCTCACGAGTTTGGTCGGATCTTACACCGTCGCGTTCACCGAAACTCGCTTCGCCAAGGCCACGTTCACCTGATAAATGTAACCGTCGTTTGCTGCAGCAAACAGGTCATGCAGCTGGTGTAACAACTGCCGCTCCACAGTATCCAACAAGACCGCCTTCATACCGAAGTCAACGAAAAGAAAAGGATGTATTTTCAACATTTTCGGGTGATAGTGGTAATGTACATGACTTCCCTGAAGCTAGCGAACTACATGGTGCTGGTAGTATGAGTTCACTTGGCTCGCATCTGCCTAAAAGCAAATCTGTGCCATCTGACTATGTCGATTCACTTCACAAGCAAGATCTTTATTTCCAAGGTATTTATTCTTTTTTTTAAATAAAAATGCATAATATCTCACTAAACTTTAATTAAAAAAAGTTAATATACGCTGAATTAGTTGAAATAAAGCATTTCTTAATCCTTATTTTCTTAAATTAATTTAGGCCAAGATCAGAGATATAGGAGGTTGGACGCAGCGCGCACATCAGCAACGAAAAAGTCAATGACCGAACTGACAGATAGTGGCGTATCAGTAGTTAGCGATGTACCACCTGCAGCAGTTAAAGATAGTCGGCTTCTTAATTGGTTGAAAGAAACAGACGCTAGTGCAGGAGCTGTAGGAGGCAAGACAGAAGTTAACATCAGTGCTAAACCTAGCCGCAAAAAGTTTAGTAATTTACCGCAGCAGCCATTCGTTGGTGATCCAGGCATGCCTCTACTACCTCAACCACACACAGTAAGTATTTTTCTGTATTGCCATTGTTTTTATTAAATTTTTAAACTTTTACCGTGTAAAGATAAACATACTGAAAAAAAATTTTAATTAATTTAACAATAATATTGTTTAACTTTAGCAACAAAGTTATTTAACAGAAAAAATAAATTTTGTCAAATTTACATAATGATTCTATTAACTGGACAATATAATATTACTTTACACACAGCTGTTTTATACCAATAGTTTCTATCAAATTAAACTCGCGATTGTTCAAAGATTTTCAGTGTAGGACATTGAGTAATTGTTTTATTTTATTTATTTTAATTGAATAGTTTTTTAATTAAACAATCAAAACTAAAACTACATTCTTTAACACAGGCAACGCAATTGGAAGAAGCTAAGCGACGATTAGAGTGCGAACAAAACCGAAATAGGCAGCGATACCCCAGTAGTGGCGATATGGTGCCACCGATGCAGTCGTGTATGCAGTCGAATCTTTCAACTCTAAAAAGAGCAAAGCAGGACACCGTTAGTGACTTTACCACCGTTGTGTTCAGCTTCTGCGACGAGAAAGTACCCTATAGAACTAAAATAGCTGGCTACAATGTCACCCTCAAGCAATTCAAGGATGTTCTCCCGAAGAAAGGCAGCTACAGGTAAATTTAAATTTTGACTTAATTAAATTCGCCTTGGTAAGATTTCAAGTGGCGCCATGAAATACAATGTAAATTAAATGAGGTGGTCAAAATAGGAACTGCAGGTAGTGCGTTCTTATACATTGTTCGTATGGGAGGTTTTACCAAGGCGAATTTGTAATAAAGTTGTAACTTAAATAATGTTATGTCATTAAATATAAAAAATCGTAAAATTTTTAAAATAATTTTGTTGAATATTAAAAATCTCAAATTTTGATATAATGAATTGTAGAGTAATAAGTTTGTTTTACTGTAGATACTTCTTCAAAACCGAATGCGAGGATTTAGATATGAAAGTAATTCAGGAAGAAATAACCGACGATGCTGAGGTACTGCCACTATGGGAAGGTAAAGTTATGGCTCAGGTCAAAGCGCTCGAGTGAGGATTCTTTCTCATTAATAATAAACGGATTCAATGAGAGAATATTCACATCTTCCGACGCATGGCCTCCGCTTCTTCATCGTTCGCATCGACGCGAAAAAAGAAAGGAGGAAACGGATGACATTTAAACCCAAGCGCTTCCATGGTTCTTCGCGGAAATTTTGATAGAACGAAATTTACGTAAATGAAGCCATTGTATTTGCGCACAAATTAAGCAAGGGGCTCGTCGCGAGTTTGTTCATTACGAAGAAAAAAATGCGGTCTATCATCAACAAAACTGTTTATTATTATAATTATTATCATTATTATTAATATTATAATATAATTTTTTTAGATATTTTTCTAAATGTATTCTACGTCAAAAACGTAGGCGGAAATGCGAGATCCCCGGTGAAAATATTTTTGTAATTAATAAATTTATAGAGTTCGTTCGTACATATAATTTAATATGTATATACATTTTTAAATTTTAAGAGTTTTAGTATTGAAAGGCTTTTATTCATGTCAAAATTAAATTTAGTTTTTATATATTTTTATATTATTTCTTATTTGTTAATAATACAGTTGGAATTTCATAACATTACTTTTTAAAAATGTCTATAAGATTCTACGAAACTATTCGCACCGGGAAAAAGCGCGGCGTAGCTTGACAATGTAAATATAACGAATTAAAAAAAAAATTGTATTCAAGACCAAGTTTTAAATGTGAACGAAAAATCGAATCTTAAAAAAAAGCCTCTTCTTTTATTTTTTAATTTTCTCCATTTCGAAAGACTTGAATAGGTACGCCAGTTTTTATAACTTTTATTAATTAATTAATATTGTTGTCTCCAACCGATTGTACAAAGAGCCTGCGTAGTTACTCGCCTTATCGAGGTCTGGCGTGGACCCTAGATTTTACATAGGGAAAAATTATTACGAAAATAAAAGAAAAAAATAATTAGTTGATAAGATTACAGATACTATGTATATTATATATACATACTTTATCCAAGTTATATATAATATGTATAATATATTATATATATATATAAATAAATAACAGTTAGTTTTCTCGTTTCGCGGGTACGTGAAATTATTAAAAGGTAAATATCCGCGGTATGAGAAAAAAAAAAGAAAAATGAAGGAAGAGTCAGTGGCGAAAATCGTTGGCACATCGATATTGTGCCAAGTTTTAATCGTCAAACCATATTGTATCATATAAACCGTAAGCATTTAAAAAAATCGAAAAGTAAATACAACATAAAAATTAAAATAAAGAAAGAACGAAATCGAGATTTTAAGGAATGACTCTGGTAATTTAATTTAACTATATTAAAAAGCAGAGGAAAAATTTAAATTTTTGGTTTTTGAAGTTTTATATAAAATGATGCATGAAATGCAAGAACGAGATTAATTAAAAAATAATCGTTTCGAAAATCCTCTTTTATATAAGAATATAATTGTTTTGGTTACGAATCATTAAAAATTATAAATCTACCTTTGATATAAAAATTAAAGTTTTTGCATTTCTAACGTCAAGACTGCGATTCTTAACTAAACAATCAAAATTTATTAAACTTAAAAAATTTTAAATAATATAAGCAAAATACTTAAAAATTAACCAGATTCATATCTTAATACAAAAAAGAGATTATTCGCATTAAAGAATTGAATAAAAAAAATGTAAAAATAATTTTCGCAACTGCGCACGAAAACCTCAAGGCGGCTAAAAAATGCAATGAAACAAATAAACAATTGATCTCTTCGTGCGGACTTTTCTCATCGGGTGCGGAAAATGAATTGTGCCTTTTAGTGCAGTAAGCCGTCAAACGTTAAGCCTAAGTCGCGGCTGTGCGTTTTTTTGTTCTTTCTATTAATTTGAAAAAAAAAAATGGTTTTGCTCACAGCGGAGCAGACAGCCAATGATAAGACCAATTAAAAAAAATTAATAACGTTCTAATTTGCTTTTTGTTTTTTAAACTTTTTATTGTAAATGAAAAAAATCTCGCGACGATTTTTGTACCTAGTAATTATTATAGGTAAAATAAACGAATATAAACGATACGCCTAATTTTATTCAGAAGAGAATTTTTTAAAAAATAAACTGTGCAACGTGAAATAAGACTTCTTATATCGATACAATGATGAAAAAACTGTCATCAAATGTGTGAATGCGTTTCGATGCTCCGTTGAGGTGTTTTAACTGTACTTTTTTGTCTTTTTATCTGTGTAAAAAGTTAAAATAAAAAAGAAAGATTAAATAATGTGTTGTATCCGCTGTACAAAGTATCGCAATAATCGAGTGTCCAAACTCATCGAACTGCTGCGTAGCCGATAACGTTTCGTCCTTTTTTTTATTTAATATTTTTTTTAATTGCACAACGATAAATGCAATTAATTATAATTAATTAATATCACGAATGATAAATTGTTCCTGTACCTAACTGATTTATAATGATTATTATTATTGTATATCGAGAGCATTGAAGATAATAATAATGCGATTTTCACTGAAATTACGATTTTTTATGTAAAATATTTTCCTATTTTTCCTTCCGATTTCATCAAAATGTGGTAAAAAAATAAAATTCATGTTGAAATTTAAAGCATAATTATAAAAAATGAGTGTTTATAATTCACATGAAATAAAATTAATATTAACCCTCAAACTGCACACTTTGATTGGGCTTTTTATATTTTGGTTATTTTTTTTTTAAATAAAAATAGTCCAAACCTGGCGATTTTCTCCGAAATGATCTTTGAGATTAAATAATATTCTTTACTTTAATGAAAAAATCAATTTGATAATTATAATTATTATTAACAAATTAAATTTTTTGCAAAATACTAGTTAATTGAAAAGCATACCGGTGCGAATTCGTACTAGTGCGCAGTTTGAAAATTACGATTATAATATAACTTTTTATTTTATCAAATATTACTGGATTTTATTTATCTTTGTTATTATAATTTTTTAATTTAAATAATACTACCTTATTATGCATGAACCATTTTAATTTTATTTTCATAAAAATTTCTTATTGGCTGATTCATTATTATTTAAATAAGTATAAAATAAAATTCCTTTGTACCTTATTGTCTAGTAAAATTGAATTAGTAAATACTAATTTTTGATTGTGATGAAGAAAAAGAATTTAAAAAAATGAATTTAAGGTATCAGGCCTGAGTTAAAGTCTGAAAAAAAAATTAAATTTCAATGTAATGATACATTTTTTAACTTTTTTTTTTATCTCAAATATATATTAAATATAAGCCTTTAATCCATGAATAATTTCAAAAGATCTTATCTGATAGTTAAAATCCTTTTCTTTTGTCAATGAATTAATTTTGTCTATTTTTTTATCTGCCGCAGAATTTCTCAACCAATTTTCAACAAATTGACTTTAAAATTTGTAGAAATCTTCAATTTATATATCTTCACAAGTTTATTTTTTCAGTTTTCTAAAAAAAATGAATTAAAAAAGTTTGGTTTGGAAAAAGTTGAAAATATTAGAAAAAATAGGTATTCTTATAAATTTTATGCAAGTAATTTTATTCAATATTTATTTGAGCTTGTCTTATCAAAATTCCAGGTCAGTAAACTTGTGAAGATATATAGGGATATATCTGGAACTTTTTAATTTTGAGAAATCGTCTTCACAACAATTCAAAAGTCTATAATACAAGTTTCTGGAGTGGCACACACTTTAATAAGGGCTTAAATTACTCGTTTCTGTAAGTAGAATATTTAATTAAATTTTGGTATCGATTGAACAATCGTTGTTCACGGTACATAATTTTATACGTCAAAAATGATACTTTTTTCATATTTTTCTACGTGTGTTTCTTGAGCTATAAAAAAAGTAACGTTCTTTCGATCATTCTCAAAATTTTTGAGCATAATGAATATGGTAAAAAGAACAGTTTAAGCCTACCCTGGTACATGTGCCCCTCTTTAGGAAGCTGTTAGACTATTTTTAATGTTAGTGTAATTTTTAGGTGAAAATCACACTAACATTAAAAAAAGTATCATTTTTGACGTATAAAATTATGTACCGTGAACAACGATTGTTCAATCGATACCAAAATTTAAGGGGATGTGAAATGGACACTACACCTGTATTCGTAAATATTGACTATCTTTTCATTTTATTGTAAAATTTACAGTAAAAAAATGCATTGGCTTGTAGTATGTACCGTAAAGGACGTAGTTCCTGATCAGGGCGTAATTTCTGATCATTATTTATTATAAATCATAATCCATAAGATTTTAGTAGGAAAAACTTTTTTTTAATTTATGAGAAAAAATAGATTCAGTGTAAGAAATGCTTCGTTTGTGTGAAAAAGAAATATACTATTACTTTTTTACATGTAAATATGTGATCAGAAATACCTCCTAAGTGATCAGAAATTACGTCCTTCACGGTACTATAAAGATTATTCAGTTAAATTTTCAAATAAATTTATTCATTAGTTTTTAAGATATTTGGATTCCTGTAGAAAATCGGAAAATTTTAATAAATAATTTTGGAATCCAAAATTCTCAAATGAATTTATTTGAAAATTTAACTAAATAATCATCATGGTACATACTACAAGCTAATGCATTTCTTTTCTAGAAATTCAGCAATAAAATGGAAAGGAAGTTAATATCTATAAGTACAGGTGTAGTGTCTGTTTTACATCTCCTTAATTACATATTCTACTTACAGAAACGAGTAATTTAAGCCCTTATTGAAGTGTGTGCCACTCCAGAAACTTGTATTATAGACTTTTGAATTGTTGTGAAGACAATTTCTCAAAATTAAAAAGTTATATCCCTATATAAATTAAAGATCTCTGCAAATTTTGAAGTCAATTGGTTGAAAATTGGCTGATAAATCCTGCGGCAACCACAAAAATAGAAAAAATCAAGTCATCAACAAAAGAAAAGGATTTTAATTATCGGATAAGGTTTTTTGAAATTATTCATGAATTAAAGTCTTATATTTAATATATATTTAAGATTTTCAATTTCAATTAATATTATAAAAAAAAAAAATTTATCATTACATTTAAATTTAATTTTTTTTTAGACTTTAACTCAGGCTTGATACCTTAAAAAAGAGTTTTCCAAAGATATTCAATTAATATTTTCATTTTAACTATATAATTTAAATTAATCAAGTTAAAATTTATAATTATTTAACAGTAAATGTTTGTAGTAGTTCAAGAATTGAAATAATTAAATGAATTAAGAAGAATATTTGAATAATTGAGAAGAATATTTTTTATTGATGAATTTTGTATCATTAAAGCCTTGTTATGAATAAATTTATTGATAGTTTGCAATTGCTAATATAAAAATTTATGTACAGTGATTTCGTTTTAATCTTTGAAGAACCAAAACAAAATTTTATGCTGATTTTTATAACTATTTTTATTTCTCTATAATTTTTAGATGACTTAAAAAACTTATTTTTACTATTTAATATAATGTTAAAATGTAAGATTTTAAAAAGGAATCTTTTAACTAAATTATCAAAAATTCCAATTTTAAATTAGCATAATGTTTCGATATAACTTATGAGTGCCCATAGATTCACTTCATATTTATAAAGATAAAACCTCAATCTTGGAAATGATTTTATTTTGATATTGAATATATATATATCTTAAATTAAAAATATTTAAATAATTTCCCTTCCTCTTTTTTTATTTTTATTTTAAATAAAGAAAATGTATTTATATTTTTACATACTAACATTGTAAGTTAAATTATATAAACTATTGATTGGAAAGTTATATAAAAAATTAAATATGATTGCTACATATGTTGTTTATGAATTATCTAATAATATTGTAATTATTAATTTTTTAAAATACTTTGAGTGAAAAACTTAAGAAAACTTTTATTTCCATATTATTTTGCAAAATAGATACTAAAAAATTTCAAATACATGAATGATGATATTTGAAATGACATATATTCTTAAATTTTTTCAGATTATTCTTTCTGGTGCTTATGCTGCTGTCTACGAGTATATACACTGTAAAAAATTGTTTTGTAAAATTACTATCCTAATGGCAATTTTTGTAACTTACTCTGAGAACAGTCTTAGAAAGTACTAATATTTATAGTGAAATTAAAATTACTGTTCTGAGAGTAGGTTACAGAAATTGCTATTCTGAGAATCAAAATTTTACTAACCAAATAGTATATTTAAGCGAGATTAGTAAAATTACGTTACTGAGAATAGTTAGTTTACTTTTCAACTTTAATATTACTAATTTTAGTTATTAATATTACTGTACTCAGAATATTAAAGTATTTACTACCTAGTATTAACATTACAAAGCAATTTTTTACAGTGTACTGTATAGTTAACGGCGAACAAACATTCATTATTTAAAAAATTCAAAACTTAATTTATAAATTTTTTATTTCTACCCCAATAGTAATGGCCACTTTATTAACTCGTTAAGCGGGCCGGAAGTAAGATATAATTGACTTCTAAAATATTAGCGGGAATATAGTATATTACTCACCAAGGGAGGTAAAGTATTGGCGAGTCCATAGCACATATAATTGCCACCTCGAGCCGAAGACGAGGGTGGCCAATATGTGCTATGGGGTCGCCATTTTACCTTCCGTGGAGTGTATACTATTTTTCGCCATACCCGGGCCGAAATTATGACTTGTTTTTTGGTGCCGGGACGAAAGTCGTAGTTTCGGGCAGGGTATGGCGAAAAAGTACTTTTTCGCCATACCCAGGCTGAAAGTACCACTTCCACCCTGACTCCGAAAAACGAAAGTGGTATTTTCGGCCTGAATATAGCGAAAAATAGCATACACACCACGGGAGGTGAAATGACGACCCCATAGCACATGTTTGCATAGCTTTCGGCACGGGTGGCAATTTACATGTGTTATGGACTCCGCAGTTCTTTATTTCGCTTGATGTATAATGTACCATATTCCCAATAAATGAAAAATTTATAAATTTGAACAATTTTTCTTAAAATTTCTAACAAATGATTACATAACTTAATAAAATTAAAAAAAAAAATATTTCAATAAAAATTAATAATTCGAAAAAATTATGAAATTTTATTATTAAAGTTTTAAAATATTTGAAATAAAAAAGAAATTTTATCCCGAGTTCGAATCTCACTCTCAGCCGATTGATACAAGCATCACTGAAATTATAGTAAGTTGCATTTTTTCTTCACAACCACATTGAAAACTTACGTCGTTAATTAGCATCACGATGATAATAGATCAATTAAATAAAATAAAAAAAAGGAATCAGAACAAAATGCACAGAACTCTTTACTCAATCAATTTGATCTCGATTTGACCCGTGCTGGATATTTTGGTATGAAATCAGTATTATTTTTTTTTGTAATATTTTCACAAATTCCAGAGTACCGATTTCGTAAACTTTTTGTACTATACTTTTAGCCTCGATATTATCAGCGCTTATGATTTTTCCTTGGTAGCAAATTAACCATTTTTTAGCCATTTTTGCTGGTGAACGCATGCTAAAAACATTTTAAACAGAATTTCTAAATAAGTATCATTTTAACATGCGTTAACTACTAAAAATAGTCAAAAAATGGTTAATATTCTAGCTAATAAACTGACGATTCTATAACTTGTTTTTTCTTTATTATATAATATTTCAAATTAAGGTGTAAAACCACATAGAGTTCCTTTGTTTTTCAATAAATTTTAACGATATGACATCAATTTCATCATGATAAGGTTCATTCACATCGTAATTTGATAAAATGGCTTTTTCAATTATTACTAAATTTTTTATATATATGTATTAAAAAACGCATAGATACTGTGACATCGGATTCATAATATATGTATATTATTTTTATTAAAATTGTGCTATTATCTATCTAAATTTGACATAAAAAGATAGCTATTATTATTCAATATAAACAATTTGGTAACCAATTTAAAGTTACTTAATTACATTTTATATTATTTTGACGTTTTTATTTATTCAAAGTATTATGAAATTATCATCTGATAAATTTTCAAATCAGAGGATTTCATTGAAAATGAATTTTTTTTAACATACTCGTGTGCTCAGCTAACACATAATTTACCACATCTTCTATATACTATCATTCTATACATGCTTGGTAGGCTGCCGTGGTTTAACCCACCTACAATGCCGCAGCTGATGCTGGCTCATTGGACTTCATGACAGAACTTTCTTAAACATTTTGCGAGTTTTTAGCTGAGAGAAAAGTCAGTCTAAAAGTCCAACGATGTACTTTCTCTGCATAATCGATTATTCATAAATATCGATTTACACAGCAACATCGTGTGACTTCAACAATCTAAAAACATACAGTATATTCAAGTGTATAAAGCTAATTTTTTTTAATTGCGCATTCCAAGTAATTAAAAAAATTTTTTTATTGTGAGTTTCATATGCAAATTCCACATTAACAATGAAATAATATTTATACTGATTTCTATCGTTGTACTAGTAATAAAGTATTATCAGTTGTTCAAATATTATTATATACTAATTTAAAAAAAATTTTTAAATGTATAAAAAAACAAATATGAAATTCCAAATAAACAGAGTATGTAATATAAATGTAAATATCACGTAACATGAGCAATAAAATGCAAATTTATAATGATCTCAGAGGAAAGTAAAATAAATAATAAATTTTTTAATTAAAAAATAAGGTAATTTGGTCTTCTGACCTGGGGAATCACGTATCACAAATTCACGTGTTTTGATGATGCCTTTATTTTACATAAACAGTTCTTTATAATCAGATTGATCTAAGAATTTATACCTATTTTTAATTTAACATTTTAAAATACGTTACTATTAATGATTTAGAAAAAAAAGATAAAAAAAAACTAGAAAATATTTTTCGCAAACTCATTGAAATTTCAAACACATTTTGAGGGACAAGATCTTTATTTTAAAGAAGTTTTGAATAAGCTATTTTTGACAGAGGTCGTATAGTGTAATTAGAATTTTTAGTCTTTTTCCCATTCAAGATATTACAAAAAATTCTAGAATTTCAACATTTATATAATTTAATAAATTGTTATTACGCTTTATTAATTTTATAAGGTGAAAGTAATATTAATTAAACAATTAAATTATGAGTATAGTCTAAAAAAGAATTTAAAAAATTATCATATAATAATGTAAGATTTAATAAATTAACCAGGTTTCAAAGTCAAGAACGAGGGCTTGAGATGATTACACAGCACGTGTTGTAAGCACAAGTGACGTACTATCCCAGTTCTTTCTCATTTATACACACACACATATATATATATATATATTCATATATGATCGTATATGAAAAGATACTTAAAGCATTTCGTCAATTATGAAAAAAACATCACCTCGTGATTCGACGCTTTGTTTTTTTTTCCTCATTTACTTTCCTTTCCAAATCATTTGGATAAGTACATAACTATTATATCGATCTTTTTTTTAAAGATAAACTTTAATTTAATTTAACGTGTGTTTTAAAAAACTAAATGATTTATGATTTATCAGCCAATTAAAAATTATTCATTGATTTATCTTTGGTAAAAACAAATTACATACAAATAAAACACAAGAAAGTTAAAAGGACAATATGATAAAGTAAAACTTTATTTTTAAAAAAATATAAATGCAATATAGTATTTAATTTGTTGTATAAATAGAATATTTTTTTTATTCTCAGTACATTTGAATTATGTTTTTCAATTTTAAAGACGAATAAATATTTGACAAATTTATAATTTTTGTGTTTATTTTAATTTTTTTGATTAATTTTTTCAATGTACGAATTATACAATTACATAATTAAAAAATCTATATTTTCCTCTTCTACAGAAAGAGCTTTAAAAAATATATTTTTAATTAACTTGAAAAATTTAATGAAATAGAAATTTTAAGTTGCCATTACCAAATGATTAAAAAATTTTTCGGTCCTTAAATTTAAAATAATACAGTAATAATAATAATTTTTAGCGAAATCGTAAAATATTGTTTTCAAAATTAATAACGATGGAAATGAAAAATTGAAGTCACCGCGAACATCCTCCAACTTATTTTCATTAGTATATTAGGAAATATATAATTCTTGATATATTTTAGATTTTTAAAATTATATCTGTTTTTATGTTTAATTAATAATAAATCTTTTGGATATCTGGTGACGCTATATTATTATAGTAACTATAGAAACTAAAAAATCTGAAGAATTTTTGTGAATAGAAGTACCTGAATAATCACAAATAAAACTATACGTATTTTTAATTAGTTGGAAAATATGAGATTTTTCTGTTTACCTTTATGTCAAAATTTATTAATTTTAAAATAATACATTTTCAAATAATTACTTAATATTTTAACGAATTTAATTATATAATATATAAGGTATCATACGTTTATACCTCATACGTTTAGTGCTGTACCTACTAGCTATTTCAAGGAGCTGATTATTTTTTTTTACTTTCAAATTTTTTCTTATCATAATAATAAAGTATATTGAATAAAGAGTTTAGTAAAAAAATACGCATGAGGCATATACATTCTATTATTCGAAATGTTTTTTATTTGACTTTAATAAAAAATTTAAGAAAACGTAATAAAATAACAATTTTTTAAACAATTTTTTCTTCCGATTTTTAGTGTTGATCTAATTTTTTTTTGTTCCATCGCTAGATTTATCCAAAGAATATCTTCCTTCAATGTAAATTTGTTTTAAATTGTTTACGATTTCGAATAATGTACTAGGCATCTCATTCAATTATTAAAAAACAAAATGCCATTAGAACTACTTTAAAAAATTGTTAAGATGTTTGTACGAGACAATGTTTAGAAAAGAATCTCATGTGTTAAAAAAAACTTTTTTAGTGATGCAAATTATTCTTAACTTTTTAGTTTGTTTCAATTTAAATCAAAGATTATGTCTTAATATCTAATTTCAAAGTCAATCTTTTACTCATAATTCATGAAACTACAGAATTTCGTTGGTTCAGAAGAAGATAACGTATTTCAAAAAAAGATGCCAAAAACGTCATCCTTTCACAAATGCCATTTCACCAACTTTTTCTGAAATGACACTTTTTTGAAATTTTGATTTTCTTTACTTTTTTTTTAAAATTTCATGTAATTTAATAGAAAAAAAAATGTTTCACAAATTAGTTCTGAAATGACATATTTTACTATTCTGATATATGGCGCACTTTTTTTAAATGCCATTATCTTCCTCTGGACCGATGATTTATGGAACTACTTTTCCGTAACTTTATAGAAATATTAAGTTCTTTTTTAATATAACAGGAATATACATAAAATTATTAAGAAGAATTGGTTGACCTGAAGTTTTGCTGCTGTTATAATTTCTTGAAGTACCTTGCAAGAAATAGTACTGAAAATATAGAAATTTTTATTTATTTTATTATTTTTATACAATTCGCTATACAATCATTGTTTTTTCATGAAATTTTTCTACAATTATATAGAATTAATTCTAAACAAAGATTATATGCAATCAGCATACAATCTAAATAAAAATTTTTCACGTGGTATCAACGTGCGTCAAATTATTTCTAATAATTTTTAACATAAGCAAATAAGGAAATACTTGATTAACTGAATGATACATACAGAATATGTATAACTATTCTAACTAAGTATTTGTGGTTTTTATGTTATTATATAAAATAATTTGCGTAGACAACTTATCTTTTTTTCCGACGTTGCGGAAAACTTCCTTGGATCACGCAAATGGAAGGAAAAAGCTAATAATGACAAATAGGTTACGGTCGTTTTAATTGTTTTGTTTCCTATTTTAAATTTTAATTGTACGTAATAATATCTATCAATTTAAAAAAAAAATTTGATTTTCACAAACCATTAAGATTATTTACGACAATTCGTAAGATTCAAGATTAAGTTGTAAATGTGATAATTTTAATGTTTTGAAATTATTAACTTGCTGTCAATAAGGCGCGATCATACTTTTTGATAAGATTGCTAACGAGAAAAATGACGAGCCTAAAGCTTAGATTTTGGCTATACGTATTTACAATGAAATTGATGAAACGCTTTTCTAAACTTTATTTTAATGAGGCTTAATTTGCACACGCAAAGAATATTTGCACTTTTACAATATAAATATATATAGGTCACTTTATATGTATAAAATAAATTGTAATAGTTTAAAAATTAGAAAAAACACGCAGATTCAATTATTTCAATAATTGTAAAAGCACAAACTAAAAAATCAATAAAAACTCAGCTTAACAAGGCTGATGTTTTTCTTATGAATGAAGTTACTTTCCATGATCAGTTGAATTAGTAAACGTAACTTATTTCACAAGTAATTAAACAAACATTTATTACTCTATATGGTCAATGAAGGAAACAAATAAACTTACTATTTATTCATGAATTTTAGGTTGAAATTGATTTATATATCAAAACATAATTCCTATGACGCATTCCATGTCATTTATTAATCATTTTGATGTTATTTAGTTGATTAATACATGATACTATGTATTAGCGATAATTGCACAAAATTATATAAGTTTTTGCAATTTTTTATAAAAAAGGTATTGTTGTTAAACTATGATAATAGCATCACTATTTCAAATGTAGATAATAACTTAATAATTTTAAAAACTATACATATTAATAATTGAATTAAAAATTTCTACGCTTATACCAAATAAAATAAAATAATTGAAAACAGATTTTTAGAATATATTACTATATTATTATATTTCAAATGTTAATACAATGAATTAATTTACTTATGATATTTTCTAATAATCACGTAATAAATCGAAAATATACATAAGAAAGTTATATTCCACCTATATGAATCATCTATAATTTTGATAAATTTTATTTCATAGATAATTTATGTAATTAGTATGAATCATGTACATAGTGGATTTTGTATGAAAAGGGTAACATTTTCTGTTGTAGCGGATCCACTCTAGTTGTATATAAATAAAAAATGTTAAAATAAATTGTGTTTAAATTAAAAAAAAAAGCAAATGGCATAAGGGTTAGTATTTTGCGCAAAGGTGAAAATCCATTTTACCTTATTGTGAAATCTCGTTAAAGCACGCGTCTTAATAATTAATAACATCAGCGGTGCTCTTAAGTTTTTTCCCGCTATAATCTTAACTCTAAGAGTAACTAACTCTGATTTTGAGGAGAATCATTTGAAGTTTTTAAATAAAAAAGGTAAGTATGATATAATGTAAGGAATATATATATATATATATATATATATATATATATATATATATATATATATATAGAGAGAGAGAGAGAGAGAGAGTTCCAGTGAAGACGTAGTGACGTTCAGAGAGAGGAAAATTTCAAGAAAATTATTTTAAGTTTTTAAAAAAAAGGTAATATAATATTATTGAGAAAAATAATTTAAGCTTTTCAAGTAGAAAGGTAAGTTCAAAGTAATGTAATGAATTACAATATACAATACTTTAATAATATCTATTTGAAGTATTAATTATAATAATAATTTGTAATTCACACATATAATTTTTAAAAACAATACAAAATTTTTTTTAGTATGGAATGAATATTCATAATTTTTAAATCATATAAATTGCTGATATTAATTCAACACTAAAATAAAAAATTTTGTACTACTTTATTACATACAAATGAATCTTAAATTATTTTAATAATCAATACTTAAAATGAGTATTATTAAAATATTGTATTTTATTTAAAAAGAATAAATTAATTTTCCATTTGTCAATTATTCTTTTGTCCTGTAATAAATTCACTGAAATTCAATGAGATTTTTACTAAAATTCGGTAACATTTTCACTGAAATCAGGTGAATTTTTCACTGAAATTAGGTGACATTTTCACTGAAATTCAATAAATATTTCACTAAAATACAATGATATTATCACTGAAATCCAAATAGTGAATATTTTACTATTTTATTCAGCGAAATTTTACTAAACTCCAGTGAAGCGATTTTCACTCACCTATTCAGTGAAAATTTCACTGGACTACATTAGAATTCCACTAAATTATATTTAGAGAGTACATTTCATGTTATTAATCATTAAACTCAAAAAGGTTTAAAATATTAATTTAGATTTATTCTAAATAAAATATTTTCTTATAATCGAAGTAGTTAATTACGAAAGGTCAATTACATTCTTATCTATGTCTGAACCTTGTTATTTCAATTTATGCAACCTTGAAATTAAATAAAAATTATTTTCAAGGAAGTGTTAATAAAATTAACAATCGCATACGAGTATTTTGAATTAGAATTTCATTGTCATGACACGATTTCGATACTTGCACATTCAATTGATTTTACTTGTAAATTTATCATACTTTTACTTAATTTCAAAAATTTTTTTTAAAATATAGATTTTGAATGTGTGTGTTCATTATTCAAAATTTTTTTCATTTTTCATGAAAATTAGAACTTTGAAATAAAAAATTTTATAAATCATCTTAATCTACAATAAGATTTCATATTTTATTTTAGCTGCAATTCTATACTGAAAAATTTTATTTATTGGTCAGAGGCCTTATAATTAACTTTAATATATACTTTCTTTCCTCGGATATTTACTCTACTTGCTTTGCTTCACTTGGTCGGGTGGCAAACTTCATTCTCGAAATACATATCCGACTTTATACCCTAACTGCGTTATATTTTCTATAAATTTATTAAAAAATAAAAAAAGAAATTAAAAACGATATAGTATTACCTTTTACATTGTTTAGAGTAAAACTTAAGTCGGCTATATCTCCATCATTCAGTCTTTCGTTATCATAACTTTGCAACCCATTAATCTGATATTTTTAAAATTAGTCTATTATTTAATTTCTATATGAGGAAAACTGGTATAGATCGCACATTAGAAAAAATCAAGAAGAAGGGAAAGCGATAAGATTCTCATCCTTCCCATCAACAGAAAAAAGAAGAAAGGGCAGAATGTAAAGATGTGCTATGATATGATACGCAAAGTCAACACCATGCTAGAAGACAGATTTTGAGATAAAGGTCAACCCACAACAATCAATTGATAAACGGACAAACTGATGGGTCTATAGGTTAAAAAGTTAATTAATGAAAGAGTATTAATGAGTTGTTGAGACAACGAGTTATTGGGTTGATGAGCTGATAGATTGACTCATCAATACGTCAGCCTATTAACTCATCAACCTATCAACCTGTTCATTGACTTATTAACCCGTCGATCCATCAATCTATTAACTCGTCTCTGAATTTTTTCCTCCATCATTTCATTAATTCATATACTTATTAATCTTATTATTATTACCAAATCCATCTACCCATTAATCCTTTAATTCCTCAAAACCTGTTTACGCATCCGTAAATCGACCCACTGACTTATCCGCCTATCCATTATTTATTTGTCTAACCAGCTCTCGTTTTGTGTCTCTATCTTTACCTTCTAGTGCAATGGTAATATTATATTTTTTAAATGTATACATTATCAATTATATTTTCTCTCTAAATTCAAGAAAGTTCCTTAAAAAAATACTGTTATTTAATCCAATAATAAAATATGTACGGTTCTCAATGGTATGTGATTCTACAACTAGTAGATTTAGTAAAATAAATTTTTCACACTAAAATTAATTTTTCTGAATATACTTGAAAATTTCCAAATCTAATTGTTTAAATGGTTAAGCCAATAATCACGTGCTTTAAAAACCAAACAAAGTCATATTACTTTAACGATAACATAAGTTACAAGCATAAATTATAATATAAATCTTTATGATCAATTAATCTCCGATATTATTCGCTTTAGTACGCAAGTGAGTAAAGAAGAAACATGTGACTATATAATATCGAAATTAATTGTTTTGTCGCCGCATAACATGTACGAGGCCGGCCGCACGTATTGTAAACGCTACAACGGCCCGCATGGTCAACAGCAGCTGCGGTATCAGCGGGTAACTTGATTTTTTTATTTTTCTTATTTCTCACACGATTCATTCATAACATTATTTTCTTCTTTACTTTTGTTTCTTACATTTTGTTTTGTTAAATGTTATAAAAAAGACAACTGAAAATTAGTAATTCATTATTTACATTAGTTTTATTTTACTTTGTTTATATAAATATTTGTAACTTTTCATTAATTAAAATTCTAAATATTCTATTTTTTCTTCTGGTACTCGTTTAAAATTAAATCATTCAGTTTTCTTTCTATAATTGCATCACTATGATTTATCTCACCGTTAGTGCGCTAATTTTGAGAAAGAAAATTCTGAAGTATAATAGTATATTATTCACCTAGGGAGTAAAAACGAAAAATGTCTTAAATCGTATGTTAAATGTCACGCGAGCCGAAGGCGAGGGTGACAAACATATGATTTAAGGGATTTTTCATTTACTCCCGTGGAGAATATACGATTTTTTTACACAGGCAGCGTACAGTGGGTACCTTACTTTTCGCTGGGAGGGAGTAAAGTACCCACTGCACGCGCCCTGTGTAAAAAAAAATAATAGTTTCTTTTAAAATGAGATAATTAATTATTTTAATACGTGTAAAATTTATTCTTTTCAGTTATAAATATACATTTTATTAAAAATCAAGTTTCTCGTGTATTAAAATTAATTATCATTATTATATTAGATATCAAATATTTTTATTATTTTCATATATTTAAACATAAATTAGTTAATAATTATGTTAATAGAAATAATAAATGCTTATTTTTATCTTGGCTTTAAACTTGCAAAAAAACATGAAATTTTTGTTTTCTATCGCATTAACATAGTGGCTTTTTTATGTTTCCGTCAACATTTTTTTGAAGTGAAACTTCTCTACCGACGGTATACACTTCCCATAAGAGCCGTATGAAAAAATTATACGGGAGTGAATACAGACATATAGACATATAGGAGGAGCGTACGCGCCTCCTATATGTAAATCAAGGTACTAAATGCGTATAAAGAAAAATTGGCGGGACTGAATTGATGTCAAACGTACAGATATTAGTAATATACGCAACAAGTGATGTACGAAGGGATAATATTGGCAGGGGTCAATGTTTTTTGCGCGAGCAGTAAAGCATTTTCTGCTGCTCAAGCAAAAAACATTTAACCCTGCAAATATTTTCCCGACGTACATCACATGTTGCGTAGATTATTTTATGCTGTTGTAAGCAGTTAGAGGAACAATAAAATTATAAGTATATAATTGAATACATTTTTTACAATTTTTCAATGTATATATCATGAATTTATAAAATGCGAAAGAATCAATTTTGTAGAATTTAAAGAAGCGTGGAACAAGCGTGAAACGAGGCTGTCTTGCGCGCGCAGACTCGTCTGCGAGCGCCACATGTTGTCGTGTGACGCTTCGAGAAACAAAGCAAGTGATGCTTACTGTATCGCTGGGATACATAAATTTTTAATTCACAATTATTTTAATATTTTTCTTTGATTTACTAAATATGATAGATACATCTGTTTATAAAATCTTTTCTTCTGTTATGTTTGTTTGTACTTGTAAATATGAATGTACAAACTTATAACTGAAAAGTTTTAAAATTTTTTTATTTCTCTTACAATTTTACAAGTTTTATGTTTATTCTATTTTTTTCACTGCATCACTTTTACTGTGATTTTTTTCACTATTAACTCTAAATTTTATTATTAATAAATCAATATGAACCATTATTTATTAAATGTATATTTTTAAAAATGTATTTAATACGAAAAAGACCATTATGAAATTTAAATATGCGCGGGACTTAACTATGCGGCGCCGATCGTCTAACGCGCCTGTTTATGTTCTCAAGTTTACACTACTATCCTTTCCAAACACATCGGCGCTCACTTCGTACTGAAGAGTTTTGTTGTATCCCAACTTACTATAGCATATTGAGTATTTCCCCGGGGATATATTACTTGTTCATATATCCCCGGGGAAATAAGCTGACAGCAAATATACTTTAGTACAAAATATCACAAACAAAATACAGCGGCGCTGCGAGCGCAACTATAAGAGACCTCAATACCCATTTGACTAGCCTACTACATACGACGCCCTCTACTGCTTACTACAGCATAAAGTATATGTATATATGTATACTATATATGCAATACAAATATCTGAATCTGATCTGAATAAATAAAGAAAGCAATAGCACTCGTTTTCTCTTTTTCTTTCTTTCTCTATAATGTTTTATGGTGAACCCCTCTCTTCCCTACATTTTTTAAATTGTATTTTTGTAAAATAAATATTATTAACAAAAATTTTATACACCATCTCATTTAAAATTAAAAAAAATTCATTCCTTAAATAAATTAAATTATTTTAATTTAGTTTTATTTCATTTTATAATTATTTAGTTTTAAAATTATTTTAAAATTAAATAAATAAGTGATAAAACTTAAATAAACATTTATGAGTTCTATAATTTCGTAAAGAAGTTTCACTTCTGTCGGCCAGTCCCAAAGACTGCCACGCCAGTTTTTTCTAAATTAATGCGTTTAAGAAAAAAATTTGAAATACTTGTTTCAGTGGGCTTCTGCTTTACTTTTTAATAAATTTATAAATATAATGTTTTATTCAAAATATCTAATCAGACTAACAAATTTTTTTTTTAAATTAAATTTAAAATTATTATTTTCATTAAATTCCGAAAATCTAATTTTAAATGAATAATTATATGAAATGCAAAAAACTTTCAGAAAACTGACTATTTTTTTATTTAACATAAATGTTTTTACAATTAACACACAAATAAAAAAAACATTTATTAATATTTATGTACTGTTTGAACTGGTTTTTTAAAATTGCACATGCGCCGGAATGAAATTAGTCATAACGTTAGTCGCCTTTATTATTAAAATTAAAAACAATTATGAATAAAAACAGTAGGGGAGACGGGGGCTAAAAGTAACAGGGGTAAATATTAATACTCCATATATAACGACGCGAACAGTCCTACAGGTTCCATAGGTATCTTTGTGTGTTTAATATAACGTCCTCTATGATGTAAATATATTTAGTACCGCGCACAACGTCGCCGAGGAGATGTAGAATACAGTCTTTTTGAAGTGATAACTTCTTATGGGACGGTGAGTTGCTTAGGAATTCAGCCAAAAATTTAAGATCAGAAGCTTGTAAAACTTAAATTTTCAGCTCGTAAAACTTAAATTTTAAGCTCGTAAAACTTAAGGTTGTATGGGCTATACAGTCTGTGTCAAAAGTTAGTTTCTTAGAAAATTGTCTATATTTTTTGGTAGAAAGTAATTATCTAATTTTTAGCTTTGTAACTTATTAGATAATATTAAAACAATCACTTTAAATTTTGTTTCATTTAAATATAATGAATTATTAAAGAGTTATAACATTTTAAAGTTTATAAATTTTACACAAATCTAATGCAATCATAAATAATAATGCCAAACTTTCAAAAATTATTTTATTTGACTGCAACAAAGTTTATTTTGTTCAATTTAAAATTTAGAATCTATTGACGAGGATGGAATTTTGATTCTTATTTTTTATTAAAATTTATTGCTAATTTTCTATGATAAAACAGTAAGTACCGTCTGAGACATATACATTTTTTCGCTGAAAATTAGCAATAAATTTTAATAAAAAATAAAAATCAAAATTCCATCCTCGTCAATAGATTCTAAATTTTAAACTGAACAAAATAAACTTTGTTGCAGTCAAATAAAATAATTTTTGAAAGTTTGGCATTATTATTTATGATTGCATTAGATTTGTGTAAAATTTATAAACTTTAAAATGTTATAACTCTTTAATAATTCATTATATTTAAATGAAGCAAAGTTTAAAATGATTGTTTTAATATTATCTAATAAGTTACTAAGCTAAAAATTGAATAATTACTTTCTACCGAAAAATATAGACGATTTTCTAAAATACTAACTTTTGACACAGACTGTATAGCCCATACAACCTTAAATATGTAAACAAAAAAACTAAGGCTTGAATATTAGTGTGGTTAAGAAAAAAATACATATAGAAAATGCATGTCTATTTCACTTATATATATATATATATATATATATATATATATATATATGGGTGTGTGCGTGAGAGAGAGAGAGGAGAGAGAGAGAGAGAGAGAGAGAGAGAGAGAGAGTGGGCACATATTTAACTCGTAGGCACGCCTGAAGTATACAAAAATGACACCCGAGAACTTTTAGAGTTTTTATGTCGAACCTTTTTCAATCATAGTTAACCAAAATTTTTAAATAATTTGCAATATAAAATAAAAGATTTATTATTAAATATTTGCATTTCTTACTTCGAGAGCTTCATCGTGAATTTTCATTTGCAAAAATCGGTCAATTTTTACATAAAATGAAAAAATAAAATCGTCTGATTTCTTTCATTCAAATTTGTTAAACTTCGTAGACAAGCTCTTATATTGGAATGAAAATTGCTAGTCATGAAATTTTGATTACTGCAAATAAATAAGTTGAAAATATTTACTCGAGTTGAAAAAAGAAAAGTCATTCAAATAGACTCAGTGAGTACAGTGCAGCTATTGTACTCACCCTGTGGTGTCAAAGAATATCAGTAAGAGAAAGATATATATATATATATATATATATATATATATATATATATATTATATCATCGCCTCTAACGAAACACATTTCAATTCTCAGTCGAAAACTAACACGATTCACTTTTGCGGCGAAGAGTAGCACAATTCGCACCCTTTGCTGCTAAGAGTAATTCCAATTGTCCCACGAAAAGTAGCACATCTCAACACTGTCCCTTAAACAATAATACATGTTAGCGATACCTTGCGATGACTAAATAGCCAAATGTGCTAGTTTTCGCGGCCGCTTTTCAAATGCCCTACTTTTCGTTAGAGCCGACTGCAATTTTTGCAAGATTCTTAGATAATATACAATGTAAAAATTGTATTTCTTATTATTGCTACCATAAATCAATTGTTACTCTTATAGAATCTAATGATGATAGTGAGAATGTAGATTAACCAAGTGTTAATATTCATGAATGTTAATTATTTTAATTAAATGATTTTTTGTGAATAACTACAAATTTATATTTAATATTGATTTCAATTTGTTTTTTAAAAATTTAATTAAATAACTATTAACAGAAATCTTCTTTGAGTCTTAATATTTTTCAAGATCACTATATTTATAATAATAACATTTAAGTAACAGTACATTTAAAAAAAAATTTTATGCACAATAATTTCAACCTACAATAATTAAAGTTATCACTTCTGTCGGCCAGTCCCACGACTGCCACATTTTTTTTTTTGACAGGTTTTATAAAATGTTCACGTACGTAAATATTCTTTTTCGATTTTATCTGATATAATTAATAATATTCAAATTATTTTATATTAATCTACATTAAAAATAAGATATTTAATCACATTAATATTTTATGCATCATGTTCATATATTTATTTAATGATATTTTTAAAAAAATGGGTGTTTTGGGGCAAATATTAACATATCTTTAGAGTAAATATTAACACTGTTAATATTTACAACATTATGATTTCGATAACGATGACTAGATGTGTTAGATAAAAAATTAATTCAAATGAGATATTGTATGATCAATTTTTTTATTGCGCAGAACAAAAAGATCATATTATTTTTGAGAAAAATACAAATCATTTTTTCATATTTTGTTATAACTTTCTTTTTATTTATTAATTTTCATTGTGTATATATTTATATTTATTTATAGAGTATGAGACCGGGTTACTGGGCCTGAACCTTATTCTGTGCTTTCCATTTGAATACATGTAAAGTACAGAATTAGTTTCAGGCACAGTAACCGGGACACATGCCCTAGCTAAAACATATAGTTTTTTGTTAACATTAATTTATTTCTTTGTATTTACTATCAAATTGCTTCTTTATAATAAAAAAAACATAATGCTAATACTTACCCCATCCACGGGGTAAAAATTAATATGGAAACTTTTTTAATAAATCTCCTCCCAAAAAAAAAATCTATTGATTATTCTTAAAAAAATTCTGTGCAAAATCATAGCTGATGGCTTACACTAACATATAAAATAGACTGGATAATTAAATAATACTTAAATAAAAGAATAGAGATGTTTTTTCAAAAAATGCTAATACCAGCTTCGGTCTCCCCTATTATTTGCTTTAAGAAATAATACATTATGCAACTAGAGAGTAAAGTCGCATATTTTTCCCGAGGGACAAAATAGACTTTACTCTCGTGTTGCATATTTTACTTTATTCCTACCTTAACCGTGGCCACTTTATTAACTTCAAATAAGCGGGTACGATTAAAGAAATTAAAATATTAATTAATTTAATAATCATATATTGTTGGGAATAATGAACATTAAATGTCATAATAAATATTTGTTGAGAAAAAAATTTCTTTTTTATTTCAAATATTTTATAACTTTAATAATAAAATTTCATCATTTTTTCAACATATTAATTTTTATTGAAATATATTTTTTTTAAATTTTATTAAGTAATTAGATCATTTATTACAAATTTTAAGAAAAATTATTCAAATTCACAAATTTTTATTTAATGGAAATAAAATACTTTATTCTAGTGGCCATTACTGTTGGAAAAAGAATAAATTAATTTTAATCTTACTTCAACAGAAATGGACACCTTATTAACTCGAAAAGCGGGCCGAAAGAATACACTGACAGAAATGATTTCTAGCGGGGAAACGAGTAGTCCACTTGCTTAGGGTTTCTCGGCGCAAAGAGAAATCTACTAGACGCTAGTAGAATTATGCATTCTTACAAACGACGCTGTTCTTATTGTTAAAATAAAAATCGCTTCCCACTGGGAGAAATTTAATATCTTGGAGAGGAAATCTGACTGATTGTATTTTCACTTATATAATACAACATTATTACGCGGCATTTCTTTACGTCCTTTTTTAGTATGTTAGATATATTATTAAATACTTCAAATAGAAATTTGCTTGGATGTAGGAAAAATCTACTTGGGGATAGAATATTAAAAGTCCATGTAAAAATTAGGTCGTCAAGCATTCTTTTATTAAACACGAGAACACTCGCGTTCAAGTAAATTTTATTCTTTTCCCAAGTGGAAATATATTAGCGAGAATAACAAAAATACCGTAAAGGAGGTAGTTCCTGATGAGGGCGTAATTTCTGATCATTATTTATAATAAATCATAATCTTTAAAATTTTAGTAGGAAAAACCTTTTTTTAATTTATGAGGAAAAGTAGATTGAGCGTAAGAAATGCTTCGTTTGTGTGAAAAAGAAATATACTTTTACTTTTTTACATGTAAATATGTGATCAGAAATACCTCTTAGGTGATCAGAAATTACGTCCTTCACGGTACTTTTTGCTACCGGCTTGTGGATTTCACTTGCCTTAAGGAATCATTTCTAACAGTATAGTATATTATGCACCTAGGGAGGTAAAATAAAGGACAGGCCATAGCACGAGTAAATTGATGCCCTTGGCTTCGCCTCGCGCAGCAAACTCGTGCTATGGATTGTTCATTTTACCTTCCATGGTGCATATACGATTTTTTACTGTTTGCTGGGAGGGTCTAAAGTACGCGCCCTATGTAAAAAAGATAATTCTAACTTCTAAAATTTTGCGGGAGAGATGGATATTTCTCCTGCTAATTTTGAAACTTATGAAATTGAATAGATTTGAATTTTTTATTAAATATTAATATTAGACCATTTTTGAGGTAGAAATATAGCACATTATACAACTCGGAAGTAGAGTCTAATTTCTTCATCGGGAATTTGCTCCCCTCACTTCGCTTGCTAGGATCACAAACTTCCCCTTGGGAGAAATATAGGACTTTACTCCCTAGTTGCATAACGTACTATTTAAAATAAAAATAACACAAACATAATCTTGCAAAATTGAACGAAAGTGTCTTTAACAAGAATAGTGTATTTATTTCTAATGAAATATAAAAAAAATAAGAAAAAAAAGATCAAATTAAAAAAAAATTCCATTTAAAAAAAAAATTGAAGAATGGCGTTTATCTTTAAAAAAGGTTATAGTTTTGGACTCTTATTTTATAATAACGTTTTTTGACACTTAATTTCAATTAGTGTAATTTATTACTCATTTTTTCTAGTGGCGTTATTTTGGTGCCTTCTTCTCCCAGGCTGCCCTACTAAAAAATCTCAGGTGAGAAATCACCTGATTTCTCAGGTGATTTATCATGCCAAAATCTCATGTGACGATTTTTTTGGTTTTTACACGTTTCAAAGCATACTTAGTCAATTGCGAACTATTTTTGAAAATTTTTTAAAAATTGGAACTTAGAAAATTTTTTTTAAAATTTGGTCTTAGAAAAAATTATGACTTATTTTACAAAAAATTTTCTAAGTTCAATTTTTCAAAAATTTTCAAAAATAGTTCGCAATTGACTAACTAGGAGAGTGTCACATCTCCGGATCACGGATTTTGCTCAAACTTCGGGATAAGTTTTCAGATGATAAAATATGAAAAGAGCTGAAGTTATAGTCATAAACACTCAATATTTGCCTAGTTACAGGCAATCGAAAAAAATCACTAAAAAAGTTACTAGATTTTTAAACGCGTATAGTTCTTTAGCATTGATAGCTAGAAGCTTAAACCTTTTTTGAAATTAAAGCTGAGCTTAAATCCTTTCGAAAAAGTAGTTATAGCATGTAAAAATATTATTTTTTCCCAAAGTTATAGCGTAATAAAGATTGGACCTGAATTTTTATTTAAAAATATTAATTAATAATAAAAGCTAAAATTAGGTCCAATCTTTATTACGCTATAACTTTGGGAAAAAATAATATTTTTACATGCTATAACTACTATTTCAAAAGGATTTAAGCTCAGCTTTAATTAAAAAAAAGGTTTAAGCTTATAGCTATCAATGCTAAAGAACTATAAGCATTTAAAAATCTAGTAAATTTTTTAGTGATTTTTTTCAATTGCCTGTAACTAGGCAAATATTGAGTGTTTATGACTAAAACTTCAGCTTTTTCTATATTTTATCATCTGAAAACTTATCCCGAAGTTTGAGCAAAATCCGTGATCCGGAGATGTGACACTCTCCTAGTAAGTATGCTTTGAAACGTGTAAAAACCAAAAAAATCGTCACATGAGATTTTGGCATGATAAATCACCTGAGAAATCAGGTGATTTCTCACCTGAGATTTTTTAGTAGGGTGATGATGTAATATTATTTTGTTGGAAGAAAATTAATTATTAAGAAATTAGCTAGTTTTAAAATTATTAAATTTTTTTCACTAAGCAAACATTAATTATTGTATTTTTCATGAATTTTGAACAATTTCTAATCTTTTTTTTAAATTAAAGTTACATATTAAAAAAAAGATTCTATTATTAAATTGTTTTACCTGAAATATAATGCTTTCTGAAACCTATTGCATAAGGTTTTAATCCAATGTTTAATCTTAAAGTCAATATTTCTTTTTGCACTGTCATTTTAAAAAAAATATTTATCTCTCTTATGATTGTCAATTAAGTGCATTTTTTATTAATATTTACAGAGCACTTAATCTTTTAATAATGGATTTTATTTAAAAATTTAATTAAATTTTTGAGAACATTAACTCATACCTCCTAGGGGGTAATTTTCACAAAATGAGGTCATTGATAAGTTTATTCGTTAACATTGTTTTAATATTTTTACTTTATAGATTGTTTTAATTTAGTACGTGAATAGAATTTTTTTAAATTATTAAAATTTAATTATTTTATCACTAAATTAATATGTAAATTTAAAGTCACAAAGTACTGTGCAGCTGTTATAACCCGAAGTTTGGCCAAAAGTTAATAATAGATATTAACTTTTGTCATTACATTGAAAATTGAAATTTATTTTTTATCATTCAGATAAATAAAAAACTAGAATTTGTGAAAAATTTTCTATTATTCCAATAAGATGATAAAATAGCTAGTCAAAAAGGACGATCAGAATAAAGTACGCAAGAAATAATTGAACCCATTATAACGAGAATAATTGCGGCTCGTCAAACAAAATATAAAAAACGTAGAATCCAAAATTAACAAAATCTAATTACTCCCACTACTATAAACAAGCTCTCTTCAATGTAAGAGCAATAAAGAGAAGCTTATAAAAGTACAAAAAGAATAAAGCTGTATCAGTCATGTGACAGTGAAAAAGAAAAAAAAGAAAAAAGGAGCTTCGCGAAACAAGTCCCGTGACTACTAGTTTACTTATATACAAAAAGAATATATATATATATATACATATACGTTTATGATAAATGTTCTTATAACTTGTGATCAGTTTGCTTTTGCTTGCACGCACAATAATCTTCTTCGTTTTTCCGGTCCGGTATATTTAATTGGTTTTAGCCCGAGAGAGGCGCGTGACGTCGCGTGCGTGGCTCTTAATCGTCGGCTATACCTAAACGGATGTGCATATTTTGCACGCTTTCTTTATATTAAAAGAAAACCTGTTTTTTCCTTAAACTTGTTACAAACATGTGACTACGCATACCTGCATATACAGAGCTTCTTTGTATTTTCTGTATATGTACATGTATATACCAAATGTATAGATTATAATTAATTTCCAAACATATGGTTTATTAATTGAAATCATGTGACAAAGGTTGTGACACAACCTTGCGATCACAGCTGACTTCGGAGATATTAAATTTTAATCGTAAATTCAAGATTTCGAAATACTCGTGTTCTAAGAAAAATAGTGTAAAAAACAAATTTATATATAATGGGATTCACAGCCACGTGCTGTTTTTTTTCAGGAAAATTTTTACAGATACGGGGAAAAATAAATATTTTATAGACGTATTTTGACAGTCTTTAGAAAAATAAATTTAACGGCTTTTTATTTAAAACGATTCGAAACCCATTTACAAGTCCAGAATTTCATAATCGAGATAATTATAATACTTTTAAAGCATTTCAGCATTTTTATTATTATTTTGAGCTAAATAAATGACATATTATTTAAGAATTTTTATTGTTTTTATGTACAAATTTAAATTACATAAAAAGAACAAAGAAGCACACAAATTGAAATAAAATTTGCTCTTTAAGAAAGTAAAATCTATAATCGTAGTTAAACGATACATATATACTTGAAATTCATTGATCTACGAATTCTGCTTTAATTAATCAACGATAATAATTTTATTGATTACAAGATTTTAAAGTTTGAACAAACTCTTTGTAGAATCATTTAATGGAGTTTAAGTAAATTAAAATTAAATGCTAATATTTAAATTTTACTTATTTTCAAAGATTAACATCAAATCAGATTTTCATTGTTAAAATCAGTTCCAATGAATTTTCAAGTGACAAAATCACGTGGACAAGATTTCATCAAACTTAACTTTACAAATAATCTCTAAAAAGTTAATATTAATTTTATCTATAACACCAACTAACTAGACAATAAAAAAAGATAAGCATTTGATATTTTATTGATCGCAAAGTATCTAGAATTTCCATAATATGAAACTTAAATTACTAATTTAAATCAATCAATAAAACTCTTATTTTTTTATTATTCAAAACTTAAAGATCAAGTTAGTCATGTGATTAAGCGTCCTCTTTGAACGGGAAGAACCGGTTTCCCACAGCACGTGACGTTGTTTTTTTTCTTCAAAAAATTATCTTTTATTAATCTTTTTTTGCCAATATTAAAAAAGAAGGGAACTGAACTTTAAATTCCTTTGATAATCAATGACGCGATAATCTCATTTACATTCTTTAGTTGTGATATTTATAGTTTTTAAAAAGCACATTGTTTAAATATTTATTTTAAACAAAGTTTTTACAATATTTTATTCTGGGAGTTTATAAGTAGTCATAGAAAAATTACAAAAAATGTCAAATGTTTTTATAAAAAAAAACAACAAAACTAAAAATTTTAACTAACAAAAAATTGGTAAAAATTTAGGAGCAGTTGAGTTCGTGAATGAAATTTTAAATAGGTTATTCAATGACCATAAACATTATGAAATAAAAATAAATATGTCTCACCCAAGCATTATCATAAAAATGATAAATTATTAGGAGACCTTTTGGTGGGTATATCCGATCTCGTGACGCTATCTTTAATGTATACGAAGGTTAATGATCTTGAAAGTAGTAACACGAGCACAGCAGCCGTTTTTCAAAAAAAAAAAAATTGCTGCTGACCTTTTCATTTCACGTTAAGGTCAATAAATCATTTTGTATTCATGGCAAATCTGAAATTTTGCTATTTTTTTCTTCTTTCGTAGAATAGTTTTTATGGCTCACACCTACTTTTTTAAAGTGTTAATTTTATGATTATCATGATTTTTTATTTGCTCAAAAGCGCAAATCTGGGTATTGTTGACGGATATTGTTCTTGAATTTTTTGCATTTCATCTTTCAGCAATAAAAGTTTTTTAAGATTTTAAGACTCAAGACATAAAAATTTGACCGAATTTCGGTATCATTTCTTATTGTAGTAAAACAACAGATTATATTTTTGCAAGTTTACGATGAAATCATATGTACATTCATAAAGCTTATTAATTCTTTAAGCAAATTGTGATTAAATCGGCAAACATTGTCGCATGTTTTTCATTTACATTCCATTGAAATTATTTGTGAATTATTAAATACTAAAAAAAAGAAATATGTTACGAATTAATATGAAAAAATTTCAATTAGTCGATAATATAAAATAAATTACTCTTTTTTCCTTGTATAATTTAATTTACGAAGAAATCTGTAATGATATATTACATCGAATATTTGTCTAACGGCTCATGTACAATATTACACACTTTCCTTGTTTAGTTTGGTAAATAACAACTGAATATTTACAAAGACTCAACATAATTAATGATCTGTTTAAGTTTAAATAAAATAGTCATTACTAGCGATAAACTTATTTTAACGGAGTCATGTGATTAAGAATGATAAGTTATAAAAGAATATTTGAAAATAATTTTAATCCTACGAAAACATATCTTGTAATCTAAAGATTTATATTACCTTTAAATTAAAAACAACTTTTTCAAAGATTCTCTGATGAAAATCGAAATTATTTGATTTTCAAAAACTGTCTATTAAAAACCTGTTCGATCTTTAAATGGCTAATTCTTGTAAATTCATGAAATTCTTTTATAATAGTAATCTTACATTTAATAGATCAAGAAATTGGCAGTATTCACTGTCTATTTTTTAACCATTACACACATACAAGATAAAAAAAAATGAAATCTATTTAGAAAATTGAAAAAAAATGGTTACTTTCTTCTGACTGCGTATAGCGAGCTAAAAATATACAATTTTGCGATTTTATTGAACAAGAAAATCCTTAAAATATTGTAATCATGTTTCCATTCAAACTTTTTGAATAAACAATAAATTTAAATAACTTCTTTTTCTATTGGTGAGTGAACGATACTGCAGCGCCAAAAGCTCGCAACAATTTCCATAAGGTGGAAAAATTTGGAACTAGAGTTAACGTCGAGGTAAAGTTTTTTTTTATATATGGCTGATTTCATTTCAAATTGAACAGCCTGTATACACTGCACTTATGGAGTATGTTATTCTACTTAGAAAATAAGAAGGCACGTATTTTTTTTTTTTTTGCTGAAATATCAAAATTGCATAAGATATGCACATTTGAAAATTCCATACAAAAACTTAATGTTCAAACTGAAAATGTTCACAATAACTTTAGAGGGCTATTGTTTTACTATCGTTGCACTGAATTGAAGAGGGCTTAAAACAAAATAAAACAAAAAAAGGTTTACCAAAATTCATTAAAAATTGGTAAAACGATAGCCCTCTAAAGTTATTGTGAACATTTTCAGTTTGAACATTTAGTTTTTGTATGGAATTTTAAAATGTGCATATCTATAATACGTGTCTTCTTATTTTCTAAGTAGAATAACATACTCCATAAGTGCAGTGATTGGTGACTCGAGTATGTACAGGCTGTTCGATTATAAATGGAATCAGCCATATACAGATATAATACCTGGGTACTTTATGGCAGCTTCTAAGTATATCCGCCAGGATCGTAATGGTATAGTGTATTAATCTCTTAAAATCAGCGATTTTTATACAATTATGTACACACGATATTTTATTGTTTGTTTTTTGCGTTCAAAAAGTAAATATTTCATTTTTAACAGATTTCTTACTAATTGATTTTGAATTTCTTCATTTGAATAAGATAATGCATTTTATTCCCATCACAGCAGTAATGGCCACTTTGTTAATTCGAACAGCGGGCCGAAAGTGAGCCATAGCTTATGCCTAAAATTTAGCGGGAATTCTGAACTTCGTAATTTCCGCCAAATATCATAACTCCTACTAAATTTCATAATTTCTGCTAAATTAAAAATTTACAAAATTAAAGTAATTATTCATTTCCATAAAAAAATTTAATTTTAATTTTTTTCAACTGTACCTACTTTTTTGAAGTGATTAAAGCACTATATGCAACTCGGGAGCAAAGTCTATTTCTCTCTCGGGCATTTACTTCCATCGTTTCACTTGCTTGGGTCGCAGATCCACCCACATGAGAAATATACAACTTTACTCCCAAGATGCATAATATGCTAATTTTTTTAAATTTATATAACGTTGCTGTATTTATGCTATGATCACGATGATAATTAGCGATCGAGGTTTTCAGTATGTTTGTAAACAAAGCATATGTATTGTATGTACAGTGTTGCATCAATTGGCCTCTAAGAACGGGATTTGTAATCAAGTCTTCGATGAATCCATCGCTCTCTCAAGACTGACGACTGTAGATTAAATTTTCTTTTACTTACAAACTATGGAAAGATGTTCTAATTCATATTTTAGAAGACACATGTTTCGAAATTTGTCTTGATTTCTTGAAATATTTTTTTTATTCTTTGATCTCATAGCTTATTCTATAATAGTGAAGAAGAATGTTAAAAATTTCAAATGAAATTAAAGTTTTAATAGCTGCAATTCTTTAAAATTTCAATCTTTGAGGCTTTTTTCAAAATACAAATAAATTTCATTATGTAACTTTTAAATTTTTTTAATGGCTTTTGTCAATATTATTATTATATTTAGAAAAAAGAAACAAACTAATAGAAAAAGAATATAATTCTGCAAAAAGAAAACACGAGTTCAATTTATGAGAATTAAAAAATGAAATAAAAATTTAAAAATTTCTTAAAATAAATAAATAAAATCTATCTATTCTAAAATTAAGTTAACTTTTTACAGGTATAAAAACATTAAAATTTTAGAAAATCTTTTTTTTTAATTTTTATTTAGCTCTACGTCTCTCCACCTGGTATGATCTAAGAGAAAAGCAAAAGGTCAATTCGCATAAAAAAAGCTTTTTTCGAGCAAAATCGCTTGTTATGTGTTTTCTTAAACGCGAATTAGAAAAGATTTTCATAAATTTAAAGCAAAAAAAAAAATTCGATCAATGCTTGTATATATTTGAATCGAATCAGCTTTATATACGTGATTAATAGAATTAATAAAATAAAAATCTTGTAAAATTGAAATCATTTCTTTGTTTTCGCTTCTATACCTATGGAACATTTCTCGTCAACTCGCACGGTCAAAAAATAAAAATCGCTTAAGGCCTAAGAATGGGCGTATACCGTAAGTCATACTCACGTACAAAATGTATCGTTACGGAATTCCCCAAAATTTTTCAGACGAATAGTCCAAAATGTAAAAAAGGAATGTTCAAAATGTGCATCTTTTTAGTTTTCATCGAGCTATTCTAAGGCTTACGTTTTGAAACGTTCCAAAATCAACTGAATGTTTGGGATGAGTTAAAGAACGGACATTAGTGCGTACGTATGAGGTTGTCAGTGGCTCAGTTGGTAGAGTAATGAATTCGTAATCTCGAGATCTCGAGTTCGAATCCTGCTCTCGGTCGATTGATACAAGCACCACTGTAAGTTACATGTGCTTTGTTCACAAACACACTAGAAACCTCCGTCGCTAATTAGCATGAAAAAAGTACGTTCTATAATATGAAAATAATTTTTAAAAATTTTGGAGGTCCAGGTCAAAATAATTAAAAAATTGAAGTTATGAAACATTTCAAAAAGCCGCAAGCTGAAGAAATTTCTGAGATTTATTTATTTTTACATAAATTTCTGAAAAAATGGTCATTTTTTATTCAATTATAAGATTTCTGATTCTTTCCTCAAAAAATATTAATTTTAAGAAAAAATCTATGAAATCATTTTCTATTGGAAATCATGTATAGAATGTACTTGAATTTTAAATTTATCATTATTTGCAGAACATCATATATTGAGAATAAAAAATAATTATAATAACAATTATATATTATTATAATTTTTTATTATTTTGATTGTTTCCAAAATTATACTATTAATATTTTCAAATCACTATTGTACTTGAAAAAGTTGTACTATACGAATTTTCAGATGAAAAAATAAAAATCTATTGGCAATAAAGAGGTGGTCAATGTGTTTTTTAGCATAGCACACAGGTCGTTCAGTGGTGCTTGTATGAATCGACCGAGAGCAATTTTCTTTAATTGTCTGTAATCAGGAGCATTAGAATCTAAAATTCTGGCCTTCTCTATAATTTGGTAAGTGAAAATTTACCCAATAGTTTTAGCAAAATCCGTGATCGAGAGGTCTGACCCTTTCCTATTTAGCGAAGAATGATTGTAATGTCAAAATAGTTTTTAAAATTAGCTAATTATTTATGAACGAATATGAAAAAATGAAATATTTAGACTTGATGAGTCTTGTCACTATTTTACTGTAAAAGTTATTGGAGGATGAGCCAGACAAGTGTGTTTATAGCTATGATATCACTATCTTTTATACTTAAAGTTTTATATTAATTGTTTAACGTAGAAGTCATTTTGGCATCTTCAGCTTTATTATAATTACACCTTTTTGATAATTTTATTTAATTAAGAGATTTGATAATTTTAACATTAAAAATAAAAAAATATGCTGGATAAAGAAATATTCCAAAAATGCTCAGCAAAAGATATTATGCTTTGGATATTAAAAGCAATAAAAACTTGACTATCAGTGATGTCCGAACTTTGTAAGGTGTATTATTGTTATGAATAAACTTTCTTTTTTCATCTTCATGTAATAATTACGGGATATTTTGGTACTGGACGAGTTGTTTGATAATTTTATACAATTATTTAAAATTTTTTATAAAATGTAGAATGAAAGTTATTATTATTGATAAGAATAAAAATTTATTGTAGATAGTATATTTCAGATATTAAAAGCAATAAAAACTTAATTTTCATTGAATTCAGAACTTTCTAAGGCGTATTTTCATTATAAATAATTTTTCATTTCTCCTTATATAAAATCATTATGTACATCGAGAATATAATCATAAAGAATTATGTATTACTTTAAAATTAATTATTTACTTTATTATGATAAATTATTGTTTAAAGATTGTATTAATCTATAATTTTTATTTTTAAAAACTTTTTAAAAAGGTATTGAAAAATATTGAAAAAAATAAACTTACAGTTATATCAACGAGTATTAATATCTATCAGTTAAAAATTAAAAATAGAGATTTGTCCCGAGGGATTTAGGACTCCGAATTATGGATTTTGCTCAATTTTGGGATAAGATTTTAGGTGTCAAAAATGAAGAAAACAAGAATTTTGAAAAAAATAAAATTATTGATATTTTTAGATTTTAAAAATTCAGATAAATACTATTTTTCAAATGATTTTTTAGCCTAACAAAATCATATGTGCATTATTGAATATATAAAGTTAAGCTTAATATATATATATATATATATATATATATATATATATATATATATATATATATATATATATTCTTTTTCCCAAAGGTTATAAATCTTTACAGTTGGACATTGAAAGATGTGTAAAATATGGGCGAAATCAAAATTTCAAATTCAATGCATTTTCGATACAATTTCGTTGTTTAATTTTGAATTTTTATAGCTTTTTAAAGGAGTAGAATATTTGAATTCTGCAAAATCAAATGAAAGTTTGTTTCTTTTGAACAAATTTGATTACAGATGCAAATAAAGTTTTTTTCTTCAAAGTGGTATGGTTAAAAATTCTGTATTTCGCTATTTTTAGACACCTAAAAACACTATATTAATGCATCTTATTTTATAAAATTAATACTGATTTTAATTAGTAATATAATTTGGATATTGCATAAAAAATTTTTCTAATATCCATTACATTTATCATTTAAAAAAAGAAAAAATATGACACATATTTTTTCTTTTATCATGAAAATAAGAACTCTAAGAAATAGAGATAGTTAAAATTGATGTGACGTTATGATTGTTGGACAAGTGTGACGTCATGTATTATGGTACTATATCAAAGTTATATTAACTTATACAGGCTGTTTTTTCGTATTTTATTATACATTTTTTCATGCAAAATGCTACTTGTTTACTAGTCGATAAAGTAGCATTCTTCTATGTAGCTACATTGCCTCAATAAAGAAAATAATAAAAAATACAGTATAAAATTAGAAAAATTAAGAAATGCCTAAAAAAATTAATTAAAATAACTTCCTACAGTATTAGAAGAAAATATTAATAAAGAAAAAACCAGTTGGTCTGACAGAGAGGAATGCACCTCTTTTCCCACTCATAAGAAAAGGCAAGAATTTTTAGGAAATAAACAAGAATTCTTCAAATATAATATGAGTGCGGTTTTTGGAAAACAGATACACATCACATCAATATCATTGAGATGATGATTAATTACAATATTAATTAAAGGTCTATCATGATAAATAATATATTATAAATGCATTAAAGATATCATGCATTTTTTAAATATTTTGTAAGATTTAAAATATTTCAAAATATTTTAAAATAAAAAGATAATGTTATAACTTAGACAATGCATAGTTTAATTGGAAATAATGTCATTTTTATAGTATATTTAAATCGATTCAAAATTGATAAAAACATTACTAAACATAAAATAAATTTTCGTACGTTGAGTTTTTGTATTTTTTCCCAATAATGATAAAAATTATTAATTCATAGTGTCAAAGGATTAAGGAAATTTATTAAATAAACATGATCTAAAAATAACTTTAAAAATTTATATGCAGACCAAATTTGACAAGAAAAAAAATTGGTTTCTATTCATGTATGATTGCATCTCAAGTTGTTTTTGTATGTTTTTTCCCCGTTGAGAAGTAAGAAAAAGTTTTTTTTTTCAGTCAAGCATAATGCTGATTAGTCATTGTAATTAAGCGCTCACGTGCTTCTTTATCAGAACTAACCAGACAAACCGACGCGGTTGATCGTCGCGATGCGTCTCTACAAAAAAAATATCAGTTGATGTGACGCGTGGTTTTATGAGATAAACATTTAATTTATTGGTTAACTGTTTTTTAGTTTAATTTTTTTGATAAAAAATGCTAATTTTCAAAGAAAGTTTGACTCATGGAAAATTATGACTCCTGATTCAGCTAATCCATTATTCTAAAAACGTTGTAACAAAAATAATTGTTAAATAATGTATACTTTATACGTATTTTATTATCATGAAAAGGTAAACACTTTAAAATAAAGAACTAGATTAAGATTATATTTAATTGATGTTTAAAGATTTATTCAAGTTTATGACAATGTTAAATAAATGATGTTTAACAAACAACTTTTTTATTATTCACGTACACTCATGTAATAACTCAACGTAAGACCCAATTAAAGATTAAAAATATAATTTTAAAGACAAATAAGAAAAATATTAAAATCAATAATTAATTTTTAATATTTATAATTGATTTCAGGATAACTCAAGCGTCACATAATATAAAATTCAACGTCAACATGTGTAGGAAAAAAATTTTTCTAAATTTAGCTAAATCAAAGAAAAGAGTACGTAAATGGAAAATGAATCGGTGGCCGAGAAGGAAAAAGAGAAAGCAGTGACGAGTATAAGATAGAAGTTTGGAGTACATATAATATATGTATAAAGCGTTCACCAGTGACGTCAGATTTAAGTTTTCTAGTGCGCAGGAAATGCCTGTATATATAGCCAGCGAGGATATCACGCGACAATCCGGACACACATTAGCAGTTACAGTTTTGTACTTGGCACATTTGCCAAACACAAATCACAATTGGCAAGTATTGCTATTCTTGAATTATTCAATTGTTCAAGTATTATGCACTTTTGTTACACGGTAAGTTGAAAAATTGATAAAAAATTCAATTAAACGTGATAATGTTAATACTTATTTTCGACTTGAGAGCATCATTAATTTGCCAAGTACTCACTATGATTTATTTTTATTTTATTATCAATAAGAGGATTTTAAAGTTATGTCAATGTATGGAAGATTGTGTTTTAATTCGAGTTTCAACAAGATTAATATAATAAAATAATACTACTTTTAAATGTTTAAACATTTTATTGGACGATAATGTTATATTTGCCGAAACTTATGTGTATATAGATGGTATTATTTAAAAAACACGATAAGAGCAAATAGAAACGCAAAATATAAAGGTAATAACGTATTTCATAACCATATGAAATATTTATTTCAATATTCCTTCATAACTTAACATAAATTTAATGCATCGTTAAATTTTATAAAGTGTAAAAATACTTTTGAATTTTTCTTTAAATAGAATTCAATGAATATTTATTGTTGATTAACAGTAAAACATGATATTGTTAATCTTCGATAATCTCTAAATGTAAAATCTGAAATAATTAAAATATGCTTTTCATTAAAATTAAAGTTTAATTATTTCTCTTGATTCTCCTAGTAAATGAATAGTAATTAAAATATGATTTAACTTCAATTGATAAAACGATGTATTGAAAATTCCCTTTTGCTCATATTTATTTAATTACAAGAATGTGTTCTAGTTACCGATACTTTATAAACTTTTTCGTAGCTTATCAATGTAAAGTAAAAGTTGTATTCTAGCGCCAATTTTTTTTCTTACATGATCAAGAAGCGCTTTGCCATTGTTAGCCTAGCTTAGCTATAAGACAATTGATATTGCTAGCAAAAAGAAAAACATCTCATTTATTTTTCATTAATCAACGACTAATTTTTTCGTATTATTATACAAGCTAACGACGTTTTTGTAATAATTAGAAAAATAATTAACAAGCCTATTATTATTATATTTTTTTATTATTATAATTAGTGTTGACTCATAGTTTAGTTATGTACAATAAGTGTAGACGTTAAAGTTTTGATAAAATTTCCCAAACACAAATATTTAACGCATTCCAAGTGTCTTAAATTCAAATAATCTTTAACAGATTTTAATTGAAAGTTAATATGATAAATAGATTATTTAAACTTATGTAAACATACGAAAAAATGTAATTTTTTCTCAGAACTTTATTATTTTCTAACGAAATATATTTGGATTGATTCATATATAGAATGAATGATTTAACCGGAGATAATAATTGAACGCTTAAAAAGAATTTAGCAAGTTAAATAATACGTCAAATGAAATAAAATAAAATATGAATTGAAGAAAAAAGAAATAGTAAATGTGTTTCAAGACAATCCGATCTTTTGACGACAATTTATATTTGACAAAGATTTTCTAAAGAACTTTTTAAAGCTTGTGTAATTTGTGACTGTTGTACGTCGTTGAAAAAAAATTAACTTTAGTTTTTTATTTTATATATATTTATTTTTACGATTCAATATTCTGTAAGGCGTCAGCGGTTTTGGTTTCTTTTTCAACTATTTAAAATATAAATTTAATATTTTGACATTAACGATGATGTTTTTACAAAATATACTTGAAGCTTAACAATATTTTATAGTTTTATTTTTTAATGATTTTGAAAAATAATTTTGTCACTCTTTAATAGAAATCTTTTATTTAACAAATATATTCAACCAAAGATAAAAAGCTTAAAAATTTTTTTATCAAATACTCAATCATAAAGAATATTTTTAAAATAAAATTAATCGATTATTCATATGTAGTTTATAACGGTTGATGTTAGAAAAAAATAATCTGAGCTAAAACTTTAATCAAGCTACAATTTTTTCCACCTTTAGCATTTTTGAATTGCAAATAATATGACATAAGAAGTATTAGACGATGTTTACAATTCAGATGAACTATAGCAAAGATATCTTTGATATCAAGTTAATATTAAATCAAGTTATCGAACGGTATTGCGTAAATAAATTTTTATTGCGTATATTTTAAAATATGTGCAATCAAACCTCTTAAAAAAAGTATACAATGCAATAAAAAAAAATTATACGAATAATCGTGATTTTTTTTTCCTTGCTTTAGACTTTGCATTCACAACTTATTCTACGCTGATAAAAAAAGGAAATCATTATATTATATATACAATTATACTTTTATGCAATTTTTTTTGTTTGATCCAAGATAAGTAAATGAAAACATGTAAATTAGGCAATTGCGAACGCATTACAGGAAGTGTTAATCGTGCAATAAAGTGCTTGATAAAAGGATAATATTTTCATACCGATCCTGTTTTTTTTAGGATGGAATAATTAATTTATGTATATTACGATGGACGTTTATTATATTAATTATCTTCTACTTAAAACTTGTATTTTTCAACAAGCACTTAATAATAAAATATTTAAACATTATAAAGTATATATTAATTTATTGGGTTGACCAAAATGTTATAAACGTGCATGTTATCAGAGATTTACATTGCAAACGTGTAAATGACTGGTTAAATATTTTTAAATTTTTACTTAAAAAATAAACTTAAGCTAACCAAATTAGCCTTCGTCAAAAGCTTTTTTAAATAAAAAATAATATTACAGAATAACGTTTTTAAGCATCTTAGAGCTTTTAAGACTCGTCAATAAATTACTGATGGTTATATAATTTGAATTTTCAACCGAGTTTTGTAACTTGTTAATAAATTAATAAAGACAAGTTTTTTTTAAAATTATTATTTATTTTATAGTAATTTTTATGAATTCCTTAGAGTTTTCACAAAAACGATAATAAATTTCGAAAAAAATATAAATTATATAATATCATTTAAAATATATAAATAATAAAATAAAAAAAACTTTTTGATAAACTTTTTAAAGTTACTATAATTATTTAGAATTTTTGATTGGTCAGCTAAAAAATATGAAGAGAAAAAAAAGGAAAACAATAATTCCGTTGATGACAATAAATAAATAAACAAAACGATCCAGCCGATTCTGATCGATTGTTTACAATCTCATGTACGAAACAATAATGATCGATAGCTATAAACGTTGTTTGGATACGCAACTAAAAGCGCTCTCCGATCATAATTTTAAAAGTGAGACAGAACGAATTGTAAAGGAAGGAGTGTAAGCGAGAGGAAGGAGAAATGAGTTAAAAGAGGAAGGAGGTGGTAAGAGTAAAGGAAAATCGTTGCTCTACAGCTCGTACGCTCGCATTTATACGACAACGATACACCCGGTCGCGTGTGTATTTATTCGATTATCAAAAATTTTTACAATTCTTATTCTCAAATATTTTTCAGTTTATTTTTCCTTTTTTATTACTGTGTTCATTTTTTTTCAAATGAAAATTTTTCTTTGACAGTTTTTAAAATACAGAAAAATAAGAGAAATCGACAAAGGAACAAAAGGAGAATGAAGGAACGAAGAAGATAAGAATTTAAAAAAGAACAAGAAGATATTAGTTTGATTTAACGATCGTGGAGTTTTGTTTTGTTTCTTTTTTTTGAGAGCGAGAGAGAGAGGGAGAAAGGAAAATTTCGTTTTTTTTTCAAGAAAAAAGGACTTTATTTTCAAGGTTAGTGAAATTAATTAATGTGTTGGCTACACGAATGTCAAAATTTTTAATTGTTTATTTAGTGATATTTTACAAATATGGTATAAAAATTAACAATTGAAAAATTCTAATATACTTATAATCTTTTAAAATTAAAAAATATAATTTTTCATATAATATTAAAAATTTTTCTAAGGCCATTTATTAGAATTTTTAAAAACTAAATAAACAATGAAATAATGCGTTATAGTTAAAAAAATGTTAATATACAATAGCTTAATGTTTTAATAAGAAGATAAAGAATAATTAGATAAACATAGTAATTAAGTTTAACACTAAACAAAAATAACTCTTGACCCAGTTTGTAAAGTATTAATGAAAATAAATTTATAACTTAAAGAATATTATATATAATAATATAAATGTTAAATAAAATTATAAATATCAACGCAGATGAAACGATTTTAAAAATTAATTTAAATTTTCAAAAAAGAAATAAAAGTTTTAAAAATGTGATTAATTATGCTAATAAATTTTCATATAAAGATAAAGTTTATCAAAAAATAATACGAAAAAAATTTTATTAAAAAATTCTTTTTTGAAATAACAAAACTTATATGTTGTTTATATGAGTCTTAATTTTTAATTAAAAAAGACATATTAATTTACTTGGTCTGTTTAATCCTGATTAAATAAGTTTTGAATGTTTTATAAATTCTTCTTTACTCTCATAAATATAATAAAATTTCTTTCTTTTTTTTAATGGCAACAATAAGCACTAAACATTGCGTCTGACTATGTGAAAAATCGCAATGAAATTCCTTGCGATAAAAAACGATCGTTATTACAACGATACATTGACGAATCAATTTTTCACGATTGAACGAATAATCGCAGCTAATCAAAATGCACTCTACTTGCCAATTTTTATTCTTTTTTTTCTTAAAAAGAAAATAAGATTTATTGTTTAGAATGCATGCTGATGAGATTTCAGATCATAAAATAATTAAAATTATAAAAGTTTATCGAAGATTTTTTTAATTTAACAAGTTATTAATAATTGCAAAAGGACAAAATTTATAATCTATTTATAATTCTAAATTGGTATTGAAAATTTTATCACGCAGATTTTTATCTTTGTATTTATTGATTTTAAATTATGAATTTATATATAAGTGTTAATGTAATGCAAGTTTATATTTACACTCATTCAATAAAAGATACAAAATTTATGATTATAATTGAATTAAGAAATAATGCTTATTTAAACTTTTGAAGAATTTTTTAAACTCATTTGAATTTCTATACATTTATGGTTAAGTGTAAATTTGAAGAAAAATAAAATAATATTCAAATTAATATAATAATTTAATCTTAGCATTTAATAATTTTTCCGTTGTCAAAGAGGATATTCAAATAAATAAATTGACGTAAAACATAATACTAAATGTTGAAAAGCATAGAATTATTTGTTTAATACTCAATATTTCATGATATTTTATTACTTTTTTTAAAGATGGTAATAGATATTACGTAATTTTTTTGTATGTTTAAAAAAAATAATAAATTTTCATTTAAACATGAATTACAAATATTTGTTATTAATTTATTACTTAGGATTAATTGTTTAAGAGAATCTCAATGAAAATTTATTGATACGTAATTTCAAAGTATATATTCGTTTCAACATCACGATTACAATTTATAATTTGATAATCAAATAATATTAAAATTATTTTTTTACGTTAAATAATATTTCATTAAATATTCGTTTAAATTATTAATTAATTTAAAAAAATAAAAAAGCACTTTTATTCTTTAGAATTACTTGAAATTATATTAATATTTGACGTATAAGGTTGATTGTTGCTGTAATCCAATTAAAAAGTTTTTTGATTTATCGAAAGTTTTTTGATTTATCGATAGATTGACTTTGAAAAAAAACTTTAAAAGTATTACAAATCTCATATACACTTAAATCATCAATCCTCGAAATGAGAAAATTGTCAATTACTTATTTCTATGTGCGCATAATTTTAACGCCATTTATTGGCGATCGCGCTAATGCAATTATTGTTTTGTTTATTGATTCACTGAAAATACTCATGTTTTTTAGATACGAAGAAAAATGTTTGTTGTGACTGCTTGTAAAGTTAAAACTATTATTTTTTCCATTTTTAAATATGAATTCGATTTAATTAAGCTTTACCTGGTAATTCATTCAAAATTTAATTTAATTTTTATTATGAAAAAGAATTAATTTTATTTTATTTCCTGATTAATGAAATCGTAACGTTATATGAAGAAAAACATTTTACAAAATGTTTTTATAATATATTTTGAAAATTTCGTTAAATCTATATATCAAAATTAAATTATCTTAATTATTTTTAATAGTATGCATCACATACTAAATCAAAAGTAGCAACGTAATAGCAATATCAATGAGCAATTATTTCATTTTCATTGCTAATATTTAATTATTTAAAAATCTCAATCCAGCTGATTTAATAATTTTTTCAAACATTGTGAGAATTTTAAAAAAATTCATGATGAGTTATCCATCAAAATTTGTATGGACCTATCAAAAAGGAAAATCTGTTGATACGAGTTTTTGATTAATTCTTTAGATTTTGAGATTATTGTAAAGTAACAGCGATTATTTTACAACAATGGCGTAAGAAAATACGTTTTTTTTCAAGAATCAATTGAAATTATAAAAGAGAAAATACTAGAAATTCATATATGTTTTATGATTAAACAAATAAGTTTCTGATAATTATTTTGTTTTAATATAACGAGAATTTTTTTCAGTAATTATATTTTCAAGTTTTATTTTACATAACATATCTTGATTAAAAAAAAATAAAAGAGTAGTATTGCAATTCATACTTAAGAATCATAATCAAGTTAAAATTATATTTTTAAACATATCGTGTTTGTTTGATTAAAACTTATATATAAAAATAGATATCGTGAAATAAGATTATTGATAAAGAGAATAAGAGTAAACTGAGAAGAAATTTGATAATACAAGTTAAGAATGCATGAGGTGTCATGAAATTCGCAAACAATAATTATGAAGACTAATATTTCAAAAGTGATAACCAGGTAGGTCAGTTGTATAAAATTTCACGATGTTCCCTTAAGATTTAGAGCATTGATTAAAGTTTAAAATGTGATATTCACTAACTTTTAATTTTAAGACCTTATCATATCATTTTAAAACGATCTTATCAAATTTTTTAGATTTCTTAATTTAAAATAAAATTATTTAAAGTAAATAACAACGCACGTACCAGGAAAACTTTACAACTAGTACTATTGTTTTGATTTTTAAAAAATTTTATCATAAAACTATAAAGATATTGTAATAAAATTCAAAAAGTAATACTTGAAATAAAAAGTAACTAAAAATATAAGTTTTAAATATTTTTAATCAAATAAAAACAAGTAAAAGTATAATCAAATAGTACAGTCTGACCAAAGCGTTCGTTTTACTACTAGCGCTTGATTTAATAATCTTAGCACGCGCGTTACAACAAGTAGATTTTTCGTGCTGCAATGTCTTTACATGAGTGAACAGTAAGAAAAAAAAGGAAAAAGAAGAGCCGGCACGGCGTGCGTGGAAAATTAGTACAAGTGGTTGAGATTGAACATTGGAGCGTCACAACTTGTTTCTGTTGATTGCTTTATTGATCGGCAAACATTAGATCGCCTATGTTTCTATGCGAGTAAAAAAAGACTTTACCATTAGAATTTTAAAAAATATATGTCTGGATATAAACATACAATCTTAGTAAAAAAAAGTCGTTTTTAAAGTGCTTACCTATTTTTTCATACTTATTTAATTAAACAAAATTGTTAATTTTTTAAAATAGTCTATTTATTGATTTTTTTCGAATATAAATGTATTGCGATTTAGTCTTTTTTTTCTTTTTTTAATTATAAAGTCCACGATATTATGCAACAAAGATTTTTCCGTAATCGCGTAACTTGAATATACTTCATGTTATTGGTCAGGATTAATTTATTTATGACAATAATGAAAAGCCAAAGTATAAATCTATAGAATAAGATTACGCAACTATTTATCTGTTCTGTGGTTTTTTTTACGTGCACGTAGTTTTATTTTTTATTTTTATATTTGAAAAAAAGAGCTTGCTTTTTCGTGAAACTAAATAAATGAAAAAATAGAAATAAGTGTTTTAGTTCGTCTTAAGTAATTCTGATTTATTTGTCATGAAAATTTGAATAAAGAAAAATTTGAAATTTTTTATATTATTGAGCAATACATGTGTTTCAAATAAAAATTGGGAAATATGTTTTCAATATATTAACTTAATTTTTAATATAAGAAATGATGTAACGAGTGATTAGAAAAAAAAATAAAAGCAGGTCGCAATAGTCAAAATCGGTATAAAGGATAAACTCGTGCTAAATAATGCAAGGGCATGTATCGATCGTACGTGTATATACAAGTGCACCTTATATCTTTTGTGTTCCAGTGATAATGATTTAACTGTAAAAAAATGTTACGAAACTCGAAACTCATGCAAGGTATAAAGCTTTCTTTTTTCAGTACGATTACATAAATGTCTTGCCGCTTATTGCACAGATTTTCCAATTTTTTCCAAAGCAAAGCTTCTCTCTTTCTGCGGATTTTAGCATTTTTCACGTAAGAATAACGAAAAACATACAGCTGACACAGATATCTATACAGCTAACTTTGAGGATAACGTGGCACCAAAGGAAGGCCGACTATTTTCTCTTATCGTTGCGTTTTTGGACATACTTTTACGCTCCTCGTAAATTTTCAATCTTTTTTTCTTTTCTTCTTTTCCATCCCTTTTTCGAATTTTTATCATCTACATGTATTTATATACATATATATTAGACGTTTAATAAATATTTTTTACATTAATTTTTTTACAATTCAGATTTTTTATGTTTTCAATATGACTTATTGAAAATATTTAATTAAGTGTAGAAAAAATCATTTCTAAAAGACAAATAATTTTACTAATACTTCACAGATATAGATTTAAAGTTTCGGTTTTTCCTAATTAATACTTTGAATCATAAAATTTTAAAAAAACAAAGTTTATTTTTATGCATATAATTAATACATATTTATTTGTAAAAGAAATCGTGAAAAAATGCCAAGAACAATTAAAAAATATTGTTAGCTAATAAATATAAAACTTATATTACATGAATGTATATAAAATCTTACTAAAAAAATATATTAGTTTTCGAAATTAAGTGAACTATAATTATTATTTTAAATATTTTTATTTATTCTCCAATAAAAGTTTTTGATTTTTAGAGAATTACGTTTTCTTTCAAACATTCTTTTTTATTGCTTCGTATTTGATTTATAGAAATTTTATCATGTTGTATAAAACCAATAGAATGTTCATGTTTAATTCATTTAAAACGAACATTTCACAGACATTAGAACAAATATAATGAAGGACTTATCAGTCAAATAAAAAAACATTAATTTTCAAATCAATTATCAAGCGTTGAAATAAAAAATTGGATCACGAAAAATATGAATGATTGAGCATTACTAAAACTCAAATATTACACAAGTGTTTTTTTTTTATTGAACACGTCTATATGCTTTTCTTTTAATCTCTACTTATGTTTGATTTGACTTGTAATTTTTCAACAAATATCAAAATCTAATTATTTGAATAGCTGTAGAATGAAATCGTTAATTTATCGTTTATAATATTATAAACAAGAGTCATATTTAATGTTTAAAGTAAACGAAATAGTTTAATGAGATAACGAAATAAAAATATTTTCATGCTATTAAGATACTCATTGACTCAACGCTTCCTGCTTTCATATTTAAATTCTTCTCTAAGAATGTTTACTACAATTGAAATTGAAGCCGAAGAATTTGGTACGTTAAAATAAAAGACTTGTAATCAGTTATTTTTGCAATTATAAATGTTGTTAAAACGCACATATACTCAAACGATTGATTTGTAGTGGCTTTATAATAGTCAACGTCACAGTTATGACTAAATCTGTCAAATATAATCATGATTCTTTTAGTCTACATTGACTCTTACAAATAACTCACTCACAAATTGATAGTGTGTAAGGAATGTTTATGTTTACAATAGTTTCCAATGATAACGTCAATTCCATTCTAAGTAATTAAATATTTTTTGCGTATTATACACTTTTTAATTATTCAATTCAAATTTTAATATTATCATACTTTTCAATAAATTTGAGAATTATAGCATTTTAAATTATGTAAATTAATCAACAATTTTTTTTATTTTATTCTTTATTATTTCTAAAGTATTTAATTTAATTTTTAACCATAGTTAATAATTTTTTAATAAAAGATTAATTAAAAAATTTATTTAAAAAAAAATTTTGAAACATAAAAAATTACATAAATTTTTTGATCTAGAACTAGAAAATTTTTTTTTCTACATTTTGGGTACCAAATAGGAATTTTGATTTTTCGACATGAAATGTCCCATATGTATAAGCGGATAAGAATAAGAGAGTGTAAAAAAGAGCGAGTACGCGAGTCACATGACCGCTAAAGAGTCACGAGACCCGGCGTCAATGATTATGAACAAAAGCGGCTTTGGCTTTATAAGCTTCTATATACATATGTGCGCTTACAAATTAAGCGAATTTCTAAAAGCCTTTGAAGAGTATGAGGAGAGTGAGAGCACGTGCTCTTGTTTATTGTCGCGAATGAATGTTGTTGCCCCGTCATTCGCCGCACGCACAATCCCGTCGTCGATCGTTCGCGAATCGTTTCGAATCTATAATCAACTCTTTCTCCGCAATCTTTTGATTTTAGGCCATCTCTACTATATAGCAAACCTTCAATATCCAATTAATACAGATTTCGAAACATTTTCTATTCATTATACTTTTATTGCCAGTATTTAATATCAAATATCACACATTTTTCATTTATTAAACGACTGATTACAAATGCTACAGGAAGTAGAATTTCGTTTACATTTTAATATCTTATTTCATAGTTCGGCTTTAGCTTTTCATATAACAAAATTTCTTTTTTTAAATTCAATGTTTTATTACGTAAAAAACAATAATAATATTCATTGATTCTATCGTGCGATATGAGTTACAAGATATGCCACGTATAGATAATTTTGTTTTTAATTTGCATTTGTCTTAAAACGTTGTATTTTATATAAGATTATAAAATCATGTGAAATTTAAGTTTTTCTCTTATTTTACTTTTTTATCATAATTATTTTTATTTTCTTTAATAAAAATCATATTTACTAAAAAAAGTATGTTTTAAGATAATTTTAACGCTTACTTTATAAGAGTTTTTAGAAAAACTTTAATAACTTATCATTATTTTTTTATTATTAATGACGCTTGAAATTTACATATTTGTTAATCCTTTTATTTAAAAACCCAAATTTTTACAAAATAACGCCCGATTAGATCATTTAGATGATCTTATTAATTTTTTTTTAATTCTTTAATATTGCTTTTATTATAACCAAAAGTCATTTTTTAAATTGTTTAATACGTTTAAATAATGATTTTTCTATAATCAAATTAAATTTTTGAACATTCTTAATTTTTTCTCTTAAATTTGGTACATTACCTCATGATTCTAAAACATTTATGAAAACCTTACTTTTCTTGATAACTTTTGATGAATTTTTTGTATTGTTTTCATAAAGAATTATTTAAACCACTTTTACTCTCAATTTTTAAAATTTTTTCAAATTATTAGATTGTACATGAAATTTTATAAATTCAATATTAATTTTCAATATGTATTTTGCATTAAATCTTGTATTAATTTTTATTTTTTCGTAATTCATTTAAAAATTATAGTTAAGGTTAAGTCTGAATAAAACAAAAATTTTTTTATTAAAAAGAAAATAGTTTGGAACTTTCAAAAAACCGTAATTTGCACTCTGATATTTTTTATAATTTAAAAAAAAATATTAGTCCCCTTCTTAGACTTGATTTGAGCAAACGCGTATTACAATTAAATTGTATTTAATTTTAATTTAAAAAATCGTTTTCGTAAAATATTATAATCATAAAAATTTTTTTATTTTTTCGAAAACTGTTTTTATTTAAAATTTACCAGCGAAATTAAATTAATATGTTTACATGTTATAATAGGAAAAAAGGATATAATTTGATTTATGTAAAAAGGTGAAAAAATATTTGAATTATTCCGCTCACTTGATAATAAACATTTGTCAAAACAATGGTAAATTTTTATATTATCTACGCATAATATAAAAATACTAACGCCTCAAAACAATTAGTGTATGTATATTATCAAGTAAATGGATTTTGGCAAAATTACATTTTTTGTGACGATAAAAGTATAACACAGTTTTGGTGTGATACTTGCCCTCTTTGAAAAATAATATGAAGTAGAGGATAAGTAATTTTAATCCATCGCCTTTTTTATTGCATTTACTTTTTATGAATTTTAAATTTTTAAGGATTAGTGTATTTTAAATTATTAAATACTTTGACTTTCTTTTCACGTAATCCAGTGAGAAAAGTTACTTTAGCTGTTGTAATGATTTTCTAGCTTTTTCGAAATCTTTGGTTGTTATTCAGAAATAAGACTGTTTAATTCCAAAATTTATTTTAGTAAAATTAGGTAGAAGCAACAGTTTTGGAACAAACGTGAAAATGGAATATATCTCTAGACAAAAATGTTATTTCTGAATGAAAATCAAACATTGAAAATACATTTTATAAAGTATTCTACAAATAAATTTCTATGAAAATTATTGTTTATTCTTATTTTAAATAAAAATTTTTTTTTCTAAAGTTATTAGACACAAGTGCACAGAGTTAATATGTTCATTGTAACTCCAGTCCATTGTTAAAGCATGTTGACACAAAGAGAAAATAAAAATAATTACCATATTTTTAAAATATTTAAACATTTGTTCATCTATTTCTGAAAAGAAATCATTGATAAGTATCAGACTTTTATGTATGACTGATTCTCAGATATTTTAAAAATTTGACCTACAATAAAATTTTTTGTTTTCCAGCATCATATTATAAAATTGTTTTTACATTTTTAAACAGTTCAAATAACATTAATAATAATAATATAATTTTTTTTTAAACCTGTGCTAAAATATAAACTTTATCATAGTAATAACAAAATATAAAAAAAAAAAACAATATGGATTTTCAATTTGTTCTTATCGTATGTTGGCCAAAAATAACAATTTTTAATACAGGGGACGCCCAATAATGTCATATTCGATTTTATAACAGAAAAAAACTGATGCATTTTTTAAAAGACGAAATGTAAACAGAATTTATTTTTATAAAAATGCGGTTTCCTTTATTTTTATTGTTATATTTTTTGAAAAGATAGGTGCTCCCTTAAAAATCACATATTTTCAAAGTTCAATATTAAGAAGTAATAAGGAAAAATTTTATGATCTTTCCGAAAAACATCCTTTTTTTAACACTTTTTTTTATACAAAACAATTTTTTTGTTGTTGATCAATTATATTGAATTCATAATTTTTATAAAGAGTTTTTTAAATGCTAAAAATATCACAATTCATCATTTATAAGATTTTACTATCGTTAATAGAATTGTTCAAACAGTGCTTTCAACACACTCTAGACTCTGCGAATAACACGAAATAGTTGTCCCGACTTTGTGGATTTGACTCATCATATTAAACTGATTTTTTTCTGATACAAAAATAATATTATAAAAATATAAAAAAAAATGAAAAAAAAATTTTTTTTTAATCAATTCTTTGAAATGTCAACTACACATTAAATTATACAAAAATAAAATTTTAAAAATGTAAAAAAACGTAAAAAAATTTTTTTAAAATCAATTCTCTGAAATGTCAACTACACCTTAAAGATTTTATTTTTGCCAAAATCATTAATTTTTTTAATGAGTTTTGAGTTAAAAAGAATGTTCTGAGACTGTTGCTTTTATTTTAGTTTAACATTAAAGAATAAAAAAATATTAATTTCCTATAAAAATTGTTTATAATTTTGAAAAAAATCTAACAAAATAAAAAAAAGAATTTGTTTAAAATTAAATAGAATATATTTATAAAATCAATACCAATGGTCATAAAATGAAAATTACTAATTTATGTAAAATAATGTAATAAAATATCAGTTATAAGAAACTTAATGAGCTGTCTTATCTTGAAAATACGTATAATTGTAACTGTAGTACTATTAAAGTATAAAAATTCTTTGTAATACGTATAGCTCATCACAATATGTTCGTTGAATCGTTGTTAGTCGAGGAATTTCTTCCTCATGCCTTCCTCTAAGCTATACACATATAATATGTTGTTCGCAGCTTCTTACAAGTGACTAGTCTGAAATAACGCATTTTCTTTATTGTTCCTTACTTGGAGATCGTTTATTTTTCTCCTCTTTCATTTGTCACGTTCTCGTTTGTGTGTTAAGCCGAATCTCGTGACTTATTTTTTTTCTTTTTTTTTATTGCTTTGAAATATAAAAGGCACTTGTCATTTTTCTCAGAGAGTATATTTTATATTAAATTTCGAGATCACGCGCGCAAACACTGTAATTAAACGCGAGAGATTGACTCTGCTGTGAATGAAAAAATAAAAAATAATAAAAAATTACGATAACGTAGTTTATATCTTATCGATGAAAAACAAGAAAGAGAATTTAATACCGTTAAGTGAAAGGACAATTAAATTTTTATTCACCTTGGAATTTGACTTTATCACTTTGATTATCAATATATTATTAGACTTGTTAAGCTAAGTCAGACTAAAATAATAATTATTGAGTACGTACGGAAGTTTGTTTACTATTGAAATAGTTTTAAACAACATTATATAATTGATTATTTGTTTTTTAATTTGACAAACATGAAAAAAATTAATTTATATAAGGAAGAAGTAGTTAAAGATTTTAAGTTCATTATTAATGATTAACGTCTCTTCGGTTAAATATATTGAAGACTTTTCTAAATTATTTATTTTGGATCAGCTGTACTATATTTGAAATAAGTATTATAACAATTGGAATGTTATATTATGTTGCAAAACATGTTTACACTAATAAATTAGAATCAAACTAAGTTTCTCATTTGAATAATCTGTTTGATATTATTTATAAATCCACAACAAAAATCATTTTTTTTTATAATTCTGATTATATGAAACTCATTGTTTTTATTGATAATTTGATCAATTTCCGATCGAACTTTGATAGTTTGATTGCAAAAAGTCAGACAGGCAAAACAATCAATGAGAAAATAGAAAAAGAAATCAATTAATCGATTTGAGTCAACTTTAATTTAGACTCACGTGGCTTACGAGGAAAAAAATGGTCTGGAAAACTAGAAACAACTTTTTATTGTTCTATTTATTCAATGAACATTGGCTCATCTGTTATGTTAATCTATAATGTAAGCATTCCAATGTTAGTCAAAAATGTCATTCAAAATTGAAAAAGAAAAAAATATATGTAAATAAGACTTCGGATACACTTGTGCAGGTGGCAATCCAATTTTAATTTAAATAGAAAACATCATTGATGGATTGTCATTGAAAATTTTTAATATAACAGATCTATTAAAAAATTTTTTTTTTCATTCTTACTCGATAATTGTTTGCCGATGCTTAAACAATGATGTAAGAGGCTTTAGTTTTCGTTTTATAGATTTAAGTCTTAAAGTCACTTCTTTGAAATGCAAATATTTGGTTATAATGACTACACATTATGAAAACCTATTTCAAACCATTTGAAAAATACGTAGATATATTAAACATAAATTATCTATAATCTTAGACAAAAGAAATAAAAGTAATTTTAAAGATAAAAAAACAAATATGAACAAATGTTTAAAAGAACATTTAATAAACGAAAAACTATGTCGCAAATTGATCGTCTATCAAGAAGATAATACACAGAAAGAATTCTCCTACAAAAATTAGCGTAGTCGTTACTGTAATCGTAGCACACCTTATATTTTAAGATTATTTTATAGATACGCGATTTTAAATATTATTGAATAAATGAATGAAATTTAAAATCAGTCAAATGATTTTTAAAGTGCATTGTTGTAATTTTTACAATATTGCTCTACAAAATTTATGAGATATCACAGAAATTAAGAAAAAAACGTCATAGTAATGGAAATTAACTTGAAATTTTATAAAAAAATGTTCTCAATTCAGATAAAATTAAAGAAAAATCCAGCTGATCAAATTTCATAGAATTATATGATGTGTTTTAATTTACGATTAGTTAGTGACTGATAATAGCATTAGACATATTATTCTACGAGTACAATTCAGTCAAGACTAATCCGTTTTCAATTAAAAAGTTTAAGGAAGTTTATTTATAGCTAGATTGGCTAAAATAGTCTTCGTAACAAGTTGTAAAATTGTTTTATTTACCTTTTGATTGTCAATACTTATTGAAACAATTAAGAATTTTACACTATATATCTTATCCAAATAACAAATATGACATAAAATTTCAAAAATTATGAATTAAAAAAAAATCTTTTCTTGAAATGCAAGTGATCATGAATTTTTCTTTATTCTAAATGTAATTTTCAAATGAATACAAAAATATAAAATATTTTTTAAGGAAAACGAATTTTTTCACTGATATTTAGGATAAATATAAGACTTTTAATTTACCGAAGATATTAAAAGAGTAACTCCTATAGCGGAGGAGACTACTGAGACCAGTTTAAAATTTATTCTTAGACTGAAAAAAATTAATAAAATTAAATAAATGTTTACTTAAATAGTCCTATGCAAATATTTATTTGATTGAAATAAAATACTTAATTAAACCATGTAAATATTTACTTAAAAACTTAGACGCGGAGAAAAAAATGGAGTAAAAATTACAACACTTTTTGTAACAATTACCATATTTTATGGTAAAGCAACCACATACTATCATTTTGGTCAAAAATGACCATACTTTATAATAAAATTTACTAGAATTATTATAAAACTTTCTAAGTTGTATAGGAATGTTCACAATATATTTAGTACATTTTATTATAAACTATGATAAATTTTGGCCAAATTGACAATCTGTGATCGCTTTACAATAAGAATTATAATTTTAGCACTACTTTTTTCTCCGTGTATTTTTAAATATTTTTTTTCAGTGAACCTTCTGAAGCCTTCTTATTAATTATCTTATTTTCTCTTACTTGTTTTTTTAATATCAATACATTTTAACTTGTTTAATTACTTAATCAGATCCAAACTCATAAAATAATTATGAGTAAATTTGTTTTCAAACATTGTATATTTTCTAGAATACAGGTAGAGATTCAAGTCAGAAATTTGCAATGTGTATTGTTTCATTATCAATGATTTCATTTATAGATAAAACAATTTTTCTTTTGCTGAAATTTAAAATATTACTTTGAATTAATATTAATAAAAAAAAAGCGCCATCCTTTATGATAAAAGTTATCATTTCTTACTTTTTAATATTTCGATTATTGCAATTTCATCTTTTAGACTTAAGGCAGCTGATTGCCCAGAAGAGGATTGACATATTGAAATTTAAAATCATAACTATTTTTTTTTGTATCTAGCAATAATGTAATGTTTCATTTCAATTAAGAAAAATAAAAAAAAATTTTTTTCAGAGATTCAATTAACAAAGCTTTTTCCTCATCAATGTCAGAGTAATTTTTTTCAATATTTATCCAATGAAATTTCAGATTTTTCTAGTTTTTTTCTAGTAGTTTCATCTCCAATGTAAGCTTTTTAAGCTTGTTTACAACTAACACTTAAAAACTTTAAATTTCGTTGAAAATCAGATACAAGCTATCGTAATGAAAGTCGTCTGGGTTTGTCATAACTATTTCATAAAAATTCTGTTCTTATGCATCTATCTGACGAAAGGAAATAGAACGTCTTGATTGATTTCAGTGCATCACCGTTCTGCGCTGTTGTCGCTATTTTCGCATAAACATAAAGTTTACCTGGCGTGTTTTCTCCGTAAATATAACACTGGATCTGGCATTTGCTATTATTCATCGTTGTTCCGCCTTCGCGAGTGCAACTAATTACCGCAATTGATAAAAAAAAGCTTACCTATTGGTGATCTCAAGAAGAGTATTAGAGACTCGTTCAGTTATTGCAGGTCGTGCTTCATTTATTTATACAGCTCTACTTATTTATAACTTTACGTACTTATTTACATTATTGTATTATTTTAATTTAACTTTTTTTTATTTAACATTTCTGTTCGTAAATATTAATAAATAAAACAAATTGGGTTTAGATTGTAGCGTTATTAAATAAGATTTCGTTGATTTTGTTAATTTGCATACAGGCTTATAACTAGTTTATCGATATTAAAATTGAATTTATTTTATTTCTAAGATAAAACTAAATAGAAAATAAAAATTCTTAATTTAATTATTTTTCTGTTAATAGAATGAAGCGAGATAACAGTATGAGCGACGAAATAAATGGCAAAGGTAACGAAGATGGTTACATTAACCATGCACTAAGCGAATCTGGCCTCGATCTCGCTCACCATCCAAACGGTTCAGCATCATACGCTAGTACTCAACGCGAGCTTCATGGCTCATCTGACTTTGTCTGTGAGTATTATACTTTGATTTTTAATTTTATTATTTTTCAACCATTCTTGTTATTAAAAATTCATTAATACAAAATTTTAATTATTTTAATTATTTGTCAAAAATTATAAATTATATAATAAGAGTGAAAAGTAATAAATATATCTGCACAAAGTTTGCTTATATTTTTTTTCTTTCTACTTGTAACTATAAAATTAACTTTGGAAAAGTTAGCCTCGAGACAAACTCTCGAATTTACATATTATCTTTGTTTGTGCAAGTACACAATCAATAACATAATTTGGTCAATATAATTTTTTAAATTCGTTATTAATTATAATATAATGATTCTTTTTGTGCGATACGAGGATGCCACAAAAGTGAGTTTTACATGACAATTGTAATTAGTGCTTTATTCGTTGTTAAAAGCATGAAAGCCAAAGTTATGATTATCTGTCTATGAGTGAATGAATGAATTTAAAAGCACTTTGCTTTAATTAAGATCTTTTATTGAGAAAGAAGCATGTGACTATTTTTCATAATCGCGCTTCATGGTAATTGGAAATTAATTTTTCAATTTATTATCAATTTTTTATGTTTTAAGAATTACTTATTGAGTAAAGTTGTTTTGTGAAATCAACTTTGAGTAAATTAGATTTTAAAAACTAGATCGTTTCATTACTTTTTAGTAAATATGTCAGTTTTTTTTTAATAACAAAAGCTATTTATTGATGTAATTAACCCAATACTATAAAGTCAATTATCACTGGGATTAAAAATTAATTTTATGAAAAAAAATTTGATTAAAATTCAAAGCATAAAAAATTTTTCCTGCTTCGAAATGAAATTAATTAAAAAATTTTTTCGCAACTCTTAAGCACTGATTTTTCTAACAAAAACAAAACTACAAACGATACTTTGTCAGAAATTTGATTCATTTACTCTTAAGCTGAAGAAAAAATAAAATCACGACAACGAAGAAGAAAACGTAGTTTAGCAAGTTTAGTTTGTCTTAAAATATATTGCTTTATACACAACACGTTCACGTGGTTTAGTGCAATTGAACATGAAAAAGGATTAGATGCGTTTGCGACCAAGCTCATTTAATCAGTATGTGTTATCTCGCGTTATATACGTGTACGCAACTATATTATATATGCTTTTCCAGCTTTTACTTTTTTGAATTTCAGAATTTTAAATTTAGAATGCTTATATTTGTTATTCAATCAATTTTTTTTTCATTTTTAATATTTTATTTCATTTTTTCATTTTAATTTACTTTATTCGTGAAAGCTAAAGTTAAGAATAATGTGTAATTTACAGTATGTATTATCGTAAATTTGCTTATATTAATCCATAAATCTATTGAATCTGTTGAAGTGAGAAATTTTTTCTTAACGTAAATATATCAGTATGTTTATTTAAAAAAAAAAGCAATTATAAAATATGTTGTGTATTGAAAAATAGTAAAAATAGTAAAATAAATTTTTCTATTACATAAAAGTAATTTTGTTCAATGACATTTATATTTGGTTCTAAGTAGTAGTAAAGCATTTAGAGGTAAGCGTGGACTGACTAAATATACAATAAAAATCTTTGTTAGCTTAATATTTATATCCTTGTTGCGTAAAGTAAAATTTTTTTCTTCTTGTATAAAAATACGTACTTTATGAAGAACAATGTAATAATGCAATGGCTTTTATTGTGCAAAAAGTGCTAATTTTTTGTTTGATAGAATGACTTAATAGTTATGACATTTTATGGAACTTGTGTCTAGATTAGAGAAAAAAATAACAATTGCCACGATAATGATACTTATTTTATGAAAAAAGACACTTATCAGTTGCTACAACAGTTATTAAACTTTATGATATAAATGCAGAATTAGATACTAAGTAGAAACAAATTATTTTCTTAATCACTAGAGTAGCTTCATTTATTTTAATGTATTGTTATTTCAAAAATATTTGAAAAAATTGTCTTTTTAAATTGAAAATTAAGTATAAAAATCATTATTTTCTTAATGAACGGTTATAATACTAATGTTTACGTAAATTGGTGTCATTACTTTTTTTAACTAAGAGACAAAAGCTCATCATTTGAGAAATTAACGATCCTAAAAAATGATAGATCATTGTTGAATGATCAAAACTTATCTAACGATAAAATAAATTTGAAAAAAAACCGGAAAACTATTATTATTCATCAGTCGTCTTTTCAATATTAATGATAAACGAGAAAAAAGAATCTGAAAAAATAAAGGATTGTCAAATTCATTATCGCAATAAAGGGGATCGGAAATGAATGATGCAATATCAATTCTGTTGTTTTTATAGTAGCATGGGTGGATTACCGGAAAATCAATTTGCAAAACAAAATATCCTCATCATTAATTTTTTTTTCATGCTAAACAATCGTTTACGGCGCTTTTTTTGTTGACAATTATTGCACGTGTATATACATTGTATAAATATTTGCTGACTCAATGGAGAACGGAAATTACAAGATAGCGATTAATGATTAAACTTATCATTAAAAATTCCAATAATTTTCTAGTTATTTTAAATGATATCTAATAAATGATATCAATTTTTATAAAAACGATAAATATTTTTGATTGATTTGCATTTAAATAAAATTATATAATAAAAAAAAACAGAAATTTTTAATACGTTAAGAAAAATTATCTAAATAATCTAGTTGAAATAAATAAAATTCACTTGAATAAAGTTAAATTCTATTTCATTCAAGTGAATTCCACTTGTTTATAAATTAAATTTCTCTCAGTGTAACATATAACATGCGTTCAATACCTTTAAGTTGTTGTTTTATAGTAATAATAATGAAAATCAGATATTATTAGAAGCTAGTTGCATTTTTTCTTAAATTCTTAGCAAATTTCAATAAAAATTTAATAATCATTCAAGGCATTACTTTTTCTATTTATTATGAATTTCATTTACAGCTTTTTAAATTGAAAATTAAATTTAAATTTTATTTAATAAAATCAACTTAATTAATTTTTCAATTCGGAATCGTAAAACTTTATTTTTAGAAATTTGTATATTAGGTTAATGATAATAACTATAGGAATGAAGTCATAGATTTCTCTTGGAGGGTCATAATTACCCGAAAGTGAAATCGACTTCTTTTCTGTATTGTAAATAATGCTTTATTCTTATCTCTATTGTGGTAATTTTATTTTACCTTAAAAACAGCTAAATTTGAAATCTTTATTAAAAATAGTAAACTTTTGATCCAAAGTGTTAATAACATTTTATAAGAGCATAAATTTGAGAATATAAAATTTCAAATAGTTAAATTTGAAAGGACAAAAAACTGATATAAAAATTTTATTATTTTTTAAAGTGGTGGAAGATCCAGACGCAGGAGACGATGAGAGCAAGCAGCGTGAAAACGCTCTAAGCTCTTGTACTCAACATGTTGGTCGTCGATTAAGGCACGCCTGTAGTCTTAAAACTCTTTACAAACGTTTACCCATCCTTACTTGGCTACCACGTTACAATGGACAAGATGCGTTAGGTGATCTAGTAGCTGGTGTTACCGTAGGACTTACTGTTATACCGCAATCTCTCGCTTATTCCAACGTTGCTGGTTTACCACCAGAGGTGAGTTTTATTGGATTTTTTTAAAATTAATATCGAAAAATTTTAATGTCTTAAAGAAAATATAAATTTTTAAATTGTTTATGCATAATAAAAATTTTTTTTAAGTTGTTCAACAAGAATAAAAAGTTTTCATTGTAGTGCAAATTATTTTATTTCCTTATTTATTTTATCTGATAAAATTACGTAAAATAATTTTATAGAGATTAACAAAACAACTTATGTATGAAATGATAAAAGTACAAAAAAATCTTACAAACTACAATACTCTATTAAATTTGTATAACAAATAATTAAAAATATTTAAAAATTAATGTTCTTAAAATTACTATAAATTTCTTCAAGTGTGTTTAATTTTTTCTAATTAAATTATTTTATTTATATAATTTTTTAATTTCTTTTTTTATTACACTTTTATTATAATTAAAATTTTTCAATTCCTTTAGCAGTCTATTATATATTCTAATAGCTACTATATAACTACTTTTACTACTTATAGCTTTGATTTTTGCTGGCATTTGAATAGACTTTTTCCTAGTTTTTACACAACTATTCTTATATAAATTTTTTAATTTTTAATAATGATGCATTACGACTTGAAGTTGAAATAATTACTTTACATAACATGTTAAGCTATGGAAAAAAGCATAGTATACTTTTTATATATATAGATAATTTTCAGTTGTTTATGAAATTTCATTTTTATTATCTGGTGACCATGATTCATTCAGAACATTAATTTCTAATTATTATCAAATGTGTTTTATTGTATCGAAAAATATTTTTTTAAGACATCCGATATGCTAATTATTAAACATATTATTCATATTTTCTCTTGATGATGATCTCGTTCCGCAATCGAAACAACAATAGTGTCATCGACGTACACTGCCGCCGAGATACTTTTGCCCCCCTTCGTCTAAAATCGACTTATCTAAAAAGTTTTATAACTCTGGAAAAAATGGTCGTTGCCTAAAAATTCCAACGGAATTCGAAAGATTGTTCAAAATTCTTTCAAAAACTATTGGTTTGATATAAAAAAAAACATTTTTTTCGTATCTCTTATCCTTGTTTAAAAAGAAAAATTTTTTTTTTTGTTGGAATGTAATGAAATTTTGATATTTTTAAAATATTGAACTACGTGGGTAAAAAAGGCAAAAAAAAAAACTTTTTTCCGAAATCCATTTTTTATTATAGATTATTATTATTTGACCAAAAAGAAACATTTTTTCTCTCTGACAAATTTTTCTATTCCTCTTAAATTCAAAGATATTCATATATCGAAAAAAAACCTTATTTTTAAATATAAAATCTTATAACTCTGGTTTAAAAGGTCGAATCTAGACGTTCGACATTGCATTTTCATCGTCGAAATATGAGCTTTAAAATCTATTTGGTTTTGTATTAATGTAACGATTTCTACTAAAATTGAACACTATTTTACAAAGTCAAAACAAAGTTAAAAAAAATTTCTTTTTAAACAAGGATAAGAGATACGAAAAAAATGGTTTTTTTTATATCAAACCAATAGTTTTTGAAAGAATTTTGAACAATCTTTCGAATCCCGTTGGAATTTTTAGGCTACGACCATTTTTTCCAGAGTTATAAAACTTTTTAGATAAGTCGATTTTAGACGAAGGGGGGCAAAAGTGTCTCGGCGGCAGTGTATAAGATAATAATTTTTCTGAACTATCAATAATAGGTTATTGACATACATTGTAAAAAATAATGGATTACTGTTTTTTGAGGAACATTAATTTCAACACTCACTGTATGCTGCAATTTCATTTTAGTTGTCTATTCTTAAAGTAGCTTTCCATTAATTTCAAGATATTGCCCCTTACTCATGTTTTCAATGGAGTACATCAGTAGTTCCTCTACTTTTAACATTATCAAATTGTGCTGATGAAATTTCTTTTATAAAACAATAAATTTTATTTTTTATTAATTTTTTTAATTTTGGCTATATTTGAAATTAACAAATTTAATCAATAATTTGAATAACTAAATTAAATATACACTTTAATATTAATAGTTTAAAAAATTCTTGCTTTATTTACAGATTTATTTTCATAATCTTATACATCTCTTTATTGTTTATTAGTTTGAAAAAAATAGATTTCGAATTTCTTGCAATTGATTTTAGAAGTAATTCATTCATGGTATTAGTTATGTTCTCTTTATTTTCAGTTTTTATATTCTTATTTTTTTGGATATAGTTAATAGTATTAGAATTTTTTTTATTTATTCTTATTTGTTGTTAATTAATTCCCATAATTTTTTCTTTATCATTTTTTATTTATTACTATTCTATTTTTCTCATATTTAAATTTGACATTTTTTTATTATCTGATCTTTTAATAATGCGTAAATAAGTTTCATTTTCTATATTGTTTAACATTTATTTCTTTTTACGTGGAACAATTATTGCACTCATGATCCATTGTTTTTAGGTAGAAAATTTCTTTTCTCTTTATATTTAATATTTTTGAGTTTTTAAATACTTGAAAAATTTGTTATAAATCATATTAAAGCAATGAGGCTATTAGCAATTCTGACAAAGATTTGCTTTTGCACAGAAAAGCCCAAGTACCAAAAAATGCTATCTTGAAAATAGTTGTCGCGTAAAAACTGAATCCGACACTCGTTCTTTTGATTCCCATACTCAAAAATTAACGCATGTAAACAAAATAGGTCGAAAATAGAACTTTTTTTTATACCATAATGTAGAGTTGGGCATTTAAAAAAAAATTCATACTAGATTTAATATTTCTATGAAATACAACCTTGAAATTTTTTAAGATCTTATATCCTTTAATTTTTTATTGATAAGTAAACGCTAGCATATGCATAATCTGAAAGCAATTGCAAGACAAATATGTATATTTTCTTAACAAAACTGTATATTTTATTGATTTAATCGTTCCAAGTATATCAGAAGTGTACATAATGAGCATAATCATTAATGTAAAAATGAATTTTCTAGTTTATTTTTTTTTCATTTTCCTTAATTTTTTTTCATTAGATCGACATTTTTCTTATATAACAAGGGTGACTATTAGTACATACAACTTTTACTTAAAATTTACTTATTAATACAATATCATAATAAACTATTGTTTTACAATCCAACGTAAATTAGATTAAATAATCTACAAGGTGACCTTTCCTTTCGGGAACCATTCTTTTTGGAAAAGTTCATATTTATAAAAAATATCCCGTTTATCTTTTGAATTCAAAAATAAAAGACGTTGAAAAGTTTCTTTACTGTATTCTTTAGATATAAATACATTGTCATTAAAATATTAAATATTAATTTTAAATATTATTTAAGTTCTGCATCAATTTTTGAAAAAATGTAAACGATTTTGCATTTCCATCTTATGCATTTTTCTGAAATAAATTGTTGCTTTTTGTTGCCCACAATTAAATCCTCATTTTTAATTTGTTTTTCTTGATCACTATCAAAATTCATTATTAATCATTTTATTTTATTGCAACTTATTAAAAAAAGATTACTATGTGAATTCATATATTTGAAACAAAAACAAATACCAATCAACTGATTTCCCAACTTTCGACTATCACATTTTATAATTTATATTAATTATTCGAATATTAAATACAAATTCGATAACTATTTAGATGTTACCACATTTTAGTAAATTTTAAAATCGTTTTAAAAATTTTAGGTAATTAATATATAATAAAATTTATATTACTCAATATAAATTTTCAGACTAAAATTTTTGAATTCATATAAAACTAACTTAAATTTTGGACTTAAGCCCCTTTTTGCATGTGATTATTTAAATATAAAAATATTATAAAATTTATTCAAGTTTTTTGATAACATTAACAATTTTCACTGCTCTAGTTCAATAATGCAATAATATATTGTGCAAAGCTTAATTAATATTATAATTACTTAACTTTTTATTAAAAATAAAATTTTCAAATATTCTTTATTTTTGTAATTTTTTAAATACTATAGGCTGTTAAAATAATATTTATGTAACGTTTTCTTTGAGATCAATACTACCTTGTAGATATACCAACATTTGCGTCATGTTATTGTAATTGCAGTAACACGATTCGTGCCAAACAAGAGAATATTAGAGTTTTGAATCATCGATTTTGTCGACACTGCGGCAGATGTTTCCTTATATAAAAATATAAAAAAAGCTAGAGATGAGGCCTTCAACACTCCATGATTTGGAACTATATGATGTAATAGCATTAATTTTATGAAATATATAAATTAGTATTATTTCAAAGTATCGTAAATGAGCATAAATGTTTTGTTTATATAATCCACGAAAATGATAAAAAAATTCTGAGGAAAAATTTTAATAATGTTATATTGCATCAAGCAATATCGATTTGTCTCGAAGATATAAATAATAGAAAGTAAATATGTTTTAAAAATTATATATACTTCATTGGTTCACAACTCTAGTTTTTCATATTTTTATATCAGAAAATATTTTTCTTGGTTTAGACAACTCAATCATCGGACAATCTGATACTCTTTTGTTAACTCACATTTGTCAAAGACATAAATAAAATTTATTCAAAATTTTTAGCTAGCTTCATAACTTAATGTATATAAATATAACGAAGATTTCTTTATATTTCTTTTTGTTTTAATAGTACGGTCTCTATGGCAGCTTCTTGGGTTGTTTTCTTTACATATTTTTTGGATCGTGCAAGGATGTACCGTTTGGGCCCACTGCCATTGTGTCTCTCCTTACTTATCAGACTGTTGGTCAATTTGAAGATAATCATCTGTATGCAATACTTCTTTGTTTCCTAGCTGGTGTCATTGAATTGCTTATGGGAATTTTTGGTCTTGGTAATGAAACTTCATTCATAAATTGTCTTATTTTATTTTTAATATGATGAATTATCTAAAAATTACTAATTATTTTTAGGTTTCTTGATTGATTTTGTATCTGGCCCTGTGAGTTCTGGATTCACATCAGCTGTAGCTTTGATCATTGTTTCATCTCAAGTTAAAGATATTCTAGGTATCTCAGCAAAAGGTTCAACTTTTGTCCAAATGTGGAAAAGTATTGGAGCCCAGATACAGGAAGCATCGATGTACGATGCAGCTCTCGGAGTTTCTTGTATTGCATTACTTTTAATTCTAAGGGTTCGTATTTTTCACTATGTACAATTAATTTTATTAATAATTAAAGTTACTGAAATTAAATTTAGTTATACTAAATAATTTAATATTGTTAATAGAATATGATAAGTTTTTATGTTTGCATATTCTTCCGAAAAACTCGAAGCTTTTTTTGATAAAAATAACAAAAATGTACGTTTTATTTTCTAGGCGATTGCTTCTGTGACTATAGGATCAGAAGAGCAGCAACGTCACAGTCCAAAGCACAGAATTGTTAACAAATTTTTATGGCTTACAGGCACTTCGAGAAATGCATTACTAGTTATAATCTGTGGCGTTATAGCTTACAGTTTTCCAATCGGAGAATCTCCATTTCATCTAATAGGTACATAATTTTATAATATTAACTAATCTTTAAAAATATTCGTGTGTAACAGAAAGCAATATGTATAACCCACGTAAAATTTTTAGGACATATTCCAAGTGGAATGCCTCCGTTCCAACTTCCGCCATTTGGATATACGAAAAATGATAATACCACTGTATCTTTTTTCGAAATGTGTTCTAATCTTGGAAGTGGAATTTTGGTTTTACCACTTATTTCGTTAATGGAGGATATTGCAATTTGTAAGGCTTTCGGTAAGTGGTGTTCAATATCAAATATTTTCAACAGTTATATTGTTTTATACAGTAATATATTCAGATTGTAGTAATTAGTTGTCGCAAAATTATAGATAACTATATGTATGTACTTAATTATATAAGTAATTACAATCTTATGATAATGATTGTAATGCGATCATAATTGCTGATCACAATACATCTCAAAATAATTATAATTTAGCTATAATTTTACTATAAGTAATTACCACATTCTGTATATATTATAATATAATATAGAACTAAATTTTTTTTATAAAAGTAATATGATGCAATAAACAGCAAAAAAGTTAAATATTAAAAAAAAATTATTTAATGAGTATTATATTTTCAGCTAATGGAAAATCAGTGGATGCGACTCAGGAATTGATTGCTATAGGAATTTCAAATATTGGCAATTCCTTTGTCAGAGCTTTCCCTGGAAGCGGGTCTCTCAGTAGAAGTGCTGTTAACAATGCTTCTGGAGTTCGAACTCCTTTAGGAGGAATTTATACCGGTAATATATTAATACGGATATTTTTTTACGTTAATTTACAAAGCCAATAATTTTTACTATGAAAAAATTATTATTTTTATAGGTTGTTTAGTGGTATTAGCTCTCTTTTTTCTCACTCCGTATTTTTACTTTATACCAAAAGCAGCATTAGCTTCTATTATCATTGCGGCAGTCATATTCATGGTCGAGGTCAAAGTTGTTAAGCCAATGTGGAGAACAAAGAGTAAGTATCAATTTCCAATATTAGAGAAATCTAACTTCTTATCTTACCCATTAATAAACAATTATATCAATAATAAGAATTAAAGTAACAATTTTAGAAACAAAAGATAAATTAACTAGTAGTGTGATCTACCAACTTTATTCCTCAAGTGAATTCACTTAGTTGAATGAAGAATTTTGTTTTCCGGTACATTAATTTACTTTTAATACATTTTAAGATTATAATATTGGGACACAAAATTTTCCGCAACTAATAAATTAATTTATATAAGAATCTAAATAGATAAGTTTATAGTTGACATTGCAAGTTTTTTCTTCTTTTCATCTGAAGTTGTTGTTATAATTCTAATTGTTAATATGTATGTCTACTAGCAGAAAAATTATCAATTTCCTATCTTTATATTCTCTTAATTTTAATATTCAAGAAGAAATAAATATCCTTTATTTGTAGAATCTGATTTGATCCCAGGAGTGGGGACATTTATAGCATGTTTGGTATTGCAATTGGAAGTCGGAATTGCCTGTGGAATTGGAATTAATGTTCTTTTCATTTTATACCATGCAGCCAGACCTAAAATTTCTGTCGAAAAATTACAGGTATAAATGAAAGCTTATTTAACGTTAAAATTATACTTTAAGTTGTTAAATGTTCAATACTATTATCCTTTGTACTTTTAAATAATTACATTGTTTTTCATTGCTTACTCTTACAGAGCCGACGCGGTGTCAATTATTTGATGTTGACTCCAGATCGCTGTCTTATTTTTCCATCAGTCGATTATGTACGTAATCTAGTGACCAAATACAGTCGTCGACAAGGTAGTGATTCAACACCCGTTGTCATCGACTGTACACACATTTACGGAGCTGATTTCACAGCTGCTAAAGTAATCGAATCCTTGATCAAGGATTTTGCAGACCGAAAACAACTGCTCTTTTTCTATAATCTCAAACCTTCGGTTTACGCAGTATTTGAAGGTGTTGCACCTAAAGGCTTTGTTGTTTACTACACGCAAGAAGGACTTGATGATTTGCTCAAGGCGAGTTACGCTAAACAACAATCTTTGCAAGATATGCCCTAGCTTTGACTAAAATATTCAAGCCGCAACTATGTTGATAACAATAAATGTTGCGCATTATCTGACATAGCACATGTACTTCCTGTTGAAAAAGATCAAACGGCAAATATTTATAGCGTGTTTAGAATTATTTTAATGATATAAAAATATTTTTTAAATATTATTTTTTAAAATTCGAATACGAATTTCGAGTATAAAAGTTTATGATATTATAAATTTCCCGTTTGATCTTATTTAACAATATCGTACACTAATTAGAGGAACTCTTGGAGTTCGGATCATAGATTTCCATCAAACTTATCTATTGAAAAAAAAAGTATTTCTATATATAACACAAAATTTCATACATAAATTTAGATCGACATAACTTGAAAATTATAAGATTTAAACAAGTTATAAAAAAAGACATCAAAAGTGTAGCTTGTAAGCTTAAATTCATGAGATTTCAGAACTGAAAAGCTTCATTTATTCAAAAGTTATAGACTTTTGAAGATGTAATTGAATTTAGCATTCTTTGTCTATTTAAAAAAACTGTGTGGTTTAATTACTAAATTCTATTACATTTTTGAGTAAATAATTTATGAACCTTTATTTATTTTTTTGTGACTTTACTGGGCCGCGTAACTTTTGAGATTTGACTACTTCAAGTTAAGGCAAAAAAACTGATGACATTGAACCTATTATCACATTCCAGAACATTATCTTGAAAGATTGATTTGAATCCTTGATCCGAACTCCGTAGCTTCTTCTTGTAAATATATTTAGGAGCTTCCTTAATTTAGAATCTATGAAGTTGAAATTTGTTATGATGTATGTAAACATTCTGACAGTCTTGACTTTCATCTTTTCATGGATTCGATGTCATGCTCCCTAAGTTTAATTTAGCATTATCCTCGTTAAGAATTCTCTTAAATCGCATAAAATACCAAATTATATAAAACACATCAATCATTTTACGTAAATTATTATATATTTTTTATTACGAACATAAATTATACCCCAGTATATACATACGTTTATGTCTAAGTTATTATATTATTATCACTATGAAGATGCCGATTCTCATTAATTTTAGTTTTTTAATTTTTAAGATTTATCCGTTTAATTCTAAGAGATAAATATTAGCAAAAGTAAACGTTTGAAATAGTATATTTCGGTACTAGTACGATAAAGTGATTTTTTACTCGTGTGGCGGTTTGCGCCCGAGCGAAGCGAGGGTGAAAAGGTCACACGAGTAAGAAATCACTTTCTCGCACGAGTATCGAACACTATTTTTTGACACGACGTGTGAGAAGCTCCATTTTCGCACGTGTCACTTTGTACAGCGTGCATGAAATCGAGCTTCTCGCACGGAGTGTCAAAAAATTATAAATTATCATTCACTGAATTGCGCTGAGATTTTAACATAAAATTAGCTAAAAAATAATTGTCAAAAATAAAAAATGCGCGTAGAATCGATAAATAATTTTAGATTGTTAAGTTTTTGTAAAGTTGTTTCGGCAGCTAATGTACATACAATTAAAGCATTATAAGTAGCTCTAAGTGGCTAACGTAGTATTTTTAAGATATTCTGTGATAATTTTGTAAAGAAGAAAAAAAAATCAAGATAAAGCTCTGTAAAGAGTGTATAAGTGTGAGTGTTGTTAAAAGATAAAACGAAGGATAATTATATATACATATAATGTATATTGTTTGTACATAAAAAAACCAGTATTCAGAGTACACAGTATTCTGGGAGTTCGAATGAAGTGTTCGAATGATTTATTCAGATAATTTTTGAGTATATGTTTACGGTATTCAAAGTATGGACAGCTTATTGTTTTTAAGTATATGAAAAAAAAATGTTCTTCGTCTAGAAGTTAAATAAAAGTATTCAGTGTTAATAACTAAATTATTATAATTTAAATTTTACTGTATAAAGTTATCGCTACTGTTTTATTTGAGTCAAGTTTTTTTTTTATACTGAATTCAATAGTTTTATACTTCATTAGTAAAATTTAAATTATTTAACATTTATTATTGACACCCAGCATACATCTTTATAGAGAAGCCAATCATTTGCCTTAAGTTTGTGAATTATCCTTTAATTCGACATAAAAATAATGTCTATTAAATAAATTTATTATTTTTAAATAAAAGTAAATAAGCGCGAACAATATCTATTACATCAAGAAATATTTTTGTAATAAAAAATTTTGAAGTTTTTATTTATTACAGAAATAAAGAATTTTTTGATTATTTTATAAATAATATTTGGCACTCCAGATTTGCTTAAACTCTAATATAAGATTACCAAAGGTTCTTGCTATCATAATTTAACGAACTTGTTTAACTATCGAATCAGTTCTACTCCTAGAAACAACATGAGAATTCATTTTCATCTTGTTCGAGAAACAATATACCTTTGATGTTTGTTCTTATTTGAATGTTCATATTGTTTGAGGATAGAACAAATCGAAAGCTGGAATTTCGTTCCTATATTGTATAATTCACAGTTCCGAATGTTCCGATTAAGTAGTACAAGTGTACAGCCGTCAATCGAAGATCATCATCCTATATGTCGATTACTCATCGTAAATAAGCCTAAATTTCAAAATAACTGTATAATAATTATATATTTATAAATACGATGATATATTTCTTGTTTAACACGAATTTGTTGTTTTTCATTATTCTCATCTCTTTTTTATTGTGCAATTTTACCTAAATACTTGGTTGTATGCAATATACAAAAATTGACGTCACTGAAAACAATTCTCATAGATATACATAGTTTTAAATTTAATTGTACAATATTTGAGGTATAACTTAAAATAGTATATCAGATTAAATTTTTTAAAGTATATTCTGTAGCATAACGTAATCTCTTACGTTAATATTGTAAGTATTATAACGTAGTACGTTAGAACAATTTTTATTTTTTCCTACATCCAGATTAATAATAAGTGCATTACAATTTTAAATTGAGCGTAGAGCTACGTGCATTGTAGATTTGTTTTTTTAATTATTTGCTAAATATTTAAGTTAATTGTACATAGTTTTTTTGAATCTAACTTATGTCAATATTTTCGAATTAACGATTCAGAGTCTCGCCAAAACGAAATGTAAAACATTATTTTGGAAGTATCACGTGACCTCGTCGTATTTTGATATGCAATATATAGGTAACCTTAGATTAATATTTTATTCACTTTTTTTCACTAATTTGTGCATTTTTTTAACATATGTATCTACATTAAGTATTACATTATTCTATTAATAAACAGTGATAAAGGTATACTTTATCGATAACAATGTATATAACAGTGTTGAAATCAAAAACTTTGATAGAAAATAATATCTGTTCTAAATAATTTTTAATAAAAATTCAAAAAATTCATTCTTTCCTTTAAATATTAACACAAACTGATTGAGTAAATCTTTTAACTTTTTAGTATAAATACGTGTAATAGTATAATAATACTGATTTGTATAAAATGCTTACGTTACTTTAAGAAAAAAAAATGACAAATATGAATGAAATGAAAAAAGGCGACGTTACGCACTTTCTAGGTACGATATGTCTAATTGAATTTCCGTTCGACACAATATCTGGAAGGATCGATTACCATATATAGGCACCGAAATACTTTGCTATGAATTTTTTCAAAAATTTCAAAACCCATGATTGCGTGGGAAATTGACTTGATTTATCTCTTAGTTGTATAAACTATAGTTTTCGCTAATTCAATTATAGTTTCCTGTTCATTATATCTATAAGTAAGAAGAAAAATCTTCTTACCGTATGAAGACTTTCATAAGAGACCTTATATCAGTCGCTATCGTACTGATAAAAAATATTTTAATTACAGAAAACAGCTCTGTTGAAGAAAAAAAAAACTTGTTACAAAAATTTTCAATTGATAAATTTGACGATTAAATCTCATGAAAATGGACTGTTTACATTCGTTGTACACTCGTTTCATGGCCAACCGAAGTCTATACCTGTGAGTTGATAAAAACGTCGATTGAACGGTCGGTAGAAGTCTCTAAGGCGCCGGATAGCAATGGGATCGATAAAAGGATGACTTCGGCCTTTGTTTTTACCTAGTTTCAAAAATAATCGATTTAACATTACTAAGAATTTTTTATAAATTATTTACTTTTAAATTAAAATACATTTTAATAAAAAAAAAAATATATATTCTAACATTGAAATTACTTGGTACTTTTAATACAATATTTATTTCTCAATTTGTCTTTATTATTCCATTAAAATTTCTTACTATATTTCGATATTTTACATGGTTAAAAACATAATTTAATAAAAATATGCGCTATTAATTTTGCAGCTAAATATCTTAACCTTACTAATAAATAAACTTTTTTACGGTTAAATATATAACCTTTAAATAAGAGCTAATGCGAGCCTACCCATACTTAATACGTTATTCTGAATCCTTACCAAGGCAATGCGGTGTGGCACGTTCCTCCGATTTAAGAAGACACGGAAAGCCTTTAGTGGCATTGAAGTAAAAGTGCTTCTCGGATATCAGTCTTTTGAGCCCAAGAAAATCTTGAACTCGTGTTATTTCGACCGCTGGATCAGCGATCAATCTTTCACCAGACACAAGAAGTAATTGCGATAAGGGAAAATAGTTGAGCCAACGTTCAAGATGTTTTGCGTAAACGCCAATCCTTAACGGTGCCCACGTTGTGTCTACAACCTAATTTAAGTAAGTATTTTATCAACATGTTAATAATTTATCGCATTATTATGAATTTAATAATAAGCAAGAGATTGTTACATTAAACCTAAAAAGTGTGTATATATTGCTTATAAGGAGTGTTTACTACCTATTAAATCATTAATTTTTTTTAAATTTTATAAATTATTTTTTGCTTTTTAAAAATAGAGTTAAAATTATTTTATATTTATCATTTTAAACTTTATAAACACTAATCATAGGTGTAAAACTTTTCTTTAAAATTAATTTTGAATAATTTTATTGATTAGTTAAATAAAAATTTGACAAAGTTAATAAACATTAGAAAGTAATATTCTCTGGTTGTAATAGAAAAATTCTAAATATAATCGAAAAAAATAATTATTGAGGACTTTGTTAAGATAGTTGCAATGATAATTGAATTATCAACACATCACGTAAGAGTAATTTAATAAAATTACCTGCGATCCATTAAGAAAAGCTAATTCCTCAAATTTTGGCATATCAGCACGTTTGCTTTTGACTTGAGTGTAATCAGAAATTGCTCTAGTAACGGGATCTCTAACAACAACTATGAGCTTTGTTCCTGGATTCATGTGCTGAACTCTACGAGGCGCTTCGTTGGTTACGAAATACGAGGGAGTTTTCTCCATTGTTATTTGGCCTTCTAATGTTGCTGGCATTCTGTGTCTTCATTCAAAAGAAGGAAAAAAGTAAATTTTGTGCGATCAAAGAAAAATAATGAAATTGTATTAGTTTTAATGAAACTCGTAATATTACCTGTACCAATGAAATCCTTTAGAATAATGATGATCGAAAAAATGAACTTCTGAACCAGCAGCTCGAATATCTGGATGAAGTCTCATGAATTCAAGAAGTGCCCTTGTGCCACCTTTTTTCACTCCGATGATCAAAGCACTTGGAAGCTGTCTAGTTGCTATCAAGCCTTGCTGACGTAGTATTTTGTACTTCAGTGGTGTATCTGCAGCTTCCTATTAAATTAAAATCAAACCATTTAGCTTTGACTATCTCGCGGATATTATAGTTATTTTAATGATAGGAATAATTAATAAAAAACAAGTTTATAATTAGAAATGAGGATACCTTAAGAGTGTCATTGTTTGGCCACAAAGGCACTAATTGAACTTTCGTCATTTTTCTCTCTAAGACTGTAGCATCGTCCAATGGTATTTCTTCGACTTTAATTTCGTCCGATGATTGATAAAATAGTTCATCGGAGTTTTGAGTAACTTTAATTTTGTGCAAGACGATGCCCCGTGAAATTCCGCCAAAAATGCAGGAGTTTTCAAAGATGACAAAGAGCAAAACAACGAGGAAGCACGCAACGATGATAATCTTTTTCGTCCATGATGATTTCGGTAGTTCCATTTTTTTTGTACTTTTGTATCTCTTTGACATATGGATAATGATAATTTGCGCCTTTTCATGGTCCAGCTCGGAAGTGTTCTATCGTTGAATTGATGAAACCTATTTTTTTTTTTATTCAAACGAATTTAAAAGTTGGATTACACTTGAAACAAAAAATAAAACTCAACTGAACTTAATTTAATTTATGTATATTCTAAGAACTCAAGTAATTTATTTTTTATTTCAATAATCGTATTAAAATTATCATAATAGTGAAAGTTTTTGAAAAAGAAATTATGTGAATTTCATGTAATAAATAAAATAGCACCGACATAAATAAATTATAATTAATATTAGCAAAACCTTGTCTTGAATAAAGTTATCCTATGCGTAGGCTTTAATTAATTCGAAAAACAGTATCTCAATAAACGAACAGAATAATTATTACGTTCACTTGACTAATTAAGTAATAATTATCTGATTGTTAATTCTAAAAAAAATAAATTTATTCAGTTTTCATATTGGAAAAAATGTTTTGTTTTTTAAGAATTATAAAAAATTGAATATATTTAAAATAATGAGCTTTAATTAATTCTTACAAAAGATAAAACTAGATTATCCGGGATTAGAAAATCAGAGCAAGAGTTTTTCATGAGAACTTTTGTATAAGCCTAGCCTCGATTCATTATAATTCGAAGCTAGTAAAGAGAGAGAGGGAGTGGGGTACAAAAGTTCACTAGAGAGGGTGTGCAGTCCAAATGTACTCTTGCATGAAGATAAATAGAATTTTAAATTTGTTTTATTTGTAGTTTTAATGAGATTTTAAATAAAATACTTATATTTGCATTTTCAAGCTCAACAAAAATTTACGTCAAAACTTTACTTCAATATCTATTAATAGAAATTTTATAGAGAATACATACAGAAAATTTAAACTTTTACATGCGTATTTAATACATATTCAACAACAACAAAATTCCAAAGTTATTTTAGAAAATTTAACGAACATTTTTCGGAATATTCTATCTAAAAATTTCTATAATTTTCAATTAATTTCTTGGTACTGCTCATAACAATAATAAACGACAATGATTGTGAATTATATTTTTGTAGACAAGTCATTAAATAGACTTAAAATACAGTTAATAATTAAACAGCACGTGTCTTAATAATAAAATTTATTTTTAAATACTTGATAAACATGGTAGTTTATAATTTTTAAGCGAATTTCAAGTATTAATAAAATATAATAAAATATTTGATTATAGTACTGATTTTGACAGAATCAATCAAGCTTTGCAAATGTTTATTTCTTACACTCAAATATCAGAACATGGACCTCGCTACATTTACTAAAGACATATTATAAATAATCATTTCAAAAACTTTAATTCCAAACTTTTCTTTTGCTTTGAAAAAAAAAGAAAACGTTTCCAAAATATTAACAACAATAAAAAAAAGCAAATAGTTATGTAACTACTTACCTCGTTCCGTGATATTAAAGGATGAAATCCTTATGTAGTTATTTGTAAGAGCTTTCAGGAGCATTTGCTTGTTGCGGCACGCTGTTGGCACGTCGGCGTGTTGCTGCTATACTTATTTTTCTGCGAAATCAATAGCACTTGGTATTTGCGCGCGCAGCTCAACAAGCGCCAAATTTTTCATTTTTCAAATTTTCATTCTATAACTTATTTGTTTATACATAAAATACAATTTCTTCCCATTTTTATTTTCAAATGGAATAAAGATTGAATCAGAATCATGGAAAGTTTTTTTAATGAAATATTAAATATTATTGATTTTTTAAACTTTTTTCTCTAAATTTTTAAAAATATTTTCATTAACTTTGATTTTAAATTTTTTAGAGCTGTTACGTGGGATTTTATCGATACACACTTTTATCGGGAGTGCGATGGTGCACATACTTGAAGAGAGATAATATAACTTGGACTTTACGTTTATTTTTATAAAACCGATACAATATAAGAGAGAGACTACACTAAAAGACTTAGAGAGTTGCATTCACTCCCTACCGGCGTAAATCCAACTCTCAGTAGGGGAGTAGAGGGGTAGGAGTTAAATTAACGCTGCCTTAGAGAGTAGGAGATACTCTCCAACTTTTAAAGTATGATTTACTCGCGATTCGCGATATAAACACAAGTATTTTAGGTTAGAAAATTATGCAAAATGTAAGTATGCGAGCGAAATGTGTATCTAATGTATTTAAAAAACTATATTGAGAAATAATTGTAAAATGTAACCTACAAAAAGGCAATATATTGATTGTTTTTAGGTTGTTATTCTTAATATAAGCCCCTGAAATTTGCGGTTAAGATTTTTTAATTACGCAAAATTTTGTGTATCATAATTTAATTAATAGTCTTAAATAAAGATTCTGCTTGTAGTGTTACGTCATGTAAACTTTTCTAAGCTAAAATAATTGAGCTCACATCGTTGATTTCAAGTCAATTATACTTTAAAAGTTGGGGAGTATCTCCTACTCTCCAAGGCAGCGTTATTCTAACTCCTACCCCTCTACTCCCCTACTGAGAGTTGGATTTACGCCGATAGGGAGGGAATGCAACTCTCCAAGTCTTTCAGTGTACTTATGATTTTACTCTAGCGCGTCCAGCGATGGTCTGAGGCTCGTTGTTGTATAAAACGACGATGCAAGTCGGCCGCTACGAAGTGCCGATTCAGCACTTCGCGCACTGTGCGACTAAAAGTTTGGAAGCTCGGAGTCGCAATTCTCCGAACTTCCAGTTTTATACTATTCTCTTATCATATACTTTATAAAAAGACTATAATAACGTACTATATAATGTACGTTGCAGAACATATACTTCATTTTTTATTGTTTTAATTATAATACCATACAAATATTATTTTTGTAAATAAAAAATAAAAAGAAAAACTTATATTTCAATCAGTATTAAAAAGTATTAAATTGTAAAATTTTTTAAATATTTTTTTTAATTCAGATCCTTCTTTTTTTCTTTTTAATTATGAAAAATCTTTAATTTCATATTGAATTGAAAATAATTAAAATATTGCATAATCTGATTTAGAAAAAAGTAAATTTTAAATTAATTTTGCGTCTATTGCAAATATTTGATAAATAATACGGATTATTTGAAATTCTCGAAAAACTATTAGATATATTTTTTCGATGTATCATTTTTTCTAATTTCTTGTGAATAGAAATAGAAGTATTTGAGTAAAATATTCATCAGATATTGATGAATACTCTCAAAAATTTTTTCTAAAAACATGTAAGACTTAAATTGAGTAAGTAATAATTTTAAACAAGGCTAGGCCTTTCTTCACCAATTGAATAAACGTTTGAATTTAAAAATAATATATTTAAAAAAGTTGTTGATTTCTTAAATCATATGAATATTTCCAAATTAGGTTTATAACGACAATATAACATTATTTTTGTAAATTATATAAAAATTTAAGAATATGTAACTATTCCAAAATTAAGATATTGAATCTAAAAATTTTTATTTTTATAATTAATATTAACTTTCTGATTTGATTTGTTCAATGGTTAATTTATTGACATCTTTATCGACCTTATTTCTTCAAAAAAACTTTTTCACATTATTTGAAAATAAAATTAGAATTTGAGAATATAATGATGTAACATCTTTCATGTCATATTAAGGATTAAATAAAAATCAAAAATATAGAAAACTGTAACTGTATAATCGTTATTATATTTAAGACTGATTTTTGTCTTGATTTTTATTCTTTTGTAATTTAATTAATATTTTTATTACATATTTTTTAAATTAAAAGGTTTTGACTTGACTTTAATATCGTTTTAATATAAATCTTTTATAATTATTTATTAAAATTTATTTACTTTTCGTAAAAAACCTTAAATTAGAAACAAAACAGCCTATAACTTTAATCAAATTTTGTGTTAGAATGAAAAGACGCAGATTTTTTTTATAATTTGATGTATAAAAAAATCGATCTTGATTTGAATCCTCTTATGTAGAAAAAGCAAATTTCAAAAAGTTTAAAAAAACATGTACATCACATAACTGAAATCGATGACAAAACTGTAACGTCTACCTAATTTTTATAAAAATTTTTTTTGCATTTTTCTTTTTTTTATTTTTCTTTTTATTATCTTTTTAAGGTTAGCCATCATATTTTATTAATAAGGGAAAAGATAGTATAAAAAAATATTAACGTTTTTCTTTAGATTAGATAAATTAATGTTTGAGTTGAGTAGATATATATGGGTTGTGTTCGTTTTTTTTAGCTTTAAGGATCATCGATAGAAAACAGACCATCGCATCATGTTACACACATGTGGAAAAATGGTTGTTACTATATCGCCGTGTTTTTTTTTATTTTTCTCAATAGGAATCCATCACATAAAATAGAAAACAGACCGTCAACACATGTTATACGCATGTGGAAAGAAAAAAAATATATAAAGTGAAAGCTTTGAGACAAAAACAGTAAACAAACTGCAAGGTCCAAGCGATAAATATAAAATATCCTCAGATTATGGCTTTCCCAAAATTTTATGTACTGTTTTTTTCTTTTTCAAAACCTTTTTTTTATTGCAGCTCATATAAAAACAAATTCCAGAGACCTTCTCTTTACATACAAAAATTTCTATGAATGTCTTTTTCCATGTGCTATCCATGTGCGTAAAAGCATTTAGTTCAAAACCGTTACAGATTAAAGGTTTTTCCCCAGTAATTACCAATACGTTATACGTTGTCCTTGTTCAAAATTTTTATTACGCATAATATAAGAACGGTTCGAAATTCTCTTTGCGCATTAAATTTTGTACGAAGACCGCATCGATTTAAAAAATTATCCGATAATTACCAAGTAGGCGGAGTATTATCCCAAATTTATTTTAAGTTATATAATTATATTTTAAGTGAAAATTTAGAACCTTATAATAAAAGTATTTTCCGAAATAACAAACAAGGAAAATATATATGTGACTTTCCCACGCAACAAAATTCATGTCGAATAAAAATGTCTCGATAAATTGCTAAAATAATAATAGATTTATTTAAATAAATATTTACCGTACACACCTAATAAATTACCGTTCTTTTTACCCATCTTATGTAAACCAAAAATTATATACTCAAATATATTTAATGAATTCTTTTTGCGCTCAGAATATGTATAAGGATATAGTTAGAATTTTCAGGGAGTAATTATAAGTAAAAATACACAAACGTTATTGTAAAACATAATTAAATATCTTTTTAAAATTAATTATAATTAAATATTTCATGAATAAGTTATATTTTATATTCATTTAGAAATAAAAATAGACAATATTAGTTGATATTAAGTAAAAACAGAGGTAGCAAATAGTGTTAAGATATTTAGAGTTAAGAAGCACGAACATAAATAAAAATCATTAAAAATAAACGAACATTTTCATTAAAAACAATCGCATCATTCATCAACATCATTCTATTAAATAAAACAGAAATAAACAAGCATGAATTGTCTGATTTAAAATTAAGAAATAAACACTGACCAATATTCTTTTAATTTCAAACTTAGTTAAATATTTTTAATTATATTTAAAACTTAAAAACAAAAATTATCTTGTGTGTAAAATTACCTTAAGTAAAACATAAATAGTTAGTTATAGTTTAGTTAAGAACAAATAAATATTGTAAGAATCTAATAAATAAACAACTGTAAAACTATAATATTTCATTAAGTTTTTATCGAAAGTATGCCATTTTTGGTACCATTTTCTATGATTTTTCACAACGGAATTTAATAATTAAAAATAAAAATTTTCACATCGCAAAAATAAACAACATTAAAGAAAAATTATAGTTAGTAGAAAAATATGTACGCAAACGACCATTTGTAAGAGAGAGAAAGAGAGGGAATGATTCAAGAGAGAAAGGGAAGCACATGGTTACCACCTCTATCGACAACACATGCGCAGATATGCACTGAGCATTGCAGACACAAGGTAGGGAGAACTGAAGAACTTAGGATCCGCCCAACCATATGACGACAAACAAGCAGGGTATAAAATAGCCAAGCAGAGCCCAGTTCGTCCTACTTCAAATTCATCTCTCAAGAAGCCGAGAGCCTTATTTCATCTCTCAGCAGTTGAGAGCCTCAATCATAATTCAAAACTTCATCTCTCCAGCAGTTGAGAGCCAAATTTAATCAATCAAGTTTAACCTTCAGGACTAAAAATCAAATCTTATCAACGCCAGCCTTTATATAAGAATAGAATTTTCATTCAGCCTATTTAAGAACCATATAGACTCACAAGGAGAGTGCATTGCATTTGGGTCTTGGATTTTCTTCTAGCTTTGGGATATTTTTTCTTACATAAAATCATGAAAAAAGCCGCGTCCATTCGGTCCAACGCTCGATTTTTTCCAAGTTATGAGCAGTTTTGTCTGTTTTGTTGAAAAAATTGCATCTGCTTTATAATTTTACAGTTTTCGAACTACTTATTCTAGATGGTTTTTACTGATTGCATATTAAAGTTGAGATTAAAACCTTTCGATTAGAAAAAAAAGTGTCTAAAAAGCTCAAGTTGTTAAAAAGTTATGGGCGAATAAAAATAGCGCAATTATTTAGATTAAAAAATGCATAGAAAATAAATGCAACATTTTAGTCAGAAATTCATTTCAATTTTCATCCCTTCATAAGTTTTTAACAACTTGAGCTTTTTGGACTTGTTTTTTTTTAATCGAAAGGTTTTAATCTCAACTTTAACATGCGATCAGTCAAAACCTTCTAGAATAAGTAGTTCGAAAACTGTAAAATTATAAAGCAGATGCAATTTTTTCAACAAAACAGACAAAACTGCTCATAACTCGGAAAAAATCGAGCGTTGGACCGAATGGACGCGGCTTTTTTCATGATTTTATGTAAGAAAAAAGATCCCAAAGCTAGAAGAAAATCCAAGACCCAAATGCAATGCACTCTCCTTGTCAGTTGAATAAGGACCAAAGAGTTTTTCGAATTGTAATCTCAGCAGACTCATCCAAGGGACACACTCAGATCACCTCTTTTTCTCTCTCGTCAGGTCATCTACAGAAGAAAAATAAGAAGTAAGGAAAAAAGAGGAGAAAAAGAAGAAAAAAACATGTCTCTATACTATGGCCAGGTAATCTACAATAGGTACATACCTGCTTCGGTTCGTTTAAATTTTTGCAATGATCAGCTTCATGCCCATCTTCTTTGCATATCCGACATTTAAAAACTTGTCTTTTGTTGGGAGCTTTCAGTTCAGTTTTCGTCTGTAATCTTTTGCGTGCTGCAAGCTGACGCTCTACTGCTAACGCGTTAGCAACAATGTCATTGATATTCTCAGCATCGGTTGATATTTGCTCTATCTCTAAACTCAGCCCTCGTTTAAAACGACCAATTATCGTGTCTTCGATTTGTTTTTTGAAATCATTGCTGATTGGTTCAGCACTTGTGATTTTCTTTGCTTCGATTATCTTACTGCCTATATCGCGCATTCGATTTGCATATGCTATTACACTCTCATCATCCAGCTGGAACTCGTTTCCAAGTTCACCCAGAAGTTGCGTGACGGTTTTTGCGGGGGCGTAGATTTTCTTTAAAAAATCTTTTAATTCATCGATAGTTGTGAATTTTTGTCCCAACAATGCTTGCCTCGCTTCTCCGTTTGTTCTACTGCGTATTAATTTAACTAAATTTGCTTCCGCATTGGGCTCTATCATTAGCTTAGCTTCGTCGCACCATTCTGAAAACTGACTAAATGGGACATTTTTCCCATCGAACTCAGGTACGATTTTAGCAGCATCCTTGATAGCCACAACTTGGTTAGCTTGTAGGTTAATAGGTGGATTAGGCAACTGGTATGGATTACTTCCGCCTGTCATGTTGGATGTTTCGGAGGATGCTTGTGGAATAGGTTTTTGTTTTTCGTCGGTTTTTATTATTTCTAAAGTTTCGTGCGATGTAGATTTGATCGGGTCCAACGGTTCTAATTGTTCTTTCTTTATTTTTACTTCGTGTTTGAATTTCCTATCCTGAGTTGGGGATCTTTGTAATTTGTCTTTAGTTTGAAAAGGATTTACGACTTGACCTGAGTCTTCTTAAGCTTGCCTGCGCGTTATTCGTCGATGGCTCATGGGTTCATGTGTGAAAACCCTGTATTATTTGTTATCATACAAAATTTAATTATTTATAGATTGATGGGTAGGTTTTGAAAGAATATTTATAAATGCGTGAAAAAAAAATTATTTTTCAATGTGATTTAAAAAGAAAATTTTTACTTTTATGTGATTTAAAAACATGTAAATTTCATTTGGAATATATGTATGATGATAATTTTAATATATATTTCTATTTAAAATTTTTGTTTTTGTTTTCCTTTTCTTCTTTATCTTTTGCCTTCGAAAAATTTTCTTCCTCTGAGTTGTTCTCAAAAAGCTCTATTTGTTTTTTCTTCCTTTCCTCTATACTGACTGGTTCAACGTTAGCGCGAGCCTTTGGCGCCCTTTTACGTTGAGGAGCTTTCTTTTCGGCTGTTTAGAATCAATTCTTGAAGCGCTGTCGTTGCGGTGATATCTTTCTTTTTACTGCTGGCTTTCCTTCTTTTCTCCCCTGATTCTCTTTTTTCTTTAGATGAACCAGTTTTCCTCTTTTTCTCACCTGGTTCTCCTTTTTCTTTAGATGAACCAGTTTTTCTTTTTTTATCACCTGATTCTCCTTTTTCTTTAGATGAACCAAGTTTTTTTTCTTTCTGTAGACTTTTTCGAAGGTACTACTGCGTTCGGGACTGGTGGAGTTGATGCGTTGATTGATTTGGAATTTAAATTCTCGTTTCCTTGAACTTGAGCGTACTGCGTGAATGGAACTTGTGTAATTGTTTTTGGTTCCCGTTGTGTTGGAATTTCAGCAACAAATTGAATGTCGTCATCGGGTTCAGCTTCTAAATCAACGAATTCTATTTTTCTCTCTTTTTTTTTTTACTATGAAAGAGTTAATTATATGTAATAATTGATCTAGTGTGAGTGTAAGAAGACCCTTGGGATTTCCTCTAGATTGTAGCTTACAACTCTTTTTGTCTTTGACGGTTAACGCCTGGAACTCCGAGCTGGGTGCTGTCTCTATGGCTTTCAATTTTTCCACAGGCCGTGAGTCGTCGAATTTCTCCGTAATATTCACGGTCTCGATCGTGAAGTCTTTAAAACTCCGTGATGATGTTTCGGTTTTGGTGTGAGTACTGTTTTTAGTCTCGTGTTCCTTTTTCTGCTTAATCGCGTCAGACATTACTTGTGGTGTATTTGTTTGCACCTGATCGTTGTTAGTGGTATGCAGGATATTTGTTTCCACAATATTTTCTGTTGGTGTACTTGCTCTTATTGTTGCATCACATATAATACTGGAAAAATCTGTGATCCTTGATTCTTGGTACTGTGTTACCGGGTCGATGTCCCCTATTAAGTCATTGATTTCATTAATGAGGTCGGCTGTCAGATTTGGGTCATACAGGCTTCCTTTTGAGTTGGTCTGCGTAAGTTCTCCATTCACCACCGGCACTTTGATGGTGAGTGCGTAAATTTTTAGTTCCTCGGGTAAGTCTTGAATACCTGATTTCTCTCCGCTTTTCAGTTGGTCAGCGAATCTAATTATTGGATGCTTCTGTCGATGTTTATTCTCGACGTCTTTTCTCCTTATCAGTACTTCAGTCACTCTACGGCTCTCTAAAACTGCACCGTAATCTTTGATTTTCCCGACGTATCTCTTCCTTGAGTGGGGGCGATTATTCCGTTTGGGCTTTCCCGTGAAGTATCCTCTATTTTCCAGACTTCTCACTGCAAAGGATGAACAATGTTAGTTTATTCAATTTTCAAATTTTCTAATTGCGATCTAATCTCGTCAATTTTTAAATCTGTATTATACTGGTATTTATTCTTCTTGGAAAATTCCTTTATGCAGCGGGAGGTTAACTTCCGGAGGTGTAAGCCTATTTTAGAATTTTTTCTACGGACTCTTCTGACTTCTTTAGTAAGTTTACGGTTTGTTTCGTGATACGCTAGCAAAATTTTTAAATGTTGGTCTATCTCCCACTTTAAATTTCTATTTTCTTTCTCCAAATTCTTGACAGAATCACAAAGATAATTTATTGTATCCCAACGGTCTGCGTCGAATTGTGTTAGAGTGGATACTTGGTTTATTAAATATTTTATCTGACTACTGAGGTTTGGAATAAAATCAATTCCTTCTATTATTGGAATCATTTTTCTTACTAAAAATCGTTAACAAAAATATCCATCTCCGGTGCCTCCATTGAAATGTCTATATAACCGCGTAAGAAAAAGAGGTGACTTTATCACAAGGGTTATGGGCTTGATTTGACTGTTTAAATTAATAAACGAGTCAATCCTTTTTGAGTGAGTGTAGGCTTCAGTAATACCGTAACGTCTAATGGCAAGCTTAACGCCAACGCGCGCATGTGCAGTAATCATTTTTCAGCAAATACTATCGAATATCGCGAACGTTATCAGAGATCATGGTGGCGTAACGACGAAAATCTTCTAAACTAAAGCGCTAAGTCGATTTCATCGACAAATTTTAGAACCAATTTAAAGGTTGTAAATCGTACGTTAAACTGTTAAACGTTATATTATGCATGACATATGTCTATACATTGACAGAAAATATTTCTCGAAGCGAAAGAATTACTCGGATTTGATGTAATAATTTAAATAGAAAAATAATTTCTTATATGTAGGTAATTAGATGTTTGAATTAATTAAGTTATATCCAAGAGGATCGAGATATATTTTCTATCAGTTTATGTATGTATATATATATATACAAAGCGAACATTATTTTATTATTATTTACATTAGTGATCATAAAAATTATTCTTATAATGATACATGATTAAATGATAAATAAAATTAAATTAAATTAAATTTCAATTGAATCTGCAGATTTTAAAGTGACTTATATGTACTTTAATAAAAATGAACAAAAAAAATAATATAAATATTGTTTTAATGAAACTTATCTTATCACCAATTTTTTAAATAAAAATTCGTAAGAAAAGACGTCATTTTTATTAAAAAAAATACGTCTTTGAAATAATAAAAAGACGTCATTTGTTGAATTTTCTAAACATTGGAAAAATGACGTCTTTTTTGGTTCCAATGTAAGACGCGACCAAAGACGTCTTAGAAAGACGTCATTATTTTCAACAGGGAGGACGTCATTCGTTTTAAAAAAAGAATTTTTTTTTGAAAATTTATGTCTTTTACTATGAGTATTTATTGGAAAAATACGTCTTTGAAATTATTTTACTTATAAAAAAGACGTCATTTGGTTACTATATTTCCGGAACATTAAAAAAATGACGTCTTATTTTGTTCCAATCTAAAACACGACCAAAGACGTCTTCAAAGACGTTTTCAAAGACGTCTTCAAAGACATCTTTCAAAGACGTACTGGAAAGACGTCATTTTTTTCAACAGGGAGGCTTTGTGAAAGCCTATGTCTTTATATTTACATGCTTTATGTTTACTGCTCCGGAATTCTCTCTTATAAATTTTCTACTGAAATCGTCGTTAATCGTTTGTAAGAGCTGCCACAGAAACATTCGACAAAACCAACAATCATGTCTAAAAAAAGGTTTGTAAAGCACAAATAAACAATCACAGTAAACTCATGTGAATGTGAACTTCAGTTTTTTAATATTTAATTAAATATTTTTATTTTATAATTTTTTATTAATTACATGTGAGCGAGTATTTAGTATCGAATGTTTTAGCTCAAGACAAAAACCAACAGCAAGGCAGTTAGAAGCCTTATATAAATTCATGGAGGACAATAGAGCTTTCGCTAAAGGAGACCCACACAGCATGTAAGCTTCCTGGAAGCTTTCCGGAAGATGTGGAAGAAAGGTTGGAAGCTTTCAGGAAGTTTCCAGTGGAAACTTCCCGGAAGATGGATATGTCCTCGATCAGAAGTCTTCCGTAAGTCTTTCATGGAATATTTCAGTGGAAGCTCACTGGAAGCCTCCGTAAGTCTTTCATGGAATATTTCAGTGGAAGCTTACTGGAAGCTTCCATAAATTATTCATGGAATATTTCAATGGAAGCTTACCGACAGCTTCCGTAAATTATTCATGGAATATTTCAATGGAAGCTTACCGACAGCTTCCGTAAATTATTCATGAAACATTTCAGTGAAAACTTACTGGAAGCCTCCGTAAATTTTTCATGGAATATTTCAGTGGAAGCTTCCAGGAAGCTCCGGTAAGTTTTTCGTTGAATATTTCAGTGGAATATTACCGGAAGCTTCCTAGAAGAAAACGTGAAAGATTTAATTAACTGCAGAAAAAACAGTAGAAGCTTCCAAGAGGATTCCAGTGAAAAGGTCCCGGAAGATGGATATGTCCTCGATCAGGAGCCTTCCGCAAGTCGTTCATGAAATATTTCAGCGGAAGTTTACTGGAAGCTTCCGTAAACTTTTCATGGAATATTTCAGTGGAAGCTTATTGGAAGCCTCCGTAAATTATTAATGAAATATTTCAGTGGAAGCTTACTGAAAGCCTCCGTAAATTATTAATGAAATATTTCAGTGGAAGCTTACTGGAAGCCTCCGTAAGTTTTTCATGAAATACATCATTGCAAGGTTACCGGAAACTTCCGTAAATTTTTCATGAAATATTCCAGTGGAAACGTACTGAAAGCTTCTGTAATTTTTTCATGAAATATTTCAGTGGAAGCTTACTGGAAGCTTCCGTAAATTATTCATAAAATATATCAGTGAAAGACTCCGTAAGTTTTTCATGAAATACTTTATTGTAAGGTTACCGGAACCTTCCGTAAATTTTTCATGAAATATTCCAGTGGAAACGTACTGGAAGCTTCCGTAAATTATTCATAAAATATATCAGTGGAAGCCTCCGTAAGTTTTTCATGAAATACTTCATTGTAAGATTACCGGAAGCTGCCTAAAAGAAAACGTGGAATATTACTCAGAAAGATTTTGTAAAATTGCCTAGAAGGTTTCACTGAAGAAAATCTAGAAATCAAGATGGATGTCCTCGATCAGGAGTCTTCCGTAAGTTTTTCATAGAATCTTTCACAACTAGTTTTCGAGAAACTTTCTTAAGTTTTTCATGAAAATTTTCAGTGGGAGCTTCCTGGAAGAAAACGTGGGATATTACTCAGAAGAATTTGGTATTCCTAAAAGATAGAACGTCCATACTTTAGTGGAAGTTTTTCGGATACTTTCTGGAAATCAATATGGAATATTAAATCGAAAACTTTTGCAAACTTCCTGAAAAATTCCACTACAATATTTTGACTCCCAAAAAGCTTGTTCAAAGCTTTTTGGAAGTCAAAACTGAATATTGCTTCACAAAATTTCTGAAATATTTCATTGCAGTATCCCAATGAAATTTTCAATTTTAGGAAACTTTCTAGAAGTCAACGCTTTCATAGAGGGTGTTTCACTTTCAAGTGACTAATTTAGCTGAAATTTCGGAAAATAAATCTGCTTGCATAAACGTAAAGAGTAAGCCAAAATTATGAAGACTTACGCGCAATATTTCTCTAATTACAGGTAATGAAATATTATATTTCTTAGTTTTAAGTATTAATAATTTTAGTTCATATCAGCCTATGTACAGGTGACCATGTTGACCTCTTGTAGGATATACTATGTATTAACCTTCTTTTTACAATGTAAATTATTTTTTTTTTTGGTATAATAAATAAATAAATATAGTTAAATGAAATAAAGGAAAACGGAAAATATTAAGGAAATAATACATGAATTTAAAAAAAATATTTATTAAGAATGAATTGTTTTTTTTTTATTAATTCTATATATCTGTTAATTCTCTAGAATTATTACAATATTCTAAATATTAATAGGTTTTCTTTTACTATCTGGTCAAATATAATAATTTTAAAATGTTGCACAATAATATTATTATCTATCAATATTAATACTTTAAAGGATGTATCTTATCAAATAACATTTTTTCAAACGAAGTTGATATAAATATTTTATTCTTGGATTTGGTTTTCTGTTGCATCCTCAGGTACAATGGGTGTAAAAGTTTTTCTTTTATTCTGATTCCTGGCACTGGAAATATATTAATTATATTAATTAAGTTTATTTTTAAAATACGTAAAACTTAATTAACTACACTTACGCAGCTTCAGATCGTTTTACTCTTGTTCCTGCTGTGTCAATTCTAGCACAAATACTTTGCTGAATATCTTCGTCACGGATATCTTTAAAATTACTTTTTGCGGCATCTGAAAAAATAATTATTAAAAACATCAACTAATGCTTAAGCATTTTTTTATATGTAATTTTTTAATTATTTAACTGATTACTCACGAAAGATGCAACTGCAAATCAATAATTGAGAAAACGATTTTTTATGATTCGTTCCATAAAAAGTGTAATTCATTAATTGTTTGTCTTCAATTACTACATCCAAACAGCGGTAAATCATCTCTCTAGAATTTTCTCCTCCTTTACGACTTAAATAGGCGATCTAAATGAAAAAAAAATTGTAATTTAATAAATGTGGAAAAGTGAATTTTAAAGCGGTAAGCTGGAAAAAGAATATGCAGGATAAATGCCATACTGTTTTCTTATACTACATATTTTTGAAAAATTAAGCATTCCATAACAGCAAATCAAATACATGTGATTATTGGCATTTTGTTTGGCAAAGCGATAGGTATAAATATATTTTTAAGGTATTGCAAATAAATGATAATATGAGATTAAAATTTTTGTAGCAATATATTTGCATGCTAAGTTTTAATTTACTGTATATATTTTCTTTTCAATATTCATGTAACATATCATTATTTAATTTTATTATTATGTTTTTTAATAAGGTTTGATTTTATAATCATTTCATAATTTTCATTAACAAGTCACTCATGTTAAATTGTTACCAAAATATTTTTCAAACAAACTTTACAATTTATCTTTACTTTTTGTATATAGCTACAAAAACATTAACCAATTAAAACAACGAATATCAGATAATAATGCAAATTAAGCAGGATCATATTGTTATTCGTTCGAAAAGCTAAAAGGATAAAATTAATCAAAAAAGCATTGTGATAGAGGATTCAAATTAATCATTTATGATTTAATTTTAAATATTAGGATGTCATGTTCATGCGTTAGGACCAATTTGATATTGGGCTTAGGATTCAGCAGGAAAAAATTTCAAGACACTCCACCATTGGAGGCTGAATGGAATTTAGTTTCAATCGCTAATCTATTTTCACCAAAATTATCATAAATGTTGATCCAACTACTCGTGACAAATGTCTGACTTGACTGGTGGTCGACAAATCGGCTATCCTCGCTTTCTAAAGGTTTATTTTCATGGATATCTCATAAATACCAATCTGATTGCGTTGCAGTGGAGATGAAATAAAAATCAGTTAAACAATCCTGCCAGCTGCCATAATTTTCTGTTCTGTCGTCCTTCAATACGAAGAGAAAAGTCATTAATAATGTCATTAATTTACAGAACATAAGTGATGCATGTATAATCTTCCAGACATAAATCTCCAAGTTTGAATTAATTCCATATATAACATGCTATAATTACATTAAACAAATAGGGCAGTTATTCTGTATGTTCTACATTCACAACAATGGAAATATTGACCATTCAATGCATATTTTATAAATCAAACAACTGTTTCAACAAAATACAACATTACATTCAAACTGATTAAAAATATTCAAAGATTAATGTCCTAATAAAAAACATTCACCAATATGAGCATAAATAATACTGAATTAAAGCTCTGAACTGATTATTTATTACGCAAGTTTTGCGCAAAGTAGCGCTTTCCAAATACCATGACTGAAAAGAGTAAATATATGTAATAAATAAATATAACTGAAGCAATTCCCAATCGATATTTTGAAGGCATCACTAATGAAATAAAGGTTAAAATATTAATTATATAACTTATAATTATCAAATTTCTTTTTCACCAATGATTATCGTTCAAGGGCTGGTGGGACCTTCCTAATAATCGCGAATCAAACATTTTGCCCTCATCTGAGGATATAAAGTTGAGATTATGAAGATAAGAAAGTAAACCATTACCAGATTCATAATAAAAGTTATACAAATTTATATACTGGAATAAGTATTAAAAGGAGTGGATATGAACAAGAACAAGATTGTAGGCAAGGAGTGGATCCAGAGCTATAGTTTCTAGTACAGTGCAGTAACCAGAGCCATATTTCATATTACTTTGTGAAATCCTATATTCTACTTTATATTCGTAAAATATATATATTCAAGTAATAATACGTCAATAAAACAGAGAAAACTACAGTGATACTATTATTTTTCCGAATAAAAAAGTACTGTAACAACTATTCCTTCAAAATAGTTGGGTACAAATCCACCTACATTCCAAACAAATCTATCTACATTCCAATTAAATCCAAACACTGAGATAAAAATGCAACTCAATTTCACAATTATTTTTCAAAAACCATAAAAAAAAAATTTTTTTACATATTCATTTCAGAAACATTATTTAAAAATAATTTTTTTAAAAATACTTCATGAAAATTTTACCATCAAACTTATGTAAAAACCAGATAGGAATTATAACAAGGGGTTTGAAAAACCAAGGTGCGATAACAGATGGATTTTAGATCAAATATTCTCTATATAAATTTTATGAAATGCTAATTTAAAATAAATATCTCACCACTTCATTAAAACATTGTTTATTTTTCAAATATAGTTCAATATCCTCGATGGTTTTGGAAACACCATCAATAGGGAAGTATTTAGACATTGTTTCTGTGATTGTAGTTGAAATTTCCAATCCATTGTTAATATTTTCTTTTCTCTGCAATGTATTTAGTGTAGTCTCAATTATATTTTGTTTTTTAAGCACCTTCTCTGGTAGAAATTTTATCTTGGCGCCCGTATAAGCTCTCTAGGCCTTTGTATTAAAACTAGATTATTCTGGATAAGAAAAACTAGACGGATGTGGACTAATATAACCCTTGAATGTGCGCGCTACCAACCTACAAATCATGCAGCAGTAACGAAATAAAGGCAAACCTAACCTAATAATGTTCTTTTATTGCACCTTTTTTTCTTCATATCGTGTGCAAAAACATCGATGAATAAAAATTAAAAAAAATTATCAACTGAAGAACGGAAAGTACAAGAAAACTATCACTAAAAAGTCATATTGAAAGTAAAAGTGCTAGTATCACGCATAGTCTGGGATTTATAGTCACGTCTCTATCTCTATCTCTCTTTCTTATCATGCGAGAGACAAGGACAGAATGTTTACATACACGTGACTATACATTTCAGCATAGTATAAGTGACGCCATGAAATACAATGACGAACTAAAGCACCTATATGAAATTATGTTGCGCCTAACCCTTAGTATACGTTAACGCCTCGATAAAACTGTACAGTTCTATAAGGGAAAACTATACGGGCATCTAGAAGGAAAAGGCGTTACACGCCAGTACAGATCTGTCTAGTTCATCTGTACAGATCTGTCCAGAACTTGATTATTCTAGCTAAAACTGTCTAGTAGCCCGGACTAATTTTTACCAGGGTTATTAACAGCTTGTAACGTGTGTTGCTGCAAATCTGAAATAACATTTACTTTTTAGTGCCTTAATCTTCTTATAGTTTATGTTGGGAATTACCTAGTATCATTTGAATTTTTTCTGATTCTGTCATATTTTCAATAGTTTTAGTTACATTTCCATTGACTTCATCATTGGTCGATTTTTCAATTTGAACATTACTCTTCGGTTGAACGCCTACAATATTAAATATAAAATGTTTTAATATGTTTCAAATTTTTAACTAGTAAAGGTAACTTTGGAGGTTGGATTATATTACATTTCATAGTTTACAAATTACGCTTTTAGTTTATAAAGTTTTTTAGATCTTTGAATTTTCCACCATCTGTGAGTTTCAAAAAATAGTAAAATAATTTAAAGATCTCTAAAATTTCATAAATTTAAAGCGTGATTTGTAAACTACAAAATTTAACATAATTTTGAAGGTTGCCTTAATCATAAAACATACAGGCGCAACACAGGCGTATTTTATTTTACATTCTGTTACGATTGATCTTTCAAGAGGAGGTCACGTATTTCCTTCCTTCTCTAATCAAAAAATTATTTTTTTGCAAAAACTAATAACTTTATGAAAAAATGAAGGGAAAGACGCATCTTGTATCAAATAATGTAAAATTCTCTTTTATAAGGAAGAATTAATTTTATTGCTTCGTTTTCAAGAAAACGTTAAAAACCAAATTGTTTGACCTAAACTCTATGTTTTAAGTTTTTCAAAGCTTCCTTAAAAACAAAGCGATAGAATTAATTCTTTCTCATCAAAGAAAATATTATTTTTTTTACACGTGCTGCGGCTTTCTCTTTATTTATTGTTAAAATTATTAGTATTTTTTTGTTCTGTCAAATCCAAATCGGATTCAGATTCTGAAGTTATTTTGAGGCTCTTCTTCAGTACTGTTTTTCGTTCTTTTTCTAGATCTTGAAGATCGACTTCTTCTCAGAAGATCTGGATCACTTTCTAACTCATCCAGTCCTATTTTTATCATTTCAACTGCCTCATTGTAATCGTCTACAAAATAATATTTTTCAAAAATTTTAAATTTTCTTTTTACTGTAAGTTACTTTTCTGAATATATACAATAAATGTTAGAAATGTTTTTAGCGCAATAAAAACTGCAAAAACTCGTTTTTAACAATGAAAACATTTATTAGTTTAAGAAAGTATGCTTTGCAGTAAATAAACTAATATAATACCTCTAATAATTTAACTTAACATTTACATTGAAATTTCAACTAAAGTTTTTGCTCATTTTATTTAAGGAAGTTTTGTGGTTTTATAAAATCTGGAGGGTGATCTAAATTTATTTTCAATTCGATACTTTTATTAAAAAGTATGCTACGTTTAAATTTCGGAATTATTTCCCATGCAGGTTTTGTGAAAAATAAAGTTAATGTTATGTCCTTTTACACGAGCTGTTATGAGAAGTATGAAAATGAGACGAGAATTTAGAGAGTAATTTTTAACAAATAACAAGGAGAGATCATGAAATTTAGGTCTTTGATTCTCTCCTAGCTTTGGGATATTTTTTCTCATATAAAATTATGAAAAAAGCCTCATTCCTAATCGCAATCTAAATTTTAAAAAATTTGTATCTTTTTAATATACATTTTTTGAAGTACTTTTAATTTTATTAAAGAATGCAAATAGTGCAAATATTTTGCTAAAAATGTACATATAAAATAAATGTTGCATTTTAATTTAAATTTTATCTTTATTTTCATTCCTTTATAACTTTTAAACAACTTCGGCTTTTTGAACACGTTCTTTTTTTAATCCATAGTTTTTAATCTTTAATTTAATATGCAATTAATAACAATATTTTTATCATATATTTTAAACAAGACTTTTATAATTCTATAAATCAATTTTTTAAGAATACTGATTATCCGATTGTTTTTAAAAACTCTTAATAAGCTTAATTTTGTACAACTAGGGAAAGACAAAAATAAGAAAGAGGAGAAAAATAATATCGTTTACAAAATACCATGCACTGTAATTTTGTATATCGTGGACAAAACTCTCGTATCTTTATAAAAAGACTTAAAGAACATAAGAAAAATATTAAAGAATTAGATATACGATCTGCGCTTGTTTCTAATATGATCTATTTTTCGCATAAGATAGATATTGACAGGACGCAATGATTGTAGGTAATGACCTAATATGAAGAAGAGAGAATTTATTGAAATGCTAAATATTCACTTTAATGATGCAACAATAAATAGGAGGCTTGATACACGATTTTTAAAAATTTCTTATAAAAGGTTAGTTGAAACGTTAAAATACAAGTATAATAATAAGCAGCTACATTAACGATAAATTGAGTTCATTGTTTTGCATCATTGTGGTGAGTATTGTTTTTGTTTTTATTTATTTTTTGTTTTTATTTTGATTTATTTAGATCAGGGAGCGCGGTAGCGCTCCTTACGGCATATTAGCGCTACGGCTTTCCCTATTTACTTTGAATTTGTGATGTTCAAAGATTAAAACTTTGAGTAAACTTTGAGTAAATGATTATGTTTCAATATTTACATATTATTTGATTACAAGTATACATAAAATGATCTAATATTTTATCTGACAACAAAAACACATGGCCAAAAGTCAAATTTTCATGATTTTTTTATATTATCACAGGTTAGTCTATCGATTTCTTTTCTATATCGGGTTGTTTCAGATTTCCGGCGGATGTTAGAGAACGACGGAGAGTTTTTCGTCTGATGTGAGAGAAAGAGACAGAATACAAGTTGTGCGATTGCTAATAAGTGAGAGAGAGAAAGAGAGTATAGAGAGTGAGAAAAAGAAAAAGAATACGAGTTATATCTTTTAATAATGAACGCATGTATTCAGGCGAATGCTTTCAGAACATGATAAATGTATAAAGACTTCGCGTAAATAAGCAATATATAAGAATTTAGTGTCTCGTTCTATATAGCTGACGAGCTGCCGTAAAATCACGGGCGTTCATGTGATCAGTTCGCGCATGCGCAGTAAAACGTCCCGTACATAAAATTCAACAGTTGAAAGCGGCGAAATTCAAAAGTCGGTAATACCGATTTGGTATTTAAAAATGAAAACAACAAATGAAAAAGTAATATTTGCATATTTTAAAACATTCTTAATTAATTAATTAGTTTTTCATACGATATTTAGACAAAATAAGTTTTATAATAGTTGATTAATTTGAAAGTGTGGAAAAAAATAAGATTAAAATTTTTTCGAAAACAAATATTTTATAATAATAATAAATGTATAAAAATTAGGTTGATACAATTAGCTATAAAATTAGTGTTATTATATTCAAGTATCAGATTATCGGTAAAGTTAATAAATTTATTGAGATAAGAATTTTCGACTTTGAAAAAGTTGTGATATCTCCCCAAAAAACCTTTAAAAAGGTAAAATTACGGCAAGTTAGTTTTAAAAAATATCTTTTTCACTATCTCAAAAATAAAAAATATTTTGTCAAAAATTTAAACTAATTTAATACAATCAACTATAAAAAAATCTATTATATCTCTAAAAAAAAAGTCTTTAACATTATAGATAATAAAAAAGTGGGAATTTAATTATAACAAAAATACACTTGAAAAAATACTGAAATCAATAATGTGTGGTCAAGTTTTAATATGATTTAAAATAATACTTACAAATGATATTGTACCTATATTTTGATGATAATAATGAATCAATAAAAAATTCCTTTGTTAAAAATAAAGTGTAAAAAAAGCCATATAAAATGTTATTAAAAATATAAAACTATCTTCAACAAAATTTAAAAAAATAATAAGTAATTAACGTAAAAGTAAGAATAAAAGTAATATTACAGCTATAAACTTGCCAGGCCCACTCTACAAAAGTTAAATATATCATTAATATTATAAAATTAGATTATTTGTTCATTGAATACTAAATTGTGAAAATTAATATATATTTTGAATTTCCTTACGAGATTCTAAAAAGTCAATCCTAAAAAATGTTTTAAATGAATGTGTGTTCACCAAGAAATATAACTCTTAAAGGGTGGGCCTGTCAAGTTTATAGCTGTAATATAACTTCTATTCTTACTTTTACGTTAATTACTTATTATTTTTTTAAATTTTGTTGAAGATAGTTTTATATTTTTAATAACATTTTATATGGCTTTTTTTACACTTTATTTTTAATAAAGGAATTTTTTATTGATTCATTATTATCATCAAAATATAGGTACAATATCATTTGTAAGTATTATTTTAAATCATATTAAAACTTGACCACACATTATTGATTTCAGTATTTTTTCAAGTGTATTTTTGTTATAATTAAATTCCCACTTTTTTATTATCTATAATGTTAAAGACTTTTTTTTTAGAGATATAATAGATTTTTTTATAGTTGATTGTATTAAATTAGTTTAAATTTTTGACAAAATATTTTTTATTTTTGAGATAGTGAAAAAGATTTTTTTTAAAACTAACTTGCCGTAATTTTACCTTTTTAAAGGTTTTTTGGGGTTTATTTTGACTTTTACTTTTATTTTGATTTTCATTTTTATTTTATTATTCTGTACAATTAGTTGTCTCTCTCCTTCCTGTTTTGTTTTCGCTATAATTTATATTTAGTCCGCAGTACAGAACTCTTTTTAAAAAATGATTACCACATACTTAGAACTTTGTAAGCGGCTTCATTTCGTCAAGTCTACCAAACTTTTCATCTACGAAAACTCTCGAAACCGCTGCGTTTTTTAATAATTAATTATTAAACATGTCGATTCGACGATATATTGTTATGCAATGACCACATACTTTTTTTTACATGGAACTAAAAGATATTTTCATAACAAAAATCAAATAATGTATGGCCGACAAAAATAATTCTGCGTTAGATGAGTCTACCATTTGAATTATGTCGATAGGACGGGGTTATGTTATGCGATGACCACATAGCCAATTTTTATAGGATTACTTGATAATTAATTATGAAACCATAAGATCATAATGTCCGACAAATTTTCTGCAGATTTTTTTCAGTCCGACAATCGGAACATGTCATTGTTACGTGGTATGGTTTTGTGATTACCACATGTCCAATCTGGGATTTTTTCTGTTTTAAATAAAATGTAGAGTACACTAGAATATGCGGCCGACAAAATTGCTACCGAAATCTAATGGATATCACAAGAAAATTAATTGAAAATAAGTAGTAGTACCCTGTAGAACTCAACTGTCTTAGGACAATTATTTTATGTCTAAATTATTCTAAATAAGACATAAATATATTAAATTTGAAAAACTTATTTAACAAAAATTTATAAATAGCAATAAAAATAAATAACTTATATATGGGAAATAAATTTATAAATAAATTTTTTATTTATGATATTGGAACCCAAAGTTATTAAAAACTAATGAATGAATTTATTTAAATATTTAACTGAATGATGTTCATGGTATATATTATAAATTAATGTATCTACTTTTCTGAAATCTTGCAAAAAAAATGAAAAGATAAGCAATATTTATGAGTACAGGTGTAGTGTTTGTTTTACATCTCCTTAAATAAAAAATTTTGCTCATCATCTAAGGTTTTGGTGTTATATTATTTACCAATTTCTATCGTGAGCATTAATACTACACTTTTTAAATAAATTAATTATAATCTCCTAGAACAAGTACTTCAAAAAATTTATAACTATAAAGAAAATACACATTTTTTTTAATTTAGACAAAACTGCTCTTGGCTTGGAAAAAATCGAGTTGCACCGTAAAAATGAGGCTTTTTTAATAATATTATAAGAGCAAAAAAAATTTCGAAGTTGGGAGAAAATCTGAGATCCAAATATCATGACCTCTTCTTGTAAGAAAAATCAATAAAAAAGCGTTACTTAAGAATGCTAATTTACTGATGTGCATAAAATTTTATTTAACTTTACCAAACCAAATCTTGACATATCTTATGAAATATACATAAAGCAATAATTTATAAAGTGCAACCGGTGTAGCAAGAAATGGTTAGTAAGCGTGAGTCAAGACAGGAGTTTCCGCTTCTTTTCGACATATAATGAAATCTTACCGAACTTCCTTAATAAATGACACTTTAAAAAGTCTGCTGAAATTCGATAAAATATGCTATATTTTTTAAAGCCATTTTTTACTGCGCTAAATCATTAAAAAATTTCAGTTATTTTAATAATTACATAAATTTCATTAACAACAAGCCGATTACCGACCGTGGCAAATGTCACTTTTTAATTCTCCTTTCTAGTACGTTATAAAATACATTAAAATTTCAAATTCATTCTTTATTACATTCACCAAAAACAATTGAAGAGAATAAAAATAAACAAAAAAGTTTTTATAGCAGCTTCATGAAACTGACTTCGTCATCTTACTTTCTGCTAAATCTATAGTATATTTTATAAAATAATTATTTATGATAAATTCATATCTGTATAAAGAATTGCGCTAAACAACAATTTTTACTAAAAATAATTAATTATTCTAATAAATAATCAAATGGCATTTACAGTTCACGGTTGGTAATCAAATTTACTATTGATAGCTTTTGAACATTTAACATGCCTTTCGTTCTTATAAGTCTAGATACGGGATACTCTAGCCAATTTTCGTCAATGTCAGCTAAATTAACAATAAGTTTGCGGATTTTATCTGGGTCATTAGTAGGTGGCCATAAAATTTTTCTTGCATTATTTCTTAACCATTTTGATGATACAATACGTTTGTCTCCTTTTTTATCCACAATAATAGCGTACGGTTTCATCATTGTTCTGCAAACTAAATCATATCTTATTAAAAAAGCGAAAATAAGTTGTTTGATTCTGGTAAATTTACATTTAATTAATTAATGGTAACATTATAGCTGATGTTTAAAAATTGTTATTTATTTACTTTAGGATTATAAACTAAACTATAGGATTATAAATGAAACAATTCGAACATAAACAATAACGTGCATGAAAAAGTAACCCAAATGAAATACCATACAATGATGAAATGTGATAATGATTGTGTCGTTTTTCTTCATATTCGTTATTTAGGATTTCAAGTTTTCATGGCGTTTGTTAGACATTGTTAAGGGTTTTTTAAATTTCTGCCATATAGGTTGTGTTTCAAAATACCAACATTTCGTGAACATTCCAATCCACTTGATCACAGTCAATCTGAATCACTACATTAAAAGCCTGAATCGATATACTGAATCACAACCTACTGGGAGATCAGGCCTTGGAAGTATTATAAATAAAATTCCAAATACAAGTTAGAAAAATAGTTACTTTTCGTCGGACTGGTTTTTCGAACTCTTCAGACTCAACAACTAATTAATACACTCGTGTAGAAAATGGTATGAACAAGGTAGAGCAGATTTAATATTGAAAAAGAATCGAAAATTGTTTAGTTTTCTCCGACTATATGTAACAAATTATATTGAATTTTTCAATATGTTAACGAAATTTATTTCTTGATGACGCTGGTTAAAAACAATTGAAGATAATTTAAAAAAATAATAACTTGTATACTGCAGTTTTTTATTAGGTAGTTTTTTTAGTACGGTTTCTTACTTTTATTTGAAAATAAAATGCATTTTACGAAAAAAATATCTATTATACAATCATGTATATATAAAGAACTATAGAATTATATAATAATGTATATAAATAGAATTTTCATTTCTGGGTCGATAATAAAATTTGCTCTAACCTACAATAGACGTACAGTAAAAAATGATTATTTTTAATTTATCTGTTACATTATTGAATTATTACATCAAACAGAAAGAGGGTATCGGAAAAAAATGTTAAGGAAAATAAAAAAAAATCATTTTATTGAAATATCACAGATTTACATAAGTGTATAACATAGGAAATGTTAAAAACCCCCTCATGCATGGTATCTTAAATACCTTAGCCCGAATCAAAGTACATTCAAAATCTTCTAAGATTTCAGATTCCTCTACAATATTAATGCCAAATTGGTTACTATTAATACTTTCGAGTTGATAAAGTTCTTTTTTAATTAAACAACGATAACCATCTTCACGGAAAACATTTGGCACGTAAATGAAGTGTACTTGTAAGACATCGTGCGTCTGCTTCATCGGCACCTAAAAATATGGTGCCGATGTTACTTCGTTACAGTGACTATCTCTGTAGAATGTTAACGCTCGCCTCGAAATACACAAGGGGCGCTACTGTATAAGACTAGGCTGAGCCACATATGTTAAGTGCGCGTTGCTATAGCCTTGACTGCAACGCCATCTCAACACCTGAAATCTAGTGCCGGCATCGTACCGCACAGCCTAGTCACCGTCACTGTACGTGCGAAATGTTTTCCGTGTTTAAGCAAAACGCAGTTATTTTTTTAATCGGTTACGTTTAAATTCCATATATCAACAATTAATACATTGTACTGATAATCAAATGTACGATTTAGTTTAATTGAACTATAATTACGTTTATCAGTCTTGATTTGCTCTTTACTCAGTCTTGAATATAAGTTCTTCATTTCTTTTACATCCTCGTATTCGGATATTCGCCTAGCAATTTGCTGCAGAGGTTTTTCACCCTTTCTAATAAATTTTTTCAAGATACAAATATAATTTTCAAAAGGGAACGCGCTAAAAGACTCCAGTGGTCCGTATTTTTCCACATCTTTTGCTAGATGCAATAAATTGTGTATATTGTATGTAACATGTTCTTTGCCATAGAGATTTTGAAACGTTACAACAAATTTTATCAATAAAGATTCAGCGAATCGAATATTCAATATATTAGAAACTAAATGCTTATTGCTTAGAATCATGATACTGATATGCAACATTAAAAAATTCATATACAAATCGTGATCAAGAATATCTTTTAATATCGCGGGCCCCAAGTACAGCAACAAATGCCTGAACTCTGTGGCTTTCCAATTTTTCCAATACAAAAGCGATCTGCATCGTCTATTGAAATCGTTAGGCAGAATGTTACTAGCATTTTCCAGCCTTTCAGAAACAATTTTAATTTTTTTTTGATTTACTTTATTATTCAATCCTTTATCACCCAACCAATGCCTTATCAAATGTCTTGTAACACCTAAATAAACAAGATGCATAGAATCAAGTGGAACTTGAGAAACTAATCCAGTTCCAGGCAAACTATTTAAAATCGTTGAACCTTTTTGATAATTTGAATATTCTTCATTTCTAAACTTTTGATCCGTTCGAAGGTGTATATTAGTATATTCTCGAAATTTTTCTACGTTATCTAAAGGAAAACAAACTGATTTAAAATAATCACCCTCAATAGTGCACTTTGTACAACTGTTGTATTCACTGGGATACTTTGTGTTTAAAATAAAAGATTTGGCTGGAGCATCACAAACGATTCCATGAATGTTAAAACTGTACATTTTATTTTCATATGGAATCATCTCATTCATAAGTCGTAATGCTTCATTAGTAAAAGGTTTTAAAAAATCATTTGAATTTTGAGGTTTACCTATACCATAGTACAGGCCAACAAGATATACTAAATCATAATCTATATCTTTTATTAATATGGTCCAAATACCTTTTTAAGAAGATTTGCCTGTAATAGGTGCGCCATCTATATTAATCAACACATTCACAGAGTCAAAATTCTCAAGGTTCACGATACGGTATTTAATAATTTTTTCAATGGCCTTTTTTAAACCTATATGGCAATACTCTCCTGAACCCATTTGTTCGATATTACTTGATTGGGGCGTTTTTAACAATGTACGTGCATCTTTAGGCAAATTGAACTCAGTGAATTTATTTAGCACACATAATAATTGATTAAGTGCAGAATGATTGATTTTCTTATCTACGGCCCATATTTTTATTTCATTTCGGAACTCTTGTTCCTTTGATGAATCAAAGGAATCATCAACATCAAAATAATCCATATCATTATCTGATATACTATCAGCTTCACTATCACTATATCTGTAGGAATAATCAAAATCACTAATATTGAAAATTTCGTCATGATATATTTCATTGTCATTTACATGATGTATTTGCTCAATTTTCTGTCTGCAGTTAATGTTAACATTTTCAATATTTTCAACGGCATTAATAGAGGCTTTTTCTCTTTCAATATCTAATTGGAAAGGATGAAAAATTAGATGTTCATTAGACAAAATCTCTTCCCTTTGAATCAAATCTGAGTTGTGAAATGCTGATATATTTCCGTCACATCCTACGTTTGATTTAGATTGAAGATGAAAGCAGCTGCCACCCTCTATATTTGGTTCAGATTCAAACTGAACGCAGCTGTCATCCACTGCACTAAAATTGGATCGTGTACTTATAACTTGTTCGATTTCGCGTATACTTTCATTTGTGAATAGTCGACGGAAATGTCGTGAACTTTTTGCAACACATCCTTTTGGCAATCTCGGCATATTCTGAAATTTGAATTATATTTTGTCATGTATGGCTATGTTATGCTTCAAAATTGGAAAATTTATTTTCTGGACATTTCTTGTTACGTAGATAATGTTTTTGTATGAAACTTTGCAAAATTCTTCGGACTTAAAATATTTTTGAATTTTATGAGAATACATAAATACATGAACATTTAAGATGAATAGTATATCTATCACAAATACAATATGCAATCGTAATTAAGAAGGGGCCGAACTATCTGTCTTTGTGTAATAGCGTTTTTCATTATTTATATAAACACTATCCTTTATAACAAGAAAAAAATAGCAGCCCCCGCTAGATATTAGTATAGTTAGTAAATTTTGTAATAACAAACAAATTTTTTTACTGCGTAGTTTTTGAATAATTAGAGACCTACCAAAAAAAGATAGGTTATATTCTAGATTGCTAGTAGGTCTCTAATTATTCAAAAACTACGCAGTAAAAAAATTTGTTTGTTATTATAAAATTTACTTATCATACTAATATCTAGCGGGGGCTGCTATTTTTTTCTTGTTATACCGGATAGTGTTTACATAAATGATGAAAAACGCTATTAGACAAAGACAGATAGTTCGGCCCCTTCTTAAAACAAATCTAAAGGCCGATCAGAAAGCTGAGAATAACAAAAAGAAAATAATTATTGAACAAGGCATTAATGCATAATCAGCATTAATTAAAAAAAATTAATTTTACAATATAACGGACTATATTATAACCCACACAGCATAGAAGAATTTTGAAATAATTTCATGAAATATTACAAGTAATAATACGTTGAAAGGATTTAAAAAGAATTTGAAAAAATAACCGTATTCTTTCAAAAAGAATTTATGAAATAATACATAGAAAGATTACAAAGCCTTTACAAAAATAATACCAAAAAGGAATCGAAACTTAAGATATAAAATATTCCATGAATCTTTACTGAAAGGACTTTAAAAGGATTTCTTGAAAGGAAACGTGAAATATTACAGAATTCTTTAGAAATACTTTAATCATTAGTTTATAATTTATCCGCTTGATGGCGATCGTTGATTCTTCCGTTCATTTCTCTTTTCTTAGCACTTACTCTGCTAGTCTCTCAAACGCTTGGAGTACCTTTCGCTTGATATATCAGGATAGTAAGAATCTAGAATGGCAACTGAATCGTTATGCGTGCGATATCTCTGTTGTAATAACTGCGTTTGTAATAGTCTTATATACAGCATATAAATATTAAATCATTGTAAATATTATTTGTAACCATACAAATAATGATATCTATAGATATATATATATATATATATATATATATATATATATATATATATATATATATATATATATATATTTCATGAATGATTTTTATTATTATGATAAAATCTGTTCTATGAGAAATTTTTCAAAAGATTCGCGATTCCTTCCAAAATTTTTACTCTGAAAGGATTCTGCAATAATGCTATGTCCGGGGGTATATTCCTTTCAGGATAAATACAAAGAAATACTTCATGAATCATTCATATAATTATTACAGAATCCTTTCAATAGAAGATTTCTGAATAGGTTTCTGAACTATTACCAAAAGAACTCAAGAGTCCTTTCGAAATTCTTTCACTGAAAGGATCCTACAACAATGCTATTTCTTTTCATAAAGAATACAATGAAATATTTTATAAATAATTAATATGATTATTACAGAATCCTTTCGACAGAAGGTTTATGAAAAGATATATGAATTATTATCAAAAGATTTCATGAATCCTTACAAAATTCTGCCATTGAAAGGATTTTGAAATATTTTGTGAATTCTTTATGAAAGATTTTATTATATTATTTTCAAAAGAATAATACCCCCAATATAGAACTATTTCAGAATCCTTTCAGTGAAAGATTTCGGAAAGGTTGCAATCCTTTCATGAATCCTTTCAGAATCCTTTCATGCTGTATGGGAAGTTACTTTTAAAAACGTCGAATTCACGAATGTTTTTAGTTGATTATTCATAAATCTCATCGATTTTATTACTTTTTAATGAATTGAAAACAAATTTTGTTATATTTAAGTTTTTTTATTCAAGGGGATGTAATAGAGTATATAATTTGTACATAGTTACCGACATTGCAGTTTTTCAAATTTTTAATCTTTATTTCAAAATTTTCTAAAATATCTCTATATTAGGCTTTTTATTAATAAAAATGGGAGGCAGTAATATAGAGATATATTTAAAACTTTTAGATTAAGAATGAAAAATTATAAAAACTGTAATGTCGGTATTTTACATTCCCTTAAAGTAAAAAAAGAATAAATACATGATGATTTCATCGTGAATATCGATAGACCATTGATTTAATATTTGTTTTTGTTACTATTGCTAATTGTATGAATTTAAGTTTAGTGATTACATTTATGCCACTTAAACAAATTTTAATCTCCAATAAGCATGAAATCATTTAATATAAATTTTCATTAAAAAAGATATTATCAACATCAATTTGAAAAATGTATTACACTTTTATGTTTACAAAAAACTACGTCGCCGATATGGTCAGTATAGATGGAGTGATCTCGAGTCTAGTCGATAATTTTGACCTATAGTTTACTTACACAAGTTTAATTTTTTTTATTTTATTTTTTGGACGAAAAATTAGTCAATACAGATATAAAAACTTATAAGTTACATATCTCATAAAGAAGTTAGTGTATATATGATATGTATGGTCAATGTCCCAATTGCTACTAACGAACCTATTACTAGCCGCTCATTGTTAAAAATTTTTTTTCGTATCTAAATAACATTGAGCGGTTAGTAACCCTGGTAGAATTTGAAACATTTTAAATGGACTCGAAACTAGGAAATAGGAATTAAAAATGGGCAAAAATGTTTATATTTTAAATATCAGAAAATTATCAAAGAATTAACCAATTCTTATGTCAAAAAAATATTGTAACGATTACTCTGTCGGGATGTGAAAAGATCGTGATTAACGTATATTTCTAACCTAAAAAAAGTGATAATTTGTTTATTTGAGTCGAAAATTTGCAGTTTGACATATTAAAAATAAGTTTTATAAATGTTTTTTCTATTTAAACAAATTTTAAAAAGTAATAATTAAGTATTACGTAGTATTAGAACTAAATAAAACTAGTGCTAAATAAGTTCATAAGTATCGTTAAAATATCTAAAGATGACAATAAATAATAACATGCAAACATTGTTTCTAAAACTATTTCATTAAATATTCACTTTACAACTGCTTCAAATATACGGAGATAGTTTTTTCTTAACAAATGTGATACGCACCGCACTATGAGAAGTGATGCCTTTGCTTCATAAACATGGAAATTATACATAATGTGTACTGCTTGTCTTCGTATGGTAAGCACGTGATATACCGAAAAACTTTCTGCACAAACACAATTCGGTATCAACGAATATGATGCGCATTGCACTGTAAAAAGCGATGCCTTCGCTTCCCTGTTAAAAAAGTCCAGGTGGATTTCCACGTGGAAAATCCACGTGGAATTCCACGTGGATTTTCAGTCTGATTTACTTGGATTTTCAGGGTGATTTACTTGGATTTTCAGGGTGAAAATCAGGGTGGAATTCCAGGTAGATTTTCAGGGTGAAAATCAGGTTGGAATTTTAAGGGGATTTTCAGTCTGAATTACTTGGATTTTCATAGTGAAATACCACTCTGATTTTGAGTCTAAAAATACACTCTGATTTTCATAGTGAAAATCCACTCTGATTTTCAGTCTGAAAATCCACTCTGATTTTCATAGTGAAAATCCACTCTGATTTTCAGTCTGAAAATCCACCCTGATTGTGGATATTTTTAAGCAATCAAAAAAATATTTTTATAAAATTAAATTTATTTATGTTTTTCATTGCAACCACAAAAATATCTCTGTTCACTTAATAGAATAGAACGTGAGAAAGTAGGGCGAATGATCGTCGTTTTAGACAAAATTAAACTGTTAGTTTATAAGCTCTAAAGTCTTTTATTCTTTTCGTGCGCGTTCGCTTGCCATAAGAAAGTCAATAGGTAGAAAGCGGAGCATCCCCTAACGGTTAATCATCAGTACTATTATATACATGTGTATATTCATATTCAATAACTAACCACTAGGGGGCTACCACGCTTTTTATGTATTGACTTTCTTATGGCAAGCCAACGCGCATGAAAAGAATAAAAGACTTTAGAGCTTATAAACTAACAGTTTAATTTTGTCTAAAACGACGATCATTCGGCCTACTTTCTCACGTTCTATTCTATTAAGTGAGCAGAGATATTTTTGTGGTTGCAATGAAAAACATAAATAAATTTAATTTGATAAAAATATTTTTTTGAATGCTTAAATATATCCACAATCAGGGTGGATTTTCAGACTGAAAATCAGAGTGGATTTTCACTATGAAAATCAGGGTGGATTTTCAGACTGAAAATCAGAGTGGATTTTCACTATGAAAATCAGGGTGGATTTTCAGACTGAAAATCAAAGTGGATTTTCACTATGAAAATCAGAGTGGATTTTCAGACTCAAAATCAGAGTGGATTTTCACTATGAAAATCCAAGTAATTCAGACTGAAAATCCCCTTAAAATTCTAACCTGATTTTCACCCTGAAAATCTACCTGGAATTCCACCCTGATTTTCACCCTGAAAATCCAAGTAAATCACCCTGAAAATCCAAGTAAATCAGACTGAAAATCCACGTGGAATTCCACGTGGATTTTCCACGTGGAAATCCACCTGGACTTTTTTAACAGGGTTCATAAACACGGAAACCATATATGTGTACTGCTTTCTTCGTATGGCAAGCATGTGATATGCCGGAAGACTTACTGCACGTCTAAACACAATTCGGTATTTATTGTGCTTGTTTCAAAAATATCGTATATGCATGTCTCTTTGCGTCTTTTTTGTTGTTACTTGTCTCTTCACCGTATTTAGAGGTTATAATAGAGTACAAGAGATTAATATTATTTCGCAGGTTATTTTAATATTGTCTCAAACTTATTTTATTTCTAGCCAAGTTTAATGGTGAATTAATACCTTTTAACTATCTAAGAATTTGCAATCCAGTAAATGCCGGTAAAGTGGGAAAAAAAGCGTTACATCGATAGCTAAGAACTGGGAATTAAAACAAGCTTGTTTCTAGCATATGCGCAGTTTAAATGACTAAGAAATAGCTTGGAAATGGTATCAGATTCTACCAGGGAATAGGTTCGTGAGTAGCGATTGGGACATTGACCATATATATTAAATTTCATGTTAACATTCGCGTGGCAAAAAAATTAAAATCACTCAAAGTCTGGGAATATGTTATATTAAGTACCAAAATATACAAAATAAACTTTTAGAAGTAAGGTAAAGTAGCTTATTATGGAACAGTAAGAAAAGTGGCTCCTATTATGAAACACGCGTGTAATATGTAATTTTATATAAAATTTGAATGTTTTTAAAGCTACAGTAAAATATACGCGTTTTCGTCTACATCTCCTCTTTTTGACACAATCAAAATAAAAGTCATATATAAACTATACAAATTAAAAAAATTAATATAATGAGACTGTTTAAGATAAGCACTAAATAATACTGACTGATTGACTAATCATGGACGAATAAAGCTCGTAACTATTTTATTAATTTTATTGTTATTTTATCATAATTTGACCTAAACAGTTATTTATTTTGTAGATAAAAGACCATAGAATTGATTGATAACGTTAATTATTGGTTTTGAAAACAATAATCTTAAAATAAACGTGTGTTTCTTAATAGGATTCAAAATTAAAATAGACTCCTATTTATGGTATATAGGAAATCCTATGTATTTTAAAACATGGAATCATAATCTAAATTCTAACCTAAAAATAGTAATACTTTTTACAGTTATCTAAAATTTTAAAAATGACTAAAATAGGTTTAATCCGACATAAAAACCTTCCCAATATAAATTTTAAACGATTTTTAACGTTTTTTAACAATTTTTAATTTAAATATTAATGATGATTTGTAAATTATAAAATGAAAAGTGTTTCATAATAGGGAATGAAACAGGGGTGCCATCAAGAAAATTGCGTTTAATAATAGGCTCCAGAAACCTTTTCACTATTTTTTAAATAAATTATTGAATATAACATTAATTGAAAATTTTAAAAAAAGTACTTATTCTACAGAAAAAAGCGCATCCAATGAGCTATGATAGTATTCTATTTCGTGTAATTTATTTATTTATATTTTGTGTTGAAAAAAAATGGTCGAAAATCGTCTCATAATAGGCTATTTTACCTTAAAGGTTAAAAGTTAAACGTGATGGAATTTTTCGAATTGTTCAAACATTTTGCCAAATGAATTTTTAATTAAATTTTTTCATCAAAAGCTTTTAACTTTTCATTAAAACTTAATAAAATACTTTTTGTTGAAAATAACATGTACAATTCACAATAATGTTTGCAATTTATAATATGCTGATTTTTACGCTTATCTGCCCAGGCGGAAATCACATTCTGAAATAAAAAATGATAAAAAATAGTAACTGATATTAACAATTTAAAATGTCTAGATTTTGGACTGTAATAAAAGTTTAAAATAGTTATTATTTTTTATTTTTTGTTTTAATTTCTTATTATTTTTTATTATTTTTTATTAGCTTTTTCAATTTGGAAATCATACGCTAAACCAAACCTAGAATAAAAGTTATTATTAGTTTTTATTTTTTATTATTTTTTATCAGCTTCTGATTGGCTCATTTGGATTTTATTCGGTGCTTTACCAAGCCTAAAAGGGCTTCTACCTAGAAAATATCTAAATCATCTTGCAATGTTTATCTCAGCTTTAAATGCTCTTCTACAAGATAGCATATCACCACATGAACTAAAGATTTCAAAAATTTTATTAATAGAATTTGTTTTTTATTTTGGTATATTTTTCGGAGATAAGTATATGTACTACAATGTACATTTACTGTTACATTTAACTGATACTGTCGAGAATTGGGGACCACTATGGGCAATCAATACTTTTCCCTTCGAAAGCCATAATAAAAATTTACTTGAAATGAAGAAAAGTAATTACCACATCGCTAAAGAAATAGTTATTAGACTATTAACTTATCAACAAATTCCACAATTAGAAACGGAAAGCTTTATTTCTCAAGAAACGAAAGATTTTGTTGATCAACTGAACAGTAAAAGATTAAAGAAAGTAGTAAAAATAGGTGATTGTACACTAGTAGGATGTGCAAAACGTCACATTCTAACCAAAAAAGAAATTTCGTGCCTTCGTTTCTTTATAAATATTAATAAAATTACTGAATGTAAAAAATACAATAAAATTATATATCAAAGTTGTAGATACACATCTTGTTATTATTCAAAAGGGAAAAAACTAATGATTCTATTTTTCAAACGAAAGATAGTAGATTCGGAATCATTAGTTCTATATATTTGATTAAATACGACAATAACTGTGATGTTTATATTTTCTTTAAATTATTAAAACTTGTACCGGTTCCATTTGTTAATGACACTGATGTGAAAGAAGTCATAAATTTAAAAAAATGTTCACTCTTTCATGGCGAAATTCAATGTCTTGAGTATACCATGCTACACCGGCCTTGTATAATAACAAAATGTAATGATGATTATTATTTAAGCTCAATTTTTAAAGGTGCTCTTGGTCGCTGCATTAATTTAGATTTGATAAGTAAATCGTATTATATGTTAGCGTTGACATTGTAAATACAAAATAAAACTTCTTTTATAATTGTAAAATAAGACTTATATTTTTATATAAAAGTTTTTATGTAAAAATAAAAATAAAAATTCTTTTTGAATCAATTATATCCTTACCTATCTACTTACTTTCAATAATCAAAAACAATTTTTAACAATTTTTAAAATGTAATGTAAAAATAATTATAACTTTTTTTTATCGTTTCCTTCAAGTGAACACCTTTAAAATTCAAAAAATTAATAAAAAAATTAATAAAAATTACTAAAAAATAATATTAATAACTTTTATTTAACGTTGGCTTTATATGTATATATACCTTCCATACCAAAAAAGATAAAAAAAATAATAACTGATAATAACTTTTATTCAACGTTTGCTTTATATGTATACCTTCCATACCGAAAAAGATGATAAAAAATAATAACTAATAATAACTTCTATTAACTTTTATAAATAGAAAATAATTATTAGTAACTCTTAGATTGAAAAAGAAAAAAAAAATAATAACCGATAATAATTTTTACTTACGGTTTACTTTATGCATATACTTACCATGCTGAAAAAGATAATAAAAAATAATAACTGATAATAACTTTTATCAACTGTTATAAATGTAAAATAATTATTAATAACTATTATAAACAGTTATTACAGTCCAAAATCTACACTTTTATAACAAATAATAAAAAATAATAACTTTTTTTTAAAATTATTTTTCGTTGTATATAATTATTATTAGTTATAAACGGCAGATTATTTCCGCTTGGGTGATTGGTGGAAACATACTATTTAATATATCCAAAAGTTCGGCCGAATTAAATTTCATTTTTAACGGCTTATTTCCTTCGTTTTTTTTATAACGACAAAATCTATGAAGCCACCAATTGGATAATTTTTTCAAGTTATTTAATAATGCAAAAAATTCTGGTAAAATCACCACACGGTTAAAAATATTTGTGTAATCTGTTAACTTTTTTCGTTTGTTACTTAATGTCTATTAAATCAACAGACACAAGTATGTCAATTTAAAATGTATATTACATTTCTCACGGATAATTTGTCTGTTAAAGTAACAGACATTTTTGTCTGTAAACAGTTTTTAACAGACGTGTCTCTTAATATTTCTAACCGTGCATTTTCACTTAATTATAATATTTATGTTTTTTCTGAAAAATTATTGAATTTTGAAAAAATATATAAAAACGTTCTTTATTGGAAATCATATGTAAAATGTACTTAAATTTTTGTAAACTAGTTTTTGCTAAACATCACAAATTATAAATGAAATTTGTTAAATTATTAATTTTCTTTTTTGTTACATTTTTAGTATGTACACAGAGTTCTTAAGTGTGGCGATTTTTCGGTAATTATTTCATTCAAAAGCATTAATAAATTTACGAAAGATCGCCACACCTGGGCTCACTGTATATGAGCTTCATAATGTCTTTAATTCCAATCTATAAACTAACAATAACCCTGGTAGAAAATAGACCATTTAAAAATGGTCATTCATCATTTATTAACCATTTTTTTTTGGTCAATGAATATAGTCAAAAACTGATCGAAAGATAGTGAAATAATATAGATATATATACATATATTTTTGTATATAGACATATATCCGTACACATATGCTAGTTTTGATAATTAAAATTAAGATATAAGAAATAGATGATTTAAACTTTTAAAATTTAGTTTGATTTAGCCACATAATATTCATTTTTAAATTTATATTGAGGCATTTACGCCTAAATACGCATAGATGTATTAGAAGAGAAAGAGAGAGAGAGACGTTTGCGAACATGTGACTGTGCGTGTTTCCTAACCCTAAAACGTAAAAAAGTTTTCATCATTAAAACTAATTCTAAAATTTTATAGACACGGAAAAAATCGTTCTATTACTGTTATAATTAATGATAGCACCAATATTTCGGGTATTATTATTTTCGGCATTATTATTTATTGAAATAAGTGCGTTTATTTTACGTGTCACAGCGGTTAATTTTTCTGATGCTAGTTGAATATTAGCTGCACTTTTTCATAAATTATGTTCCGTTAACCTGAAGGCTACTTTAGCCTCAGGATGTCACCTACTTACAGTGACTAAATTGTCTCAATTTTTAATTACGATACTAACTGCACTTTCTCGTAGACGATGTTACGTCAACCTAGAGATCACCTTAGAGACCTGGACATCATCTACAGGAAGTGACTAATATTTCTTAATTTCCAATTATAATACCAGCTGCACTCACCTGTAGATGATGTTATGCCGACCTGGAGGTCACTTTAGTCACCTGGACATCGTCTACAGGAAGTGACTAGAATTTCTGAATATTTAATTTAATTATTAGCTGTACTTTTTCGTAGATGATGTTACGTCAACCTAGATCATCTTTGACACCTGGACATCATCTACAGGAAGTGATTCATATTTCTCAATACTTAATTATAATATTAGCTCACCTAGTATTATGCACATCTAGTATTATAATCGAAAATTCAAAAATATCATTCTCTTCCTGGAGATGATGTCCAGGTGGCCAGGATGACCTCCAGGTCAAGGAAAGATCATTTACGTGTACAATATAAAGATATAATTTACAATGTAAAAATATATTTGATCAGGAAAGAAATATATTGTTCTGATCCCGTTAGAAATACACTATTAATTAGATTTAAAATGATTATTTTCATTCAATTTGATTTTTTTTTAAATAAATAAAGTATATATTTAGTAAAATTATTATTTGGTGATTGACTCTATTTTGCTAGTTTTTGAGCATTAACCGTCGGTTATTAGCAGATAAACTGATCGTTTTCTAGTGATTGTTGGTCAATTATTAACCATTTTTGAAAAAAATGGTTAAAATATGACCGGTTTATAATGAAAATTTCTACCAGGGAATACGTTCAGTAAACGGGTCCAACGAAATAATTATTAAAGATATAATATTCAAGCTGATTTTTAACCCTCTGAGGCGATCAGTGGGGGTAGTTTGCCATGTATAGTGACTCCAAATTGCTTATTTTTACTAATTTACTCATTTTTTATCCAAATGCTATCTTTATAGGGTCGGCTATTAATTTTTGAAAAAAATCAATAGGCGTTTTTCGTTGCAATCCAACGATGGAAACTTAAGTTACGTTATTGTGACATTGTTATCCGCGATTATTTTATTATTGGATTATTTTTGGAAGTCGCCTTTATCTAATTTAATTGATGTTATTTTTTATGATAATTTTTGGTTTTTTTATGACCTTTTGGCTACAAATACTTAAAATTTTATAAAGCTATTATTTTATATCCAAAAACGCGCTAAATTATGAAAGTTAATTTAAATTATCTTTATTATTTTTAAAAGTCAGATCCGTAAAAAAGGTTTTATTATTATTATTATCGGCTTTAAATTTTTCTTTATATTAAAAAATTACTTTTCGTATTATTAAAATTAATATTTGGTAGATATTAAATGATATGAAAAAGTTAAGTATGTGCTTATAAAAACAGTTATAAATCGTCAAATATTAGAGTACAAGGGATTATCGTATTAATATGATTTTTAATATGAAAATTATTCGTTATTGCCTTAATGAAACAAGCTTTGGAAAACTTATTTTCTCAGCGCAGTAATAATTTTAGAGCATTTTGAAAATTTTAAAAAAATTTATTTTAAATTTTTCATTTTTTTTGGATCTTACGTAAACTTCTCTAAGAATTTGCTTAATAACGTGTATAGAAATTATTTGATACTGTTAAAATAATCAAAACATTTGAAAACTGATTTTTTTTGCATACTATTAATTTTATTATTTTTCTATTTCACGGAAACCATTCGATAGATTTTCTCCAAAATTTGTATGCAAGTTATTCATTATTGTCTAAAGAAAATATGATTTTGAAAACTTATTTTCTTTGCGTAGTTTTAATTTAAGAAAATTTTTAAAATTTGGAAAAATGTTTATTTTTTATTTTTTTTTTATATTACACTAAAACCATTCAATAGATTTGCTCTAAAATTTTTAAGCAAATTATTCGTTTGCTTAAACATAGAAAGATTTTAAAACTTACAAAGATGTTACAGACGAGGTAGGTATTTCTTTTCATTGAAAAAAAATAAAAGTTTATTGATGTATTTTATTTTTTATAGTTGTATATAAAAGCGCTTTGATAGATTATCAAGAAAAATCTTTAAAAGAATTTAAAATGAAATTAGGTAGGTTACACAATGAGCATAATTTATAAAATCTGTAATTAATCATATTACATAAAATAAATAATATAAAATGCAATCATTAAAAAAAATATACATATTTTTAAATGAATAAAGTGTAATTATACATAATATAATAAAATGGATCAAATAAAAATCATTATTGGACTTTATACAATAATTATTTTCATTAAAATACAATTAATATAAAAAAAAAATTGGTAAAATTATTATTTTAAAATAGTATTTAATATGTTGTATAGTTTTACTTATAAGTGGGGATTAGCGCGCTCGCGCGCAGGAGGATTGCCCACTAGTTATATATTAAAATCACATTTAAATAAATATAAAAAAATTAATGAAACTTAAAGAGCTCTATGAGAAAGCATTCCGCCAAAGCACTTGGCAGCGTTTTTAAATTGCTTTAATAAATGAAGAAAAATGTTGGAAAATGAATATAACTGTTGATAACTGCAGATAACTGTAGAAAACTGATAAAAACTGAAGAAATCTGAAGAAATCAGAAGATAACTGTCGTCTTTGTCTCAATTTCGACATTTTTCAACAGTTAATTTCCGTTTACAATAAATTTGAAACATTAATTAAATTTTACGTGGATTGTATAGAATGCTTGCACAATTTTTTTTTTTTTTTTGAGGAAAATAAATAATATAAAAAATATGTTTTTTTTATGTTTTATAGTCTTTATCTGAAAGACCTTTTTGAAAAATTATTATTTCTCCAACACAGTTGAAAATTTGTTTCAAATAATTTCAAAAAGAACTGTCATTTTCAAATATACGGTAAAAAATGTTCCGGAACATTACATCGCTGAACATGGTAAATATCGAGACCTACGCTGAGCGCTGTAAACCCACATTAAAACCGGTAAAATTACATGATCTACCGTTACGGAATTTATTCTAACCTATATTCGAAATACTTTGATAAAAAATAATCGTTAAACGTCTATCACTTATAACACTATCAAATTTGAAAATATTATTTAGTAATTTTATATTAAGGTAGTTCTATTGGTTTTTCATTTTTCTATAGAATTTTTTGAAATTGAAAAATGTTGTGAATTAAGATTTACGCTTTACAATAATATTTTGATTTGAGTGGATATCCACCTTCATCTTTTAGATATTTTAATTTAAACTTTGCTGAATTTAACATGAGAGTATATGGGCGAAGCGCTTGAAACATAACATTTTATAAGATTATGTGAAAAGTTTTCTATAGATTTCAAAGGAATCAAAATATATTATACTTAAGATCTCAAGGATTAAAATAGTACCTTGTAGATTATAGCAATTGATCCTCAATTCCGAAATAAAAGGGAAATAATGTTCTTACTCTATATTAATTCACACGTAAACATGCTGTCTTACGATTCGCATTGTGTATACTTACAGAATATGCGCACAAACATGTTTTTGAATTATTGTGCAAACACAGAAGTCAACCAATTTCTCTTTCGTATAGTGTGCATTTCTAAAAAATATATTACTTCATAATGAGAACCAGTGGACCAATAGAACTACCTTAAAGAACAGCGATAAGCGCTTAAATTCTCAATAACAAATGAATGTATAGGTATCTAATATAGTTTAAGATGCAACTCTTACAAAATCAAAAATAATATCTGATATAATCTTTCACCAATATTAGAAATCAATATTTCGTGAAAGATTTTAGAAATATTTCAGAAACATTTCTTGAAAGATTCATAATCTTCCATAAATCTTTCGATCAAATGTTGCTGCAATCTTTCAACAATATTACAAATTAATATTTCACAAAATCATGAAAGAAGGTTACAGAAATATTACATGAAATATTTCAAATCAATCTTCTAGCCGGACATATCAATATTTCAGAAATATTTCATATCAACATTTCTGTTTTATTACGAATCTTTCAATGTAATATTTCTGAAATATTTCAGAAATATTTCATGCTATGTGGGAAATTATATAAAAAAGAACGTCATTGTTATTGAAAAATGACGCCATTTTTCGTTAACATTTAACATACTAAACGACGTCATTTTTTGTCCTAATCCCTAACATACAAAATTAAAGGTTTATGGAAGCTACCAAGATACACGAACCGGAATATTTCAGTGAAAATCTTCAATATTTCGCTGAAAGGTAAACGGAGTCTTCCACTCGAGCTTTCATAAAATCTTTCAGTGCAATAATTCATCAATCTTCCAACGGAATCTTTCTTGGAAGGTTTACGGAATCTTCCAGGGGACTTAAATCAAAATATTCCAGTAAAAATTCCCAACATTTCCCTGAAAGAAAAACGGAGTCTTCTATAAAACTTACATAGAATCTTTCGGTGTAATGATTCATTAATCTTCAGACGAAATCTTCGTTGAAAGGTTTACGGAAGCTTTCAGGAGCCTTCCACTGAAATGTTTCAATGACGATTTCCAATATTTCGCTAAAAGGTGAACGGAGTCTTCCATTCGAGCTTCCATGAAATTTTTCGGTGCAATGGTTCGTTATTCTTCCAACGCAATCTTCGTTGGAAGGTTTACGGAAGCTTTCAGGAGCCTTCCACTGAAATGTTTCATTGACGATTTGCAATATTTCGCTGAAAGATAAACGAACTCTTCCATTAGAGCTTCCATGAAATCTTTCGGTGCAATGATTCATCAATCTTCCAATAGAATCTTCGTTAGAAGGTTTACGGAAGCTTTCAGAAGCCTTCCACTGAAATGTTTCAATGACGATTTGCAATATTTCGCTAAAAGGTAAACGGGGTCTTCCATTTAAGCTTCTCTGAAACCTTTCGGAGCAATGATTCATTTATCTTCCAACGGAATCTTCGTTGGAGGGTTTACGGAAGCTTTCAGGAGCCTTCCACTGAAATATTTCAATGACGATTTGCAATATTTCGCTGGAAGGTAAACGGAGTCTTCCATTTAAGCTTCCGTGAAATCTTTCGGTGCAATGATTCATTAATCTTCCAAGGGAATCTTCGTTGGAAGGTTTACGGAAGCTTTCGGGAGCCTTCCACTGAAATATTTTAATGACAATTTCCAATATTTCGCTGAAAGGCAAACGCAGTCTTCCATTTAAGCTTCCATGAAATCATTCGGTGCAATGATTCATTAATCTTCCAACGGAATGTTCGTTGGAAGGTTTACGGAAGCTTTCTGGAGCCTTCCACTAAAATATTTCAATGACGATTTGCAATATTTCGCTGAAAGGTAAACGGAGTCTTCCATTTAAGCTTCCATGAAATCTTTCAGTGCAATGATTCATTAATCTTCCAACAGAATCTTTGTTGGAAAGTTTACGGAAGCTTTTAGGAGCCTTCTACTAAAATATTTTAATGACGATTTTCAATATTTCGCTGAAATGTAAACGGAGTCTTCCATTTAAGCTCCCATGAAATCATTCAGTGCAATGATTCATTCATATTCCAACGGAATCTTCGTTGGAAGGTTTACGGAAGCTTTCTGGAGCCTTCCACTGGAATATTTTAATGACGTTTTCCAATATTTCGCTGAAAGGTAAATGAAGTCTTCTATTTAAGCTTTCATGAAATCTTTCGGTTTAATGATTCATTAATCTTCCAACGGAATCTCCGTTGGAAGGTTTACGAAAGCTTTCAGGAGCCTTCCACTGAAATGTTTCAATGACGATTTCCAATATTTCGCTGAAAGGTAAACGAAGTCTTCCATTTAAGCTTCCATGAAATCCTTCGGTGCAATGATTCATTAATATTCCAACGGAATCTTCGTTCGAAGGTTTACGGAAGCTTTCAGGAGCCTTCCACTGAAATATTTCAATGACGATTTCCAATATTTCGCTGGAAGGTAAACGGAGTCTTCCATTTAAGCTTCCGTGAAATCTTTCGGTGCAATGATTCATTAATCTTCCAAGGGAATCTTCGTTGGAAGGTTTACGGAAGCTTTCTGGAGCCTTCCACTAAAATATTTCAATGACGATTTGCAATATTTCGCTGAAAGGTAAACGGAGTCTTCCATTTAAGCTTCCATGAAATCTTTCAGTGCAATGATTCATTAATCTTCCAACGGAATCTGCGTTGGAAAGTTTACGGAAGCTTTCAGGAGCCTTCCACTGGAATATTTTAATGACGATTTCCAATATTTCGCTGAAAGGCAAACGAAGTCTTCCATTAAAGCTTTCATGAAATTTTTCGGCACAATAATTCATTAATCTTCCAATGGAATCTTCGTTGGAAGGTTTACGGAAGCTTTCTGGAGCCTTCTACTAAAATATTTTAATGACGATTTCCAATATTTCGCTAAAATGTAAACGGAGTCTTCCATTTAAGCTCCCATGAAATCTTTCAGTGCAATGATTCATTAATATTCCAACGGAATCTTCGTTGGAAAGTTTACGGAAGCTTTCAGGAGCCTTCCACTGAAATATTTTAATGACGATTTCCAATATTTCGCTGAAAGGCAAACGAAGTCTTCCATTAAAGCTTTCATGAAATTTTTAGGTTTAATGATTCATTAATCTTCCGACGGGATCTTCGTTGCAAAGTTTACGGAAGCTTTCAGAAGCCTTCCACTGAAATATTTTAATGACGATTTCCACTATTTCGCTGAAAGGCAAACGGAGTCTTCCATTTAAGATTCCATGAAATCTTTCGGTGCAATGATTCATTAATCTTCCAACGGAATGTTCGTTGGAAGGTTTACGGAAGCTTTCTGGAGCCTTCCACTAAAATATTTCAATGACGATTTGCAATATTTCGCTGAAAGGTAAACGGAGTCTTCCATTTAAGCTTCCATGAAATCTTTCAGTGCAATGATTCATTAATATTCCAACGGAATCTTCGTTGGAAAGTTTACGGAAGCTTTCGGGAGCCTTCCACTGAAATATTTTAATGACGATTTCCAATATTTCGCTGGAAGGCAAACGGAGTCTTCCATTAAAGCTCCCATGAAATCTTTCAGTGCAATGATTCATTAATATTCCAACGAAATCTTCGTTCGAAGGTTTACGGAAGCTTTCAGGAGCCTTCCACTGAAATATTTCAATGACGATTTCCAATATTTCGCTGAAAGGCAAACGGAGTCTTCCATTTAAGATGCCATGAAATCTTTCGGTGCAATGATTCATTAATCTTCCAACGGAATCTCCCAGGAGACTCTAGTCAGAATATTTCAGTGAAAATTCCCAACATTTCTCTGAAAGGAAAACGGAGACTTCTATAAAGCTTGCATGAAATCTTTCGGTGCAATGATTTATTATTCTTCCAATGGAATCTTCGTTGGAAAGTTTACGAAAGCTTTCAGGAGACTTTCACTGAAATATTTTAATGACGATCTCCAATATTTCGCTGAAAGGTAAACGGAGTTTTCCATTTAAGCTTCCATAAAATCTTTCAGTGCAATGATTCATTAATCTTCCAACGGAATCTTCGTTGGAAGGTTTACGGAAGCTTTCAGGAGTCTTTCACTGAAATATTTCAATGACGATTTCCAATATTTCGCTGAAAGGTAAACGGAGTCTTCCATTTGAGCTTTCATGAAATCTTTCGGTTTAATGATTCGTTATTCTTCCAACGGAATCTTCGTTGGAAGGTCTACGGAAGCTTTCTGGAGCCTTCCACTGGAATATTTTAATGACGATTTCCAATATTTCGCTGAAAGGCAAACGAAGTCTTCCATTAAAGCTTTCATGAAATTTTTCGGCACAATAATTCATTAATCTTCCAACGGAATCTTCGTTGGAAGGTTTACGGAAGCTTTCAGGAGCCTTCCACTGAAATGTTTCAATGACGATTTCCAATATTTCGCTGAAAGGTTAACGGAGTATTCCATTTAAGCTTCCATGAAATCTTTCGGTGCAATGATTCATTAATATTCCAACGGAATCTTCGTTGAAAGGTTTACGGAAGCTTTCAGGAGTCTTTAGCTGAAATATTTTAATGACGATTTCCAATATTTCGCTGAAAGTTAAACGAAGTCTTCCATTTGAGCTTCTATGAAATCTTTCGGTTTACTGATTCATTAATCTTCCAACGGAATCTTCGTTGGAAAGTTTACGGAAGCTTTTAGGAGCCTTCTACTAAAATATTTTAATGACGATTTCCAATATTTCGCTGAAATGTAAATGGAGTCTTCCATTTAAGCTCCCATGAAATCTTTCAGTGCAATGATTCATTAATATTCCAACGGAATCTTTGTTGGAAGGTTTACGGAAGCTTTCAGGAGTCTTTCAATGAAATATTTCAATGACGATTTTCAATATTTCGCTGAAAGTTAAACGGAGTCTTCCATTTGATCTTCCATGAAATCTTTCGGTTTAATGATTCATTAATCTTTCAACGGAATCTTCGTTGGAAAATTTACGGAAGCTTTTAGGAGCCTTCTACTAAAATATTTTAATGACGATTTCCAATATTTCGCTGAAATGAAAACGGAGTCTTCCATTTAAGCTCCCATGAAATCTTTCAGTGCAATGATTCATTAATATTCCAACGGAATCTTCGTTGGAAGGTTTACGGCAGCTTTCTGGAGCCTTCCACTGAAATATTTCAATGACGTTTTCCAATATTTCGCTGAAAGGTAAACGGAGTCTTCCATTTAAGCTTTCATGAAATCTTTTGGTTTAATGATTCATTAATCTTTCAACGGAATCTTCGTTGGAAGGTTTACGGAAGCTTTCAGGAGCTTTCCACTGAAATGTTTTAATGACGATTTCCAATATTTCGCTGAAAGGTAAACGGAGTATTCCATTTAAGCTTCCATGAAATCTTTCGGTGCAATGATTTATTAATATTCCAACGGAATCTCCCAGGAGACTCTAGTCGGAATATTTCAGTGAAAATTCCCAACATTTCCCTGAAAGGAAAACGGAGACTTCTATAAAGCTTGCATGAAATCTTTCGGTGCAATGATTCATTATTCTTCCAATGGAATCTTCGATGGAAAGTTTACGAAAGCTTTCAGGAGACTTTCACTGAAATATTTTAATGACGATCTCCAATATTTCGCTGAAAGGTAAACGGAGTTTTCCATTTAAGCTTCCATAAAATCTTTCGGTGCAATGATTCATTAATCTTCCAACGGAATCTCCCAGGAGACTCTAGTCAGAATATTTCAGTGAAAATTCCCAACATTTCTCTGAAAGGAAAACGGAGACTTCTAGAAAGCTTGCATGAAATCTTTCGGTGCAATGATTTATTATTCTTCCAATGGAATCTTTGTTGGAAAGTTTACGAAAGCTTTCAGGAGACTTTCACTGAAATATTTTAATGACGATCTCCAATATTTCGCTGAAAGGTAAACGGAGTTTTCCATTTAAGCTTCCATAAAATCTTTCGGTGCAATGATTCATTAATCTTCCAACGGAATCTTCGTTGGAAGGTTTACGGAAGCTTTCAGGAGTCTTTCACTGAAATATTTCAATGACGATTTCCAATATTTCGCTGAAAGGTAAACGGAGTCTTCCATTTGAGCTTTCATGAAATCTTTCGGTTTAATGATTCGTTATTCTTCCAACGGAATCTTCGTTGGAAGGTCTACGGAAGCTTTCTGGAGCCTTCCACTGAAATATTTTAATGACGTTTTCCAATATTTCGCTGAAAGGTAAACGAAGTCTTCTATTTAAGCTTTCATGAAATCTTTCGGTTTAATGATTCATTAATCTTCCAACGGAATCTTCGTTGGAAGGTTTACGGAAGCTTTCAGGAGCCTTCCACTGAAATGTTTCAATGACGATTTCCAATATTTCGCTGAAAGGTTAACGGAGTATTCCATTTAAGCTTCCATGAAATCTTTCGGTGCAATGATTCATTAATATTCCAACGGAATCTTCGTTGAAAGGTTTACGGAAGCTTTCAGGAGTCTTTAGCTGAAATATTTTAATGACGATTTCCAATATTTCGCTGAAAGTTAAACGAAGTCTTCCATTTGAGCTTCCATGAAATCTTTCGGTTTACTGATTCATTAATCTTCCAACGGAATCTTCGTTGGAAAGTTTACGGAAGCTTTTAGGAGCCTTCTATTAAAATATTTTAATGACGATTTCCAATATTTCGCTGAAATGTAAATGGAGTCTTCCATTTAAGCTCCCATGAAATCTTTCAGTGCAATGATTCATTAATATTCCAACGGAATCTTTGTTGGAAGGTTTACGGAAGCTTTCAGGAGTCTTTCACTGAAATATTTCAATGACGATTTTCAATATTTCGCTGAAAGTTAAACGGAGTCTTCCATTTGATCTTCCATGAAATCTTTCGGTTTAATGATTCATTAATCTTTCAACGGAATCTTCGTTGGAAAATTTACGGAAGCTTTTAGGAGCCTTCTACTAAAATATTTTAATGACGATTTCCAATATTTTGCTGAAATGAAAACGGAGTCTTCCATTTAAGCTCCCATGAAATCTTTCAGTGCAATGATTCATTAATATTCCAACGGAATCTTCGTTGGAAGGTTTACGGCAGCTTTCTGGAGCCTTCCACTGAAATATTTCAATGACGTTTTCCAATATTTCGCTGAAAGGTAAACGGAGTCTTCCATTTAAGCTTTCATGAAATCTTTTGGTTTAATGATTCATTAATCTTACAACGGAATCTTCGTTGGAAGGTTTACGGAAGCTTTCAGGAGCTTTCCACTGAAATGTTTTAATGACGATTTCCAATATTTCGCTGAAAGGTAAACGGAGTATTCCATTTAAGCTTCCATGAAATCTTTCGGTGCAATGATTTATTAATATTCCAACGGAATCTCCCAGGAGACTCTAGTCGGAATATTTCAGTGAAAATTCCCAACATTTCCCTGAAAGGAAAACGGAGACTTCTATAAAGCTTGCATGAAATCTTTCGGTGCAATGATTCATTATTCTTCCAATGGAATCTTCGATGGAAAGTTTACGAAAGCTTTCAGGAGACTTTCACTAAAATATTTTAATGACGATTTACAATATTTCGCTGAAAGGTAAACGAAGTATTCCATTTAAGCTTCCATAAAATCTTTCGGTGCAATGATTCATTAATCTTCCAACGGAATCTTCGTTCGAAGGTTTACGGAAGCTTTCAGGAGACTTCCACTATAATATTTCAATGACGATTTACAATATTTCGCTAAAAGGTAAACGGAGCCTTCCATTTAAGCTTACATGAAATGTTTCGGTGCAATGATTCATTAATCTTCCAACGGAATCTTCGTTCGAAGGTTTACGGAAGCTTTCAGGAGACTGCCACTGAAATATTTCAATGACGATTTCCAATATTTTGCTGAAAGGTAAACGGAGCCTTCCATTTAAGCTTCCATGAAATCTTTCGGTGGAATAATTCATTAATCTTTCAACGGAATCTTCGTTGGAAGGTTTACGGAAGCTTTCAGGAGACTTCCACTGAAATATTTCAATGACAATTTCCAATATTTCGCTGAAAGGTAAACGGAGTCTTTCATTTGAGCTTTCATGAAATCTTTCGGATTAATGATTCGTTCCTTCCACTGAAATATTTCAATGACGATTTCCAATATTTTGCTGAAAGGTAAACGGAGCCTTCCATTTAAGCTTCCATGAAATCTTTCGGTGGAATAATTCATTAATCTTTCAACGGAATCTTCGTTGGAAGGTTTACGGAAGCTTTCAGGAGACTTCCACTGAAATATTTCAATGACAATTTCCAATATTTCGCTGAAAGGTAAACGGAGTCTTTCATTTGAGCTTTCATGAAATCTTTCGGATTAATGATTCGTTCCTTCCACTGAAATATTTTAATGATGATTTCCAATATTTCGCTGAAAGGCAAACGGAGTCTTCCATTAAAGCTTTCATGAAATTTTTCGGTGCAATGATTCGTTATTCTTCCAACGGAATCTCCGTTGGAAGGTTTACGGAAGCTTTCTGGAGCCTTCTACTAAAATATTTTAATGACGTTTTCCAATATTTCGCTGAAAGGTAAACGAAGTCTTCTATTTAAGTTTTCATGAAATCTTTCGGTTTAATGATTCATTAATCTTCCAACGGAATCTTCGTTGGAAGGTTTACGGAAGCTTTCAGGAGCCTTCCACTGAAATGTTTCAATGACGATTTCCAATATTTCGCTGAAAGGTTAACGGAGTATTCCATTTAAGCTTCCATGAAATCTTTCGGTGCAATGATTCATTAATATTCCAACGGAATCTTCGTTGAAAGGTTTACGGAAGCTTTCAGGAGTCTTTAACTGAAATATTTTAATGACGATTTCCAATATTTCGCTGAAAGTTAAACGAAGTCTTCCATTTGAGCTTCCATGAAATCTTTCGGTTTAATGATTCATTAATCTTCCAACGGAATCTTCGTTGGAAAGTTTACGGAAGCTTTTAGGAGCCTTCTACTAAAATATTTTAATAACGATTTCCAATATTTTGCTGAAAGGTAAACGGAGTATTCCATTTAAGCTTCCATAAAATCTTTCGGTGCAATGATTCATTAATCTTCCAACGGAATCTTCGTTCGAAGGTTTACGGAAGCTTTCAGGAGACTTCCACTATAATATTTCAATGACGATTTACAATATTTCGCTGAAAGGTAAACGGAGCCTTCCATTTAAGCTTACATGAAATGTTTCGGTGCAATGATTCATTAATCTTCCAACGGAATCTTCGTTTGAAGGTTTACGGAAGCTTTCAGGAGACTGCCACTGAAATATTTCAATGACGATTTCCAGTATTTTGCTGAAAGGTAAACGGAGCCTTCCGTTTAAGCTTCCATGAAATCTTTCGGTGCAATAATTCATTAATCTTTCAACGGAATCTTCGTTGGAAGGTTTACGGAAGCTTTCAGGAGACTTCCACTGAAATATTTCAATGACAATTTCCAATATTTCGCTGAAAGGTAAACGGAGTCTTTCATTTGAGCTTTCATGAAATCTTTCGGATTAATGATTCGTTCCTTCCACTGAAATATTTTAATGACGATTTCCAATATTTCGCTGAAAGGTAAACGGAGTATTCCATTTAAGCTTCCATGAAATCTTTCGGTGCAATGATTTATTAATATTCCAACGGAATCTCCCAGGAGACTCTAGTCGGAATATTTCAGTGAAAATTCCCAACATTTCCCTGAAAGGAAAACGGAGACTTCTATAAAGCTTGCATGAAATCTTTCGGTGCAATGATTCATTATTCTTCCAATGGAATCTTCGATGGAAAGTTTACGAAAGCTTTCAGGAGACTTTCACTAAAATATTTTAATGACGATTTACAATATTTCGCTGAAAGGTAAACGGAGTATTCCATTTAAGCTTCCATAAAATCTTTCGGTGCAATGATTCATTAATCTTCCAACGGAATCTTCGTTCGAAGGTTTACGGAAGCTTTCAGGAGACTTCCACTATAATATTTCAATGACGATTTACAATATTTCGCTGAAAGGTAAACGGAGCCTTCCATTTAAGCTTACATGAAATGTTTCGGTGCAATGATTCATTAATCTTCCAACGGAATCTTCGTTCGAAGGTTTACGGAAGCTTTCAGGAGACTGCCACTGAAATATTTCAATGACGATTTCCAATATTCTGCTGAAAGGTAAACGGAGCCTTCCATTTAAGCTTCCATGAAATCTTTTGGTGGAATAATTCATTAATCTTTCAACGGAATCTTCGTTGGAAGGTTTACGGAAGCTTTCAGGAGACTTCCACTGAAATATTTCAATGACAATTTCCAATATTTCGCTGAAAGGTAAACGGAGTCTTTCATTTGAGCTTTCATGAAATCTTTCGGATTAATGATTCGTTCCTTCCACTGAAATATTTTAATGACGATTTCTAATATTTCGCTGAAAGGCAAACGGAGTCTTCCATTAAAGCTTTCATGAAATTTTTCGGTGCAATGATTCGTTATTCTTCCAACGGAATCTTCGTTGGAAGGTTTACGGAAGCTTTCTGGAGCCTTCTACTAAAATATTTTAATGACGATTTCCAATATTTCGCTGAAATGTAAACGGAGTCTTCCATTTAAGCTCCCATGAAATCTTTCAGTGCAATGATTCATTAATATTCCAACGGGATCTTCCTTTGAAGGTTTACGGAATCTTCCAGGCGACTTAAGTCGGAATATTTCAGTGAAAATTCCTAACATAAACTCGAAAGGAAAACGAAGACTTCTATAAAGCTTCCATGAAACCTTTCGGTGCAATGATTCATCAATCTTTCAACGGAATCTTCCTTGGAAGGTTTACGGAGGCTTCCAGGGGTTCTTCGTAGAAAGTTTTCTTTGCAATATTCCATAAATATTTCTGTTTTCTTCCATAAAGCTTCCATTCATATTTCAATGAAATATTCCATTGGAATATTTCGGAATGTTCCAATGATACCTTTCATGCTGTGTGGGGAGTTAGTAGAGTCTGCTGATTCAGCTTTATGGACCCAGCTTACAACAATATTAAATGAAATTCCTAATGGAGAAATGAGGATCTGTAAGAATTGGAAAAAGGTAAAATAATGATATTTATAAAAAAATAAGAATTAAACTGGTAGTTTATAAGTTTATATAAAATCAATTGTAGTTTCTCTATTGTGGCTGTATGATATTAACATTTAAGTATTTGTTACCATATTATAACAAATTAAATTAAAAGTTATTTTATTTATTTTCCATGAATCGAATGTTTATTCTAAAAAACAAGTATAGCAGTTGATCTTGTAGCTATGATAGTCAATTCAAAGTCCTATATAAAGAAAATTTTAATTATTTTATAAAAGCAAATGTTTAAAATGTCTTATTGGATTTGAAACTAGATTTTGAATCAGATGTAATAACTATGAAAGAAACTTTTATGCCTGTTCTTGATAACAAAAATTTGTTTACTGAAAAAGAACTATAATAATTTATAATTAAATTTAATAGTTTTCAATACATTATTATGTAAACTTTTATAGTAGGATAATGGATACTTCAATATATATCTAAAATAACAATTAGAAAAAACAATTGAAGTGTCAGTATTTTGTTCATACAAATAAATTATCGTTTCTGTAATGTGGCTGTGTTATGATGTATTCCAAATAATTTGAGAAATAAGAATGTCACTTAATCCTTCTATCGTCAGGCTGAAGTAACACGAAAACATTGTTTAAAATTTTTTCATTACAATTTTACTCCATAATAAAATTTTTATAACCATATAAAATACTTTTATTACTTTATTTTCATAAATCTTCAAATATTTCTTAATCAATTATGCAAGATTTATAATGAAATATGAATATCATTAAAATAGTTTCACATGTTTTCTTACTACTTCAACCTAGCAACAAATGGAACAAGTCATATTCTTGTTTTTCAAATTATTTGAAAAACATTATAACTCTGCCATATTAGAGAAACAATTATTGATTCAGTGAGTACTAAATACGCACAATCCATTCAGTTTTTCTAATTGTTCATGTGGATATACATTCGAGTATCTGGTATCATCTAACCATTAAAGGTTACATAATTTGGGATTCGAAGTTATTAAATTAAATAAAAAATTATTTTAGTTCTTCTTCAGTAAACAAATCTTTTTTATCAAGTACAAGCATAACAATTTTTTTCATAGTTATTAAACCTAATTCAAAATCATGCGTCAAGCCAAGTGATGCATTTTAAACATTTGCGTTCATAAATAAATTGAAATAATTCTTTTAAGACTATGAGGGATATGGAATCAACTATCATAGCTACATTGATGCCAATGATTCGTTTTCTCAAAAAGAAATAAAATAACTTATCATTTAGTTTGATAGTATTCAATAAATCAATATGTAAACTCTTTAAATAGGATAGCAGATACTTAAATATGTATCCAAAGTTATATTTACACAAATTTGTTGACGTGTCAGTATTTTGTTCAGATTAAATAAATTATCATTTATAAATTTTTAAAATTATTCTTTTTCTTGAAAATGAATAGGATAAAATTTGATTTAACGCAATAGCTCTAAATTGATCATTATTTCAATTTTTATGATAATGTGATAACATATACTAAAATATTTATCCACAATAATAATTATAAAAAATGATTGGAGTCTCAGTATTTAGTACTCACAGAATCAATAATAGTTTCTCTAATGTTGCAGTGTTATAATGTTTTTCAGATAATTTGAAACATAAGAATGTGACTTAATCCATTCGTCTGTCGGTTAAAGTAACAAGAAAACATGTGTGAAACTTTTTTAATAACATTTATATTTCATTATAAATCTAGCATAATCGTTTAAGAAATATTTGAAGATTTTTCAAAATAAGGTTATAAAAGTATTTTATATGGTTATACAAATTTCATAATAAAGTAAAATTGTGATGAAAAAATATAAACATTTTTTCTTCTCACTTTGGCCTGGTGATAGAGGGATTAAGTCATATTGTTCTTTTTACAATAACCTTAAATGCATGATAACACTGCCAAATTTTAGAAATGACAATTGATTTAATATATACCAAGTACTGACACTCTAATCATTTTTTCTAATTATTACTTTTGATATATGTTTAAGTATCTTTTACCCAATCATAAAAGTTTACATAATATATTGAAAACTCATAAACTAATTTGATAGTTATTCAATTTATTTTTGAGGGAGCTAATCTTTGATATCAAAAACAGATATATCCATACTATCACAGTTTTGACAGCTGATTACACAAACCTTAGAACTTTTAAAGAATAGTTAAAATCTTTACATAAGAATTAAAGTAACAAAAAAACACGTGTGAAACTTTTCTAATGACATTCATACTTTATTAGAAATCTTACAAGTAGGTAAACTAGGGAGATTCTAACGCAGGGGGGTTCTAGCACAGGGGGGTTCTAGCACAGGGGGGTTCTAGCACAGGGGGTTCTAGCACAGGGGTTCTAGCACAGGGGGATTCAAGCCCATGGGGATTAAAGCCCAGGGAGATTCGAGCGCAGTTATTTTTAACGTAATATTATTTCGAGCGCAGAATTTAAAAAAAAATTTTTAACTCAATATGTATTGCTATTTCGAGCGCAGAATTTTTTTTAACTTTTTTTAATTTTTTAACTATATGTAACGATGTATAACAAGTATATACTTGCATATACAACGATGTATTTGCATATATATCGATGTACTTTTATATATATCGATATATTTTTATATATAACGATATACTTTCATATATAACGATATACTTGCGTATATACATATATATTTTAATTATAATATATAATATAAGATGTTTGATGGTATAACATAAAAGTTATACTACGCGTAGTATATTCATATCTCGCGTGTTGTATACTCCGCGCGCCGCCGCTCTCTCGCCGCCGTTAAGTATATATCTCGGGAGAGACGCACGCTTCGTCAGTCAGCTCGCACTTGCTGGGCAGACCGGACCTCTCGGGGTCTAGAGCTCTTCATCCGTGCTGACTGTTTTTTGGTGCCAATGAGGTTGGCCAGGTCTCTTTGAGATTTGGGAAAACTCGTGGCAGTCGGCTGTTGAGTCGTCGCGCTGAACGGACCCTCTGAATGAGTCGGAGAGTCCCATTAAGAAGGCGGCTTGACTTCGTTCCGATTGCGGTGCTTCAGCACACGAGTTGTCAACTTCATGTACCCGGATCTTTCAAGATCTGGATGAAACGTCATCGTTCTGAACTCTTTGAGTTTATTTTAGAACTTTGACTTTGAACGCTATAACCTTTTTTTCATTTTTGAACGTTGTTAAGCTACGTAGATGCTCTGAGTGAGTCGGAGGAACTATTTTGGCTTAAGTTTAAACGCCATCAGCTTAACAGCTGATAGGTCATTTGAACGACCCTCTGAATGAGTCGGAGAGTTTGGAAAATGGCTTAACATATTTGAACGTTGTTAAGCTACGTAGATCCTCTGAGTGAGTCGGAGGAACTATTTTAAAGTTTTAGCTTAACTTTGAATGCCATCAGCTTAACAGCTGATCGATGTTAGCTCATTGAATGAAGCCTCTGAATGAGTCGGAGGCTTTTGAAGATGGTTTAACATCTTTGTCAAAATCGGTCCCTTTTTTAGGCCCAAATAATTATTTAAATATGGAACATCCTATTTTCATCTTTTTAAAATAAAATTTTATATACACTTTATGTATTTTTTCAGATATAAGTTTAGGTATTTTTTTAAGGGGACAGTATGGTGTCAACCACTTGGGAAAATAAATTTTTTTTTATTGCATAAATCAATAGTATATCACTTCTATGATATAAATATGCATTTTAAGGGGACAGTATGGTGTCATCCACTTGGAAAAATAAATATTTTTTTTATTGCATAAATCGATAGTATATCATTTCTATGATATACATACGCATATTTTTAAGGGGAGTGTACCGCATGTCAGCTAAAAATGATAAAAAAAATTTTTATAGTATTAATTGATAGTATATCAGCTCTAGGATATATCTCCCTATATTATATAGTTATATGAACCAAAATTCAGTCGGTGCCCCCCCACAGCCCCCCACATGATTTTTATTAATTAAATAACGTAAATTTACGTTATTTTATGTTATCGATCATTACCCCCCCACGTCCCGCCATAGACCCCCCACTAACCCCCCTCTTGCCCCCCCACAATCCCCCCACAATCCCCCCAACAACCTTTTAGAACCATCAAATATTGCATAATATAGTTTTATATTTTTTTATTATATTTTAAGTATAATATTACATAAAAATATAAAAATTTTAATTTTTTTTTTGTTGAAAACTCGAAAGTAGTTGCATAAAATTACAATTTATTATATTTAAAATGAAAAACATGTGCCTCATCAGATATCTTATTACCATTTTTTACATAGTTTATCTGAAATTAATAAATATAAATTTAAATTAATTCTATTACAATTTCTCAACACTATAATTAATTCATTTGTTGAAAACATAATGATTTTTAATAATTTGTTCATATTATATTTTATTGTATTAAAATAAACATAAGCATATAGTGTTGAGGATTCAGATTTCCACACCACCTTACATTATAAACCTTTAATAGTATTGATTTATACAACTTTTAAAATTAATTGATATTAATATTTATGTTTAAATTTATATAACTTTCAAGATTAATAACTATTTATATTTGTTTTACAAAGGTGTAGATCAAACGGATGATAATATTCATTTGAATTATTCAATAGAAATGTTAAATAACATAAGAGAAGGATTACCTCCACACGAACTGAAATTAAAAGTAAATACCATAATTATGTTAATTCGAAATTTAAGTATAAAAAATGGATTATGTAATGAAACGCGATTAAAAATAACTAAATTATTCAAATATAACATAGAAGCACAAATAACTCTTTCACGTTGTAAAAATGTAAATAAAATATATATTCAAAATGAATCGAAAAACAGAGATATTGTACCTAACATAGTTTAGAAAGAAATATTAAAAAAATAATACGCGAACCAATAGCAGAATATTACTTTAATCAAAGTCATGAAATTTATTCTAAATATTTATTAAGATTAGCTAACATTATTAATAAAATATGAAAAATTAAAATAAATCATAAATATTTCAATATAAATAAAATAAAAAAAAAAATAAAATATTTAAAAATTAACTAAAATATTTAAAAGTTATGATTATTTAAAATTTATAAATCGAAATTTTAATAAATAAATAATTTAACTACTAACAACAATAAATAAAAAAAACATATTCATAACTTTTATACAGGTAAATGTAATATAAGTAAGTATGAAATAATTTAAAATTATTTTATTTATTTATTTGTTATATAAATAACTAAATTTTAAATAAAATATGATATAATGATCATGTAATAATTTCATTTACAATATCATAATAAATTTATAAATTTTAGTATGAATTTTTGATATATCTCATAAAATGTTTAAAATCAGAAAAAAGATATAAAAAAGGAATTATAACAAAATAATCCTATAAATCTTATGAAACTCAAAATCATTACGATATATCAAATAATATACTAAATTATTAACAAAACTAAAAAAAAATGATTTAAAAATTTAAAAATGATTTAAATGTTTAATATATAATTATATTTATAGCACAACTGGGGGTTGTGAGCAGTGAGCAGAGCAGGGTACCCCTAGTATATATATATATATATATATATATATATATTTCTAAGGGGAAAGTAGGGTAGAGCTACAAATAAAATGATAGTATTTTTGATTTAGTTGTAAGATTATACTAATTTATAAATAACTTTAGTTTTGACAACCTATTAAGGTTTGGTCAAAGAAGATTTGCTATAGCACGGAAAAAATTCTGAATTAGAAGAGCTCAGAACTTTTAGTCTTTAGAGCTCATATCATTTTAAATCTGCCTAACTTACTTTCAATAAACTTTTGAGTTCTACAGTTGCAAACTTGGAGATTTAGTAGTTATTAAAATGAAATCGTATATTTCAATGTATTACTATTTGAAAAAGGAAGAATGTGTTGAGCTCTTTCAATTCAAAATTTTTTTTCCATATAGATCCTTTTACTTTGTCTACCTTACTCACTCATCATGTTTAAGTTTCAAAGGAAGTTTCTATCTTATTTTGTATCTGACATCTGAAAACCATATTAAAATTTGAACAAATTTCTCGATTGTGAATATTTATAAGAAAAAATACTTCTAATAATCTTAACTAGATTATCTCTCCTTATAGTATTAAAATATAATAGTATTAAATATATACAATAAATACAATAAGAATATAAAATAATCTTGAAAATTTTGGGTAACAACTTATTTAGATTTGATCACAGAAGTATATAACCGTTGAAACTTTGTATACTTTCTCATGGTGAATGACTTAGACAATAAAGCGATCATCTAAATCTTTCATACCAATTTTGAGACTTTATTATAATATACTATAGTTTCTTCTAATATTTGTTGAATTTTATTCAAGTTAGATTCTTTGTAAGATATATTAACCGTTATATGTGATGTTATCATTTGTGATGCATGTTCAGAAATATTTTTTCTATCAATTGTGTGTCTTTATTGAGTTCAATTTTCAAAGAGAATAATGAGTGTCTAATCATCACTCTCGTGTATAAAACAGAACCAATCACTTTATAATACCTTTCCAATTAAGAATATTATTTTAAAATCAAATTCTTAAAATTAGTGTAAGCATTCTCAAAATTCACTCAACAGCTTCTCGTAGTTCGCTAATTATGAGACTCATCTCTCTGTAAGTATACAGATCTCTATTAGTTGAAGAGATAAGAATACGAAGTCAATCAACTAAAACATTGGGATCATTCCATTCTACAAATCCATAATCTTCAATCTTATAATTACACATGTATTTAGAAGAAGATTCGTTACTACTAGAATGATCTGATGAAGTATCACTGTTGGTACTAATAGAATTCATTTCTGCTTTATTCGATCTAGATACTGGTAAAGTTTTAGCATAAGGTTTTCTTTTACAGCTTTCGAGAAATTTTTTATTCTCTTCAATATTTTTTAACTGATAATGAGAACTGAAGTTACCACCTACACACAATTCTTCTAATGCATCATTATACTTCGCTGTAGAGAAAGATTCATTACCATTACAATAACCTGATAATGTATCTCTATCAACATCGTTAGGACTTATTTTTGCTTTTTTGCGTCTTGATATTAGTGAAATCTTGCTATGAGATTTTCTTTTACAGTTTCTGAATGTATTACATTTTCTTTTCTGTTGATATTTTATTTTATCATCATCAGACCTGGAATAATCATTTCCAAGTAATTTTGATTTAGAATACTTTCTACCATTGATTGAATCAGCATTTTCAACATTATCACTCTTCAGAAGTTTATCATTTGTATGACTCATGTTGAAAACATTATTAGGCTGTTTTGAAATCATAAATCTGTTTTTATTCTTTTTCTTGATAGGTGTTAAAGTATGATTATGCGCTGTACAACTTACAAGTTTCATATCCTTGGTTATCACACGACTCGAACACTGTTTTGAATGGTAAAGTTGACATTTCCAGTAAATGTTACCATTACTCATAGCCTTCTCTTTATAAAAAAGAATATCATTCAAAAGAAGTATATCTTTTCCTTTAGAACTTTTTATAAGTTGTAAAGATGTGTTAAGCGGAGACTCATCAGTATTATCCAAAATAATATCAATCTCCGAATTGTTTATGAATGCTGTTTTTTTCTCTTGATCTAATACTTCGCCAATATTAGAATTCAATTGATTTGGAAGTTTAGATTTGATCGCCTCTCTTAATCTCTCCATTTCAAGAAAGTTTGACATGTTGATAGCTTATGCTTATGATGCATACTTTTCCCGAAATGTAAAATCAGCTGTATTTATAGTTAAATAGTGAGTTGTGAAAGACTTTGCTCTAATAAGACGATTTGTGAGATGACAAGATAATTTTGAGATTTCAAGATGTTATAATTTTAATATTAATTTAGCAACTTCAATGGAGAAATTATTAAATTCAACGTATTCGATAAAATTCAATGAAATTCGACAAGATTCGATAAGATTCGATCAAAATTCGATAATGTTTGATCAAAATTCGACAAGATTCGACGAAAATTCCACAAGATTCGACAAGATTCGATGAAAATTCGACAAGATTCGATGAAAAATTCGACAAGATTCAACAAGTTTCGACGAAAATTCGACAAGATTCGACAAGATTCGACGAAAATTCGACAATATTCGACAAGATTCGATGAAAATTCGATAAGATTCGACAAGATTCGATAAGATTCGACAAGATTCGACAAGATTCGACAAGATTCGACAAGATTCGACAAGATTTAATAAAGTTGATGTGAAATTCATATAGTGTAATATATCATCAGACGTAATCAAATTTTATTTATATAGATCTATTCCAATATATGTAATATAGTAATATTCGAAGTGATAAGGAAGAATTTATATATATATATAGCTTCATTCGTAACCAATTGTTCACATCTCAGTGTATATAGCCAGCCTCTCGTAACTTTTTAACGATGAAAAAAATCTCATTAATATGACTAGGATTACCAACAACTCTCTCAGCAACGAGTAAACGAAGCCGATCAACAAGTTCATTTGTATCATCGCAGTAGACATCAAATTTCGTATTTCTATGTGAAATTTGGTGTCGAGGCAACGATCCTCCTTCTTTCTCAGAAAATAGGGGAGCAATAATTTCTGTATATTTTTTACTCATATGTGATCGAATGGCTTCATTATTTCTATATTGTTTTTTGTGAGCATTCGTAGCTTCGAGAATATAACGATAATTCTTCATATCGTTTGAAGTTACTTGAGTTCGATCAGGATGTTTTGTGATCAGGAGCTCCATTAATCCTTGAGTTTTCGGATATCTCACATCTTTAATTTTGATAAATTGATTTTTAAAATATATGAATGAATCACCGATTATATAATCTTCACCTTCCTTACGTACACCATAAATTTTATCAACATTGGATTGATCACCATTGAGCATAAGTATATAAATGTAAAATCAGCTGTATTTATAGTTAAATAGTGAGCTGTGAAAGACTTTGCTCTAATAAGACGATTTGTGAGATGACAAGATAATTTTGAGATTTCAAGATGTTATAATTTTAATATTAATTTAGCAACTTCAATGGAGAAATTATTAAATTCAACGTATCCGATAAAATTCAATGAAATTCGACAAGATTCGATAAGATTCGATCAAGATTCGATAAGATTTGATCAAAATTCGACAAGATTCGACGAAAATTCGACAAGATTCGACAAGTTTCGACGAAAATTCGACAAGATTCGACAAGATTCGACGAAAATTCGACAATATTCGACAAGATTCGATGAAAATTCGATAAGATTCGACAAGATTCGATAAGATTCGATCAAAATTTGATAAGATTCGATCAAAATTCGACAAGATTTATATTTTTTCATAGTACTCTTTCCATGTTATTTCTTCATCCTTTACCTTTTTATCAGGTGGAAAAAAAGGAGTGTACTCTGAACAATTTTGAGTGGTATGACTTGGAGTCTGTACCATGATTAAATGAATGTGAATTACGATGTGTTTGCTTTTTATCGGAAGTGATGGGAGCCCCAACCTTCGCTCCCATCTGTGAGGTACAACCAAGAATCGCCACTTGTGAACCTCTTACTCCGAGAAGTAGGAAGTGCACCCGTGACTAGTATACCTCCCCGTTAACTTCCAAGCGCTTAAGCCAAGGAGAACTCGAGACCTTTTCCTTTATCATCATCTAAATACTTCACAAACAACTTAAAATTTTTAATGGCCTCTTGCAACTCGAAGTAAAACTCCTTATTCTCCTGTAAGGCTCTGCATGCGCGAGATGGAATAAAATTGCGCCATTCCTGATCTAAAGTTGCCATCAATCTAAACTTATCCTTACATTTAACTGGTCTAAACTCACTCACATAATAAGTCTGATCTTTCTTCAAGGGGAATATATTCCTAATGGCACGATGGACGCGTCCACGAGCTGGCTCATTGAATTTATCAAGATCCATATTTCTTTGATAAAGAATTCTAAGTTTACTTAGCAGAGTCTGATGAAGGAATGACTCGAGCTGGTTCGGGAGTTCTCTTAAGTAGCGGTTAAGCAGTGGCTACTGTGCTGATCTCTCCCTCCATTAGATTCCGCTGCAATTCTCTTCTTGACTCACCATCTCAATAGTAGGATTAGGTATTAGATAAACTCCCATAAATTACGTGGGCAGACGTTGAAAAGGTATCCTCAATAAGACTATAAATATAGCTGTTTTACTGCTAACTAATCATTTCTCGATTAAATATTGAAGAAGCAACATGGTGGATTTTCAACGAGAGAAAAATGTACTACGACAGTTGATTAAAGTTCGTAAAGCAATCAAGCAAAAATATGATGCATTAAAGTTTGAAAAAGAATATTTTCAAAAAGTATTTAGTGAAACATTTAAACCTATTGTTGATCCCCTTCATGAACTCGTTGGGGTTTCTAAAAAGATAAATCATGAAGAACAAAAATCATCGGAAATTGGCAAAGAAGTCATAGACGATAATCTGAATGAAACGAGCTCTGAAGATGATGATTTATCAATAAACAGCACTATTCGACATGTTACAGATTCTGAGTTTGAAACAGCAGACAGTGGAGAGGAATCCGATGATTTCGGCAAATATATACTTATGCTCAATGGTGATCAATCCAATGTTGATAAAATTTATGGTGTACGTAAGGAAGGTGAAGATTATATAATCGGTGATTCATTCATATATTTTAAAAATCAATTTATCAAAATTAAAGATGTGAGATATCCGAAAACTCAAGGATTAATGGAGCTCCTGATCACAAAACATCCTGATCGAACTCAAGTAACTTCAAACGATATGAAGAATTATCGTTATATTCTCGAAGCTACGAATGCTCACAAAAAACAATATAGAAATAATGAAGCCATTCGATCACATATGAGTAAAAAATATACAGAAATTATTGCTCCCCTATTTTCTGAGAAAGAAGGAGGATCGTTGCCTCGACACCAAATTTCACATAGAAATACGAAATTTGATGTCTACTGCGATGATACAAATGAACTTGTTGATCGGCTTCGTTTACTCGTTGCTGAGAGAGTTGTTGGTAATCCTAGTCATATTAATGAGATTTTTTTCATCGTTAAAAAGTTACGAGAGGCTGGCTATATACACTGAGATGTGAACAATTGGTTACGAATGAAGCTATATATATATATAAATTCTTCCTTATCACTTCGAATATTACTATATTACATATATTGGAATAGATCTATATAAATAAAATTTGATTACGTCTGATGATATATTACACTATATGAATTTCACATCAACTTTATTAAATCTTGTCGAATCTTGTCGAATCTTGTCGAATCTTGTCGAATCTTGTCGAATCTTATCGAATCTTGTCGAATCTTATCGAATTTTCATCGAATCTTGTCGAATATTGTCGAATTTTCGTCGAATCTTGTCGAATCTTGTCGAATTTTCGTCGAAACTTGTTGAATCTTGTCGAATTTTTCATCGAATCTTGTCGAATTTTCATCGAATCTTGTCGAATCTTGTGGAATTTTCGTCGAATCTTGTCGAATTTTGATCAAACATTATCGAATTTTGATCGAATCTTATCGAATCTTGTCGAATTTCATTGAATTTTATCGAATACGTTGAATTTAATAATTTCTCCATTGAAGTTGCTAAATTAATATTAAAATTATAACATCTTGAAATCTCAAAATTATCTTGTCATCTCACAAATCGTCTTATTAGAGCAAAGTCTTTCACAACTCACTATTTAACTATAAATACAGCTGATTTTACATTTCGGGAAAAGTATGCATCATAAGCATAAGCTATCAACATGTCAAACTTTCTTGAAATGGAGAGATTAAGAGAGGCGATCAAATCTAAACTTCCAAATCAATTGAATTCTAATATTGGCGAAGTATTAGATCAAGAGAAAAAAACAGCATTCATAAACAATTCGGAGATTGATATTATTTTGGATAATACTGATGAGTCTCCGCTTAACACATCTTTACAACTTATAAAAAGTTCTAGAGGAAAAGATATACTTCTTTTGAATGATATTCTTTTTTATAAAGAGAAGGCTATGAGTAATGGTAACATTTACTGGAAATGTCAACTTTACCATTCAAAACAGTGTTCGAGTCGTGTGATAACCAAGGATATGAAACTTGTAAGTTGTACAGCGCATAATCATACTTTAACACCTATCAAGAAAAAGAATAAAAACAGATTTATGATTTCAAAACAGCCTAATAATGTTTTCAACATGAGTCATACAAATGATAAACTTCTGAAGAGTGATAATGTTGAAAATGCTGATTCAATCAATGGTAGAAAGTATTCTAAATCAAAATTACTTGGAAATGATTATTCCAGGTCTGATGATGATAAAATAGAATATCAACAGAAAAGAAAATGTAATACATTCAGAAACTGTAAAAGAAAATCTCATAGCAAGATTTCACTAATATCAAGACGCAAAAAAGCAAAAATAAGTCCTAACGATGTTGATAGTGATACATTATCCGGTTATTCTAATGGTAATGATTCTTTCTCTACAGCGAAGTATAATGATGCATTAGAAGAATTGTGTGTAGGTGGTAACTTCAGTTCTCATTATCAGTTAAAAAATATTGAAGAGAATAAAAAATTTCTCGAAAGCTGTAAAAGAAAACCTTATGCTAAAACTTTACCAGTATCTAGATCGAATAAAGCAGAAATGAATTCTATTAGTACCAACAGTGATACTTCATCAGATCATTCTAGTAGTAACGAATCTTCTTCTAAATACATGTGTAATTATAAGATTGAAGATTATGGATTTGGAGAATGGAATGATCCCAATGTTTTAGTTGATTGACTTCGTATTCTTATCTCTTCAACTAATAGAGATCTGTATACTTACAGAGAGATGAGTCTCATAATTAGCGAACTACGAGAAGCTGTTGAGTGAATTTTGAGAATGCTTACACTAATTTTAAGAATTTGATTTTAAAATAATATTCTTAATTGGAAAGGTATTATAAAGTGATTGGTTCTGTTTTATACACGAGAGTGATGATTAGACACTCATTATTCTCTTTGAAAATTGAACTCAATAAAGACACACAATTGATAGAAAAAATATTTCTGAACATGCATCACAAATGATAACATCACATATAACGGTTAATATATCTTACAAAGAATCTAACTTGAATAAAATTCAACAAATATTAGAAGAAACTATAGTATATTATAATAAAGTCTCAAAATTGGTATGAAAGATTTAGATGATCGCTTTATTGTCTAAGTCATTCACCATGAGAAAGTATACAAAGTTTCAACGGTTATATACTTCTGTGATCGAATCTAAATAAGTTGTTACCCAAAATTTTCAAGATTATTTTATATTCTTATTGTATTTATTGTATATATTTAATACTATTATATTTTAATACTATAAGGAGAGATAATCTAGTTAAGATTATTAGAAGTATTTTTTCTTATAAATATTCACAATCGAGAAATTTGTTCAAATTTTAATATGGTTTTCAGATGTCAGATACAAAATAAGATAGAAACTTCCTTTGAAACTTAAACATGATGAGTGAGTAAGGTAGACAAAGTAAAAGGATCTATATGGAAAAAAAATTTTGAATTGAAAGAGCTCAACACATTCTTCCTTTTTCAAATAGTAATACATTGAAATATACGATTTCATTTTAATAACTACTAAATCTCCAAGTTTGCAACTGTAGAACTCAAAAGTTTATTGAAAGTAAGTTAGGCAGATTTAAAATGATATGAGCTCTAAAGACTAAAAGTTCTGAGCTCTTCTAATTCAGAATTTTTTCCGTGCTATAGCAAATCTTCTTTGACCAAACCTTAATAGGTTGTCAAAACTAAAGTTATTTATAAATTAGTATAATCTTACAACTAAATCAAAAATACTATCATTTTATTTGTAGCTCTACCCTACTTTCCCCTTAGAAATATATATATATATATATATATATATATATATATATATATATATATATATCCTAGAGCTGATATACTATCAATTAATACTATAAAAATTTTTTTTATCATTTTTAGCTGACATGCGGTACACTCCCCTTAAAAATATGCGTATGTATATCATAGAAATGATATACTATCGATTTATGCAATAAAAAAAATATTTATTTTTCCAAGTGGATGACACCATACTGTCCCCTTAAAATGCATATGTATATCATAGAAGTGATATACTATTGATTTATGCAATAAAAAAAAATTTATTTTCCCAAGTGGTTAACACCATACTGTCCCCTTAAAAAAATACCTAAACTTATATCTGAAAAAATACATAAAGTGTATATAAAATTTTATTTAAAAAAGATGAAAATAGGATGTTCCATATTTAAATAATTATTTGGGCCTAAAAAAGGGACCGATTTTGACAAAGATGTTAAACCATCTTCAAAAGCCTCCGACTCATTCAGAGGCTTCATTCAATGAGCTAACATCGATCAGCTGTTAAGCTGATGGCATTCAAAGTTAAGCTAAAACTTTAAAATAGTTCCTCCGACTCACTCAGAGGATCTACGTAGCTTAACAACGTTCAAATATGTTAAGCCATTTTCCAAACTCTCCGACTCATTCAGAGGGTCGTTCAAATGACCTATCAGCTGTTAAGCTGATGGCGTTTAAACTTAAGCCAAAATAGTTCCTCCGACTCACTCAGAGCATCTACGTAGCTTAACAACGTTCAAAAATGAAAAAAAGGTTATAGCGTTCAAAGTCAAAGTTCTAAAATAAACTCAAAGAGTTCAGAACGATGACGTTTCATCCAGATCTTGAAAGATCCGGGTACATGAAGTTGACAACTCGTGTGCTGAAGCACCGCAATCGGAACGAAGTCAAGCCGCCTTCTTAATGGGACTCTCCGACTCATTCAGAGGGTCCGTTCAGCGCGACGACTCAACAGCCGACTGCCACGAGTTTTCCCAAATCTCAAAGAGACCTGGCCAACCTCATTGGCACCAAAAAACAGTCAGCACGGATGAAGAGCTCCAGACCCCGAGAGGTCCGGTCTGCCCAGCAAGTGCGAGCTGACTGACGAAGCGTGCGTCTCTCCCGAGATATATACTTAACGGCGGCGAGAGAGCGGCGGCGCGCGGAGTATACAACACGCGAGATATGAATATACTACGCGTAGTATAACTTTTATGTTATACCATCAAACATCTTATATTATATATTATAATTAAAATATATATATATATATATATATATATATATATATATACGCAAGTATATCGTTATATATGAAAGTATATCGTTATATATAAAAATATATCGATATATATAAAAGTATATCGATATATATGCAAATACATCGTTGTATATGCAAGTATATACTAGTTATACATCGTTACATATAGTTAAAAAATTAAAAAAAGTCAAAAAAAATTCTGCGCTTGAAATAACAATACATATTGAGTTAAAAATTTTTTTTTAAATTCTGCGCTCGAAATAACACCACGTTAAAAATAACTGCGCTCGAATCCTCCTAGGCTTGAATCCCCCTGTGCTAGAACCCCCTGTGCTAGAGCCTCCTTGTGCTAGAACCCCCCTGCGTTAGAATTCCCCTGCGTTAGAATCCCCCTAGTTTACCTACTCTTACATATAATTGATTATGAAAAGAAACTTGTATAAGTACTTTATGCGGATATAAAGTTTTGTAATAAAATGTAATTGCTATAAAAAAATAAAAAATGAAATACTTTCTTGTTTCTTCTAGCTAGCTTTGCAAAGGGTTAATAAAAAAAATCATATTTTTGTTAATTCCATGCTTATTACAGCTGATTCCAATAAGTTGGTAAACGCAGAGTAAAATATACATAATCTTAAATAATAATTTAAATTTTCCTTATGATGCTATACAAGCTTTGGAATCAATATTTAATCGCTTCTACATTTTATTCACTATTTGTAAAAAGAATACTATTTACTAACAAGGTTCCCTACTCATATTTCTATTTGTAAAAATAATTTCTCATTAAATTTTTTTGTTTGAGACTAGGGCTGAAACTAAAAAAAGAACTGAATCAGTATATGAAAACGTCAAAACCATACAAAAAAAATCTGGAGTTACTCTGTCTATGAATAACAGCTACAAGCGGATTTTAAGAATTATTGGGAAACTGGATTGTCCGGAGGAAAAAAATGGTCAAAGATATAACATTAATGAAGGAGCATCGTGTTCAGGTGTTAATTCCATAAAAATAAAACAAGAGTCTGCTGCTGAAGTAATTGATATTACTGAAGAATATACTAATGACAGAAAGCGTCAGATACAAAAATCTGAGTATCTTCCACATAAGAAGCTAAAAAAAGAAGTTACAGATCCTAAATTGAAATTTATCAACAAAGGTATTTATTATTTTAATACTATTTATAGAATAAGTTTTTTTTTTTTATTCTACATAAATTTTATCTAAATATAAATCAATATTGAATTTACAAAATATTTGATTAATGATTTTTTTTTCAGATATGAGTTTAGAACAGTTTATAGAAAATCAAAATGATGTATTGGCTGAAAGTATTTTACTAGTAGTAGATACGCTCAAGGAAATAAAATCTGATATTTGTAAGTTTGCTGCAGAACTTAAAAATGTTGGATTTCAAAATTTTATAAATCATAAATCAATATTTGTTTCCAATATGAATGTTAAATGTGTGTCTTAAAGCAAATACTGTTAAAATTAATTTTTTCTCTATTGGGATTTAAAATGAATGGATCATGACATTTTTTTAATTACTATTTTGGATACTCAATGATAAACATAAAATTCAACAAGTTATAAAATATTACTTACGTTTTCATTATGTCCTAATCAACTGTTTATTTTAAATCCTGGATATTGAATGTGTGAACCCAAAATCTAATATAAATATACAAAAAGACTAGTTAAATTGTAATTTATTTGCGTAGAAATATGTCAAAAAGTTAAAATAACAATTTTTTTTGTAATGATAAATGTAATAATTATTTAAAATTATTTTAATTTTTAATATTTATGTTATAAATATCTGTTGTAAAGTTTTAACAATAAACGAAAACATTTTTTATATGTGTTTATCGATTACTTAAAAGAGTAGAGTACTTAACGCTTTTCGACGTCGAAACGTTAAGTCAACCGTTATCGTTAAAAAGTTAGTGAATAAACCCCCTGGGGATCTTATTGTTAACGCTTTTTGTTGGGAAAATTTTATTGATGTAGAAACGCGAAATCTTATACAATTAACTAAATATACCACTAACTAAATTTTTTTTTAAATATGACTTATGCCACTCTCATTCTCACCCACACATATGTTGCAATCACATTTACTTCATTTTTAATACTAATAATAGACATAAAATACTTAATTTAATATTACAAATTTAATATTTACCGGTTCATCATTTGCATCACTTACTTCACGACTGAAACGATATAATGTGGTTGGACATATTGCTTCATCTCCAAGTTTAATATTGGGAACTCACACTCTTGCGATGACCTCTCGTGGCAAGGCTGTGAAATAATCTAAAACACAACTTTGCGTTGAGTAGCATAGCAAATGGTGTTTAATTTTTATTTCTTAATTGAAAACTAATTACAATGTAATAAAAAGAGTTCAAAATGCGTGAAAAAAATTCCAACAGAGATTATTGTGTAGTAAGAGATCGTGAAATTTAAGCAGTCAAGAATTTAAATGTTAGTTTTCATCTCTTCCCGAGAACAAATCGAGGTTATGTAAACAAGCAAAATATATTTGACAACTCTGCGAAGATAGATTTGTATGAAGCGTTGACAAGTAGACGTCTGCAAGCAATAAGCTATATGAAGTTAACCTCACCGTTGAATGTATATTTCTTATTAATTTCACATTTTATTTCGAATTCGGTCTGATAAACCATTTCTCCTTGTATAAATTTACGTTGTGCACGATTGGTGTTAGCGTATTTACAAATATTTTTCACGGTCATGATGTTTAGACTAAAAAACTAATGTCATTACATTTAAGCCCAGCTTGTACCGTGGAATTCTGTCGCCATGTTAGTATACTATATATATAGGTTACGCTTTCGTGTGAGTTCCCAATACATTTTATAATTATCTCCCATTTTAAAAAATTTGAAAAAGTAACACCAAAGAAAAAGATATAAAGTATAAATAAATGTACCTCAAAATTAAAATTATGCAAGAATACCTTCAGTGAATTTATGTTCATCAGAAACTTTTATTAAATTTAAAAAATATATTAAATTAGTTAAAAATAATTTACGGTCTCAATATATTTACATTTTCGAAATAAGGTGCCAAATGTACTAAAATCTTTTTTATTATTTGCTATGTAAATAAATTTTAAGACGTTAACGTTAATTACCTTATATTTATTAGAACAAGATTGTCACTACACTTATATTATAATAATTAACATAATCTTTTAGCTATAGTCTCTAAAAATATTAAAATTCATTAACTTAAATTTTGTTTTATATATTTCGATAACAACAATACTTGTATTATAGACACGTATCTACGTGTGTTTTTCAACCATGGATCATATAATCACTTGATGTTGGACAACAAAATTTTTATATGTTATACAAACGTAAGAGAAACATGTAACGTGAAATCTTTAGCAATTTTACGCTCTTATTGTTTTCATTGATAATTTATGCTTTGATTTATAAACCCAACTGAAGTAACGATTGTTACTCAAATCTCGTTCTGTCTTTGTTTCTCTCATGATAAGGAATATGACAAATGATGCAACAGTTACTTGAGCTACGTTTATGAAATCGAACATTAATTTATCCCCACTCGAAATATTTAAAAGATTTTAAAATTTTTAATGAAACTAGCGTTGAACATTGCTTATTAAGTATTTCTTGCGTAAAAATTTGACAAATTCAATAATTAATAAAAGTAAATAGAGCAATTAAAATGTTATTGAAAGCAAATATGTACAACTACTCGAGGGTCTTATTCCTATGAATTAACGGGAAACGCCTATGAAGAAAAATTATCGTACTGGCCCCTCGCTCCTGAATCATGAATCGCGTATTGCTGTCTTTATTTAAGGTGACTTAGGAAGTTGGACTAATTTTCCAATTCGTTGTTTACAAATAAGGTATTGAGTTTATAAAATTTTTTGGATTTTCAAGTTTTCCACCATTTTGTGGGTTTCAAAAAAATGGTAGAAAATTTAAAAATCTGAAAAATCTTATGTATTAAAGGCGTGATTTAAAAAAAAAATGAAATGTAACCTAAACTCCTAACTTTTTTTAGCGTGTAATGGACTTAAATTTCTTGACTTGTAATAGATTTTCTCGATAAAAGATCTAAAAACGAAGTTATTGTTTTCATTATTTTCTTATACAAATATTGTATTTTTTTATAATTTTTATTAAAAGGAAAGCTGGCATGCATTTTCTACATGAAAAATTAAAAAATTATGTTATACCTATCGAAGAAATATTGAAAAATAAAAATGACAATGATCATATTCTTAATTTTTATAATAATAATGTGTATTTTATTTACTACTTTATTGTTTCCTACGAAATTTCTGAAAAATTCCTGGAAATGGCTCAACGTTTGAGCGCTTGTCTGTCGTGAAAGAGGTCCGAAGTTCGATAAACGTCACGGACGCTTTCTCGCCTTTTTTTTATAATTTTGTTATAAATGTCACTTAATAATAAAATAAAATGCGTTGCGAATATATAAATTCTTTTATTTTACTTTTAATTATACAAAGAAATATTTAAAATATTCATTGAGGTAATTTCTTAGAAGTTTTATTTTCAATATAATTGTAATTAGATGAATTGAGATATTTAGTCAAGTAATTTCTGAAAAATCACATGAGAAATCACGTGAGAAATCACGCCAAATAATCACATGATAAATCATGCGAAAAATTACATGAAAAATCACATGTAAAATCAACTGATAAATTATGTGATTAATCATGTGATTTTTATCGCCAGGGTATTTTTCAGCTTCAGATCCAAAATGTGTTCAAACAATGAATCGCGCGCGAAAAACGCGACCATAGAGTAGTCAAAAATAAAGGAGTCGGTACCTTCTTGACAGTGTTTCAGTATAGAATATATATGTACTAAAGTAGAATTTTGAAAATCAGTACCCCGCAACAGAAAAAATCGGTACTATCCCAAACAATTATTGGGACACATCGCATTAAAAATTGTACTGATAGAGGTTCTCTCAAAATACATACTAAATATCTATTTAAAAATGACTGGTAATTTTATTGTCAGTGCCGACTTTATCGCTTACATTTTTAAGTACTTTTCTCTCTCTGTGTATGGCAAAGCAAAGGTTGAATTATACAATCACAAAAAAACTAAGCTAAATTAACCTAACGAGTAGATTATCTGAGTTGTGTTGGAATCGGATATGGATTATAATGGGAAAGGAAGGTTCAACATCTCAGTGCGAACATATATCTAATCAGTGAAAAGAAAAGAAGAGTCTATTTCCGTCAGCCACGTCTACCTTATGAACGGAGAAGGTGGAAGAGCGACGGAAGAGTTTTACGGTTATGAATTGCCTTTTAGCTTAAGCTACAACGGAGAAAATTTGAAAATAAAGGGGATAATTCATCATGCGATTAAAATCACACTGGTGTGAGTATATGAGAAATGGAAGCTTGAGGATTTCTGAAGTCTTGTGAATTTTGCTGCTGGCGGAGAAAAACTTTAACTTTAAGTTTTCTATGTAATTAACATTATGTGGCGAAAGTAAATACAATGCTCTCTCTATGAGAAAGCAAAAGAGCAAAGAGAGGAAAAAAATATCGGTTGTTTCGAAACTGGTTTCAAGGTGACGTTGAGTCACAGTGGAGGCACAAAAGAAAGAGATTTTTGGAAAATTTTTGAAAATAAAACCGGTTGCCGCCAATCGAGATTTAAATCAGCGATTAAAAGGTACTATTATATATTGCTTAAATGCGTTTAGTTACTACTGGAGAGTAAGAACAAACGAGAGAGAAGAAAAAATTTTTGTTATTTTATATCTGCCTTGTAATATTTAGTTACTACTAACTAGTGGATTAATAGTGACGATAAAAGGAAACGAAGGTCCCTGTTCTGGCGCCATCTGGCGTCATTGTGCAGAGCACAACGAGCTTTGTACTCATCATTGTGATTAGAGCAAACAGTCACGAGCTTTATTTAATCAACTGATGGAAAACCCATTTCTGTGATGTCACATACTTTAAAATTGAAGTGTTCTAGCCATTTTTTTCTTATACTACTCACGACAAAAATTTTGGTCGCATCATGTAAGGCTTCTCTAAGAATATTGCCTACGTCAGTATAGGGAATGGTACCAGAGTTCCATGATAAACCATGATAGTAATATTTCAACCACTTATTTTGTTCTTTGACTCGTCCGAAAGTCTACGCCAGGAATATGGCTTGTTGAAAAGGAGTACCAGAGGTTCGATATCATCATTGAGTGGCATTATAGCCAACTCTTTGAGAATATAGTCATCACCAGACTGTTTGAAACCTTGCATATCCATCAAGTACTTCATGCTGATTAATAACTTTTGCACAGTACTAATTCACTGTCGGTATTTGCACGAGTGTCTTCCCAGTTCATAATCCAATCACTGAAATCACTGAAATACAACTTTTGTATTGATTTAACGTTGTTAACAGCACATGTATTTTTATACATGAAATTATGATGTAAATAAGAGACTGTTTTAGTTAGCCGTTGATCAAAATGGGGAATACCCAGTTCACTTATATCCACAACTTTAAAATCAAACTTCTCTTACCACTCTTTTTTCACTTTATCGATTACAAAAACTTGTGTAGCGTTCTGCAGAGTTTGTAGAAGAATTTTTTTTATTTCAGTATAGTCGTGATCTCCAGAATTCCAAGCTAGTCCATTATAGCAAAGCTCGAGCCGGAGATTTTCACGCTTGCATTTTGTAGTTAACTTTTTCCAAGGAAAAGATGGTTTGAAAAGATGCACCAATGGTTCAGACGACTCAACGAGAGGAACAGCAGCCAACTCTTTCAAAATAAACTCTTTACTTTTAAAACCTTGTAAATCCTGCGTATTCCATCTTGTTAAAGAATGAGATCTCAGCTCGCTCTCGCTTTCTTATATCCTTCTATCCTCACTCTTTTGCAAATCAAACTATTTCCACTCCTTTAGACTAATTTTCTGACATCACCGCTTATGGCGTTATATTCTATGATTCTATCATGTAAGATTAGACAGTAAGCTGAAGTTTTAGCTAAAAAGTTTTGTTTGGTCTCGAATTCAAGACAAATATCAACTAAAGCACTCTTCAGAGAATCATTTGGTTTTGAACAATCGATGACTAACAGTGGCATGTAATTGATATAATCTGATTTTTTCAGCATTGGCTCGGACTCCTTTCCATAGTATGCATTTTGTAAATTAGCGTACATATCGTATAATATTGCATACTGATTATTGACAATATAAAGATTCATATTTCCGTAAGGATTGTATTCAGAATTAAGAAATTATATTGCTAAAATTGCAGTGATCAAACTGACTAGCGTTAGCAGTTTTCTGCCCTTTCCGATTTTTCGGGAAACCAAGAATAATAAAACGAGGCTTCTCCAGCTGATTAGATGTTTTGACCGTCCATACATGTCTTGTTGATGCAGGTAATAATGGATAATCCGCCCTTTTCAGGGCCACTATAGCATGGTGGTCTCTTTTCAGGGGAAAATAGTACAACAATTGGCTCTTTTCAGAGCCACAATTATTTAAACGTTAGAACAAACATTTAATTTGCGGGATTTGAGACTGATAGATGAGCTGGCCTTTTCAATTGAGTTGGTTATCTCGTCCGTGAGATTCAGGAGTGTAACTGACTGCAGTTGAAGGAGGATGTTTTGAGGATGTATTTTAGGTGAAGGAAGTCGATGCTTGTTCAGGTAGGAGGATTGAGGGTAGGATTTCGTGGTATTTCGATATATACCAGATTGTGGTCTGAATTTAACTCGGCGCAGGTCCAAGGGTCCTTGTCAAGAGAGATATTTTTCGTGAGAAAGATATCTCACTAAAGAGATCAATAGTACCAGGGAAGTGTATTGGGAAAGCTAGGGCCTCGATAGAGAAATCATTGTGAAGGTGAGTACTCCAGAGAGAGTTTCCTTTAGTGTTGTTTGAGAGACAACCCCGACGCTTGTTTTTGGCATTCAGGTCTCCAGCAACGACGGTGGGAGTATTTGAATAAAATAGTAGGGGGATCTCGGAGATATTATTGGTGTTTAAGAGAGAGTAAAGAGAGAAGATACGAAGGGTCTTATTTGGGAATTTGGTTTGAATGCCAACCACTTCGCAGGTGATGGCTGTATTGATGCTGATAGGTTTATGACGAATAGAGTTTCTGACGAGGATAGCAACGTCACCTCCTTGTGAGTTGGAGCGATATTTTCTGTAAATTGTGAAGTTGGAAATGAATAGATTTTTTATTAGGATTTAGGTGGGCCTCGGTTATGCAGGTAACATCGATGAGGCCAGACTCAAGAAGGGCCTCGAGCTCTGTAACTTTCGTTCTATTTTGCGATAGAATGTTGTTGACATTCCAAGTAAGAATTTTGAGAGGTTTGTCTTTATTGACTGATGATTGGGAGCAGGGAGTCGAAGAAGTTACGAAAAAGCTACTCAAGAAGTTGAGCTTTTGAATTGTGGTTTGGAACTTTAGGTAGATTCGATGCGGGGGCTGGCGGTGTTGGAGGTTGGGACAGATATTGTGGTTGAGATATATTTTGTGGACGAGAGGCGGGTTGGGAGCTGGCTACCTTAGCGTAGCTAAAGTTGGGGTTTCGAAGAAGGGGCTTTTTGATAGGTATGTTTGAGGTTGGTGGAGTTGTAGGGGCGTTTTGTTTTCGGGACTTTGGGACAGCCACCGTAAGTAAAAAAAAAAAAAAATCATGAAAATTGGAAAACAGACAATAAGAATTCTCCAATTTTTTTTATTCTTTTTTTTATCTTCTAAGTGAGAGGGAAAAAGAAAAAAGAAAAATCTTTCAGATAACATTTTGCGTTCGAAAAAAGAAAATGTATCTAAGAGAGAGAGAGAAAAGAACTCTAACGTTTTTTTTTCTATTCTTTTTGTATATCTTATTTAAAAAAAATGTGAGAGGAAGAAAAGAAAAAAGAAGAAAAAATCTCACTGATTTTAATTTTCTAAATTAATCTTGAATATCCTCCACGAAGATGAATCTCTTATTCTTCTTTAACTAAATCTCCTCTTCTTCTTCAATTGAATCTGTTTTTAATAATTTTAATGAATATTAGAGTTTTCATTGCACGGAAACTATGACCAAAATCAGATGTCACATCTTGAATGAAGCAATTAGACTAAACTGCAACCACCGACGACGATTGATCGACTGCGTTGAATATATAAGTCCTACATTGATGCTTACCTTAAAGAATTCCGCAACTGATCGTCTGCCGCGATTCCTGTAGACTAAGTCTATAAACGCGTAGCTGCTGATACTTACGCGCTTTCGCGCAGCAGCGCCGTGCCAATAAAACGTTGGCTTACCCCCAGTTGCGACCACAGTCGCGTGTATATATACACTGAAAAGACACCGGCGTAAATATAGGCGTCCACCTGTCCATAGTGGCGCCAAACGCCATAGCTTACATAAACTGTGTGACCGGCATCGCACGAGCGCGAGCCCGTATCATGAGCGTGCCGCGCGGTCCTCTTGCGGTAACAGTTAGCACATAGTATACAGTGCCGCCATTACGGCTTACTAAGTGTACTCAAACTGGTTGGCTCCTATAGTATGCCGAAGCTCGAGCGCCATTATAGCCATACCTATGTGGCGGGGTGAAGGCCGATGTCTTTTCAGTGTACAGCGATGAATCGCTGCAACTTCATTCATTCTTTTGACTTCATTTGGAAAGTTATTAGCACAATACAATGGACCAACAAGAATTAGAAAAACTGCAAATATTTAGTCCGCGGACGTTTGCCTTTCTTTAAGAAGGTCTGCGCGAATTTCAACCTCTTCTTATTAATGATATACCAATCCTATTGCTGGACGAAGATATTGATTTAATGGATGTCGGCGTTGAAACGTTAGAGCCACTGCCGCTGGACGATGTCTACATGGCTGAATTTTACATGGGTGTCAACAGTGAAACTTTGGAACCATATCAACCAGAGTTCGACAATGAAACGCTTAGACCAGTAGCTCCCTTAAGGAAGCCAAACCACAGGCCTATATCATCATCACCAGTAAAAGCGACTTCGCCACCAGCCTCTCCAAGATTTTCACCAGCATCGCCGAGATTAATTAACAATCCATTTTCTCGTCAATACGAGAATTTTTTATCTTCATCTTATTTAGCTTTAATGATAAAAATTTTTAAAAAATCCCTAAGCCGGTTCTGGATCAACTGATACAGAAACGACTGCCGCTTCTAAATCAAGTGATACAGAAACGGCATTCTTTTCTAGATCAGGTGATACAGAACCGGCTTAGCTTATCTACTGACTTAACAATAAAAATTAATTGGTGGACGGCACCGTTAAAAAGATGTAATATAATTTAAATTATCAGTCGCAGCTATGGGTGTATGGAACCCTCAATCTATTTATCTAATATCGGCGGACGGACGGAAAAATATATGGGTGGATAGCACACTTAATGATTAATTGCAATAATAGGGTTAAGGTATGTTTCTTGCCACTCCCTGAGTTTTTTTTACTATGGTTGTTAGATTTAGCGAGTTGTCGAAGAGCTGGCAGCGTCGTGTTTATTTAAATGTAACTATGCGCTAAATCGTGTGACGCGCTGATACTTATGATATCAGCCCTCCGTGCCACCAAAGAAAAGAAAGACACGTCGTGGAAGCGGCAAAGGAAGTAAATAAAAATATTACAATATCTATATACATATATAAATAATAGCAGAGAACAAGTAACGAAACTCCGGCTATGCAATCACCGAATTCGCGTTCCGTGCGTAAGACAACTTATTGATAGGAAATATCCACGATGTAGAGACGATATAATTTCTTATCTACTGCATCATATGATGGGTGGCGAAAGATAGTAGGATGGGATAGCACAACTGGAGACAGATTTTTGCGATCAATTATTGAATGATGCTCGCACTGAACATTTAAGAAACAGTAAATAGATATGTAAGTATATAATACTAGAGCAAAAAAATTTTTTTAACGATGTTAGAATTATTTAAAAACATACCAATAAAGCTTATTCAAAAAATTTATATTTTTCTAGTGTCTTACTATCTGTGATACTTATCTGGTAGCTGCAAGTTAAATTTGAAATTCCTGTATGACAATGGCTCCAGGAAGAACTTTAAAAGTACAAAAAAGTAATTACGAAATTTTCAACTGTTAGTATTATAGTAAAAAAATTAAGTATTTTTAAAAATCAAAAGCCCTAAGTTTCGTAATTTAAAGTTAATAATTTAAAATAGAACATTTATGAACTACGTGCTTTAAGAAAAAAAAGTTGTGTTTTATTCATGAAATTAAAAATTTTGTAAATATCTCTTTATATTTAATTGAAGTTTGTGACTGATGGATATTGTTGCGTGTATTTTTGCTAATATATATTACTCTTAAGATGACTGCGCCATACAGTATTATTAGGATTTAATTACAGTACAATAAAAAAAAAGTTATGTAATATTAATTTTTTATACGCCATATTTGTACTAATAAAATAAATTAATATCCATCTAATATGTTCTTATCGATAATAATTTTATTCAAATTCTTGATAAGTAGATAAAAAAAATTGCGCATACTTTAAATTCTAATGAATTGTTATATCAATATAAAAAATATTTTAAACTATCAATATAGCTTATCGAAAGATTGTTTAATACTTCGTAGCATAGTGAAAAATATATTGATTATCTAGTTTTTTGAAGTTTTTCATTTACAGAATTTAATGCTTTAGAAATATTATTATAATATATATTATATGATCCACAAATGATGTTCTAGTAATCTTTATATATTAATATGTTCTTCTATATATTTATTATAAAAAAACAAATATATTATGGGAAAATATATTAGGGAAAACGATATTTTTGAAAGCAATTTAATAGTAAACATATTGATATTACAATAATTATTTATGATTTGAGGATAACTCAAAACAAATCACCAATCAGTTTTTTAAAATATATACAGTACCGGGCAATAATTCTGAGTAGGTTATCAAATTTTTGCTCCGACTTTGAAAAAGCGTATCTTCTTCAATTTTCATCCTAGAAAAAATTAAAAAAAAGCATTTTAAAGTATTCGTTAAATGCTTTCTTTTTAGCTTACTTACATTTTTTTAACGATATTTAAAAAAAAAATAATCGCTTTGGCAATTTTGAAATTTTTTTCATTTTTGCATTTTTCTTCAATTGCAGTTATAAAAAACACTTCAATAGCAAGTAAAAAATAATCGCTGGTGAAGTAGTAATTTAATTTTAGTAGGAAATTATAACTATTCATTATTAATAATAAAACATAATAAAGTATGAAACAACAAAAAGATTTATTTTGCAAAAATTATATCATAGAAATCAAAAGTTTTGCTCCAGCGATTATTTTCTACTTGCTATTCAAGTGTTTTTTACAACTGCAAAAGTATTAGATCGATAACTTTATATGCTTAAAATTTGACAAAAAATAATTAAAAAATTTTCGTAAAAATAGCTGCAAATAGCATTTTTAGAGCTCTTTCCAAATCTTTTTTCAAATTTTTTCTAGCTTAATTATTTAAAAAACTACAGCTGATTGAAGAAAAATACAAAAATGAAAAAAATTTCAAAATTGCCAAAGCGATTATTTTTTTTTAAGTATCGTTAAAAAAATGTAAGTAAGCTAAAAAGAAAGCATTTAACGAATACTTTAAAATGCTTTTTTTAAATTTTTTGTAGGATGAAAATTGAAGAAGATATGCTTTTTCAAAGTTGGAGCAAAAATTTGATAACCTACTCAGAATTATTGCCCGGTACTGTAATATGACGGATTCAATATTGCCGATTAAAAAATTGTAACTATGACACCTCGCTATAAAAATTTGGATATTGGGATTTTTTGGACCACTGATCTTGAATATGATGTAAAAAATTTAAAACTCCAATTTTCATAAAAATTTAAAAAAGATTTATTTATTAATTTTTTTAATTTAAGAGGAGGTCACACTGCTCCAATCAAAGAATTTTTTGCAAAAATTAATAATTTTACTAAAAAATAAAGAGAAACCCGTATCTCGTATCACAAAAATATAGGTTTTCTTGAGTCAGAAATAATTAATTTTATTGATTCGTTTTCAATTCAACCTTAAAAAAGCAAATATTTACCCTAATCTCTATACTTTAAGTTTTTCAAGGTTTCCTAGAAAACAAAGCGATAACATCAATTCTTTCTCATCAAGGAAAATATTGCTTAATGTGATAGGAGATGCGACGGCACTTTTTCTTTATTTGTTAATAAAATTATTATTTTTTGTAAAAAAATCAATTTTTTTATTAGAAAAGGACAGAAATATTGGACCTGTTATCGATAATGCTATATGGGCCACTCCACTCTTTTCAGATCCATCAATGATCCCTCGAATTCCTCGATGATTTTTTTCTCACTCTTTTTCTTGTCTATAAATTTTTTGCCCAATGGGACTTTATTTCACATCTCAATTGCCCAGTAGGGACTTTTAATAACTCACTCAATTAGCCCCAAGGGGCTAGTAATTTATGTAAGTATTTTTATAATCTCCTGGTTTTATTTCCCGAAGAAAATTTAGAAAAATTGTTCTGCAATTTTTTCGGGGAGTCGAACTCTGGTCCACTAGAGCGCGAGCAAAGAACCTTGGCCCTTGCGCTACCTCCGCTCTAGTAGACTAATCAGTTCTAACGCTCTACTCACGATATCTGTGATCACAAGTAAGTAATAAATGTGTTTTGTGCACAATAATTTTACACAGACTCTTTGAATCTTATTTTGTGCATAATAAATTATTAATTGTGTACAATAATATTATTCAAATATTGTGCACAATGTTCGGTGCATAATAATAGCTTTATTTTTTTTTAAATAATTTACCTTGTGCATAATAATTTTCTGCATGTGCAATATTTGAAGTATATAGTGAACAATTATAATAATTATTATTCGAAATCATTTATGCACAATTGTTATTGTGTAAAATAATTAGGTGCACAACTCGTACCTTGCCTATACATTTTAGAGAAACTTGTAATTGAACTGAAAAAAGAAGATTATTTATTTGAATTTGTTGCATCTCACCAAAATTGCGTTATAAATGAAATTGAAAACCTCTTGCAGGTTCCTCTTAAAAATTCTCTTACAGATTTAAAAAACGTTTTATCAAGAGAATTATTTAAAAAGTTTGCAAGAGAGAAAATGAGCTTTGATTTTTTAGTAATTGAATATAAAAATGATGGGAAAAAAAATAATAAAATTACTTTCCCAAAAAATAGATAGTCAAGGTCCCCGAATCACCAAAAATAAAAACTACTTACCAAAGTTATAAAATGTTTAAAAAAATATGTGAAAATTTTCACAAAATTTCGTGGTAAGTACAAATACATACAATATAAATGTTTAATACAAAGAAAGATTTGATTAATTAATTAAAGGATGATTTAATTTATCAATAGATTACTTTTATTGTTCACCAAAGATAAAGCATTTGTAAAAGCTTTATTTATCAAGCTGATTATTTGAAAAATATGTGTTAATATAATATTAAAAAATAATTTAATTTATTTTTAGGTTAAGCTTTAGCTTAAATTCAGTTTTTGTTACATGTTGTTAATAAACGTATTTATTAATTTATAAATATCACTGTAATAATGTATTGAAATATAAAAATAAAATGATTATAGTTAGTTAACTTATTATTTTAATGATTTATCTGTCATCTTTAATCAATAATAATCTATTTGTTATATTTAATAAATTTCTTAACTGAAGTATTGCAAGTCAAAAATTCAGTATGTTCGCGCTTGACTGTGTCTTGCGCAGCGTTGCCAACTCTCTTTTCGGCTGCTAGACTAGTTCACAAAATTTATATTTTTTTCACTTCTCTCAACTCTAAATACGAAACTAAACATGAAAAAATTTTAAATATTTTTAAAAATCAATCCTTTAATCTTTTTCTATCACCTGTTAGTTTTTTATCAACTTCTTAAGAACCGTTTTTTTGTAATACAATAAAACGTATCCTAAAACACTACGTGGCCTATCTTTCCTATGTTAAATTTACAAACTTTGAAATCGAATATCTAGATTTTGGTACGTGGAAAGTTTCTAAAATTTTAACAGTGATTGTAGGACATTATTTAGAAGTTATATTTCAAATTTCATTGAAATCCTATGAAAATCAATTTTTGGATAACATACCTTAAGCGAAGGCAGGGTTAGTTTAGCGTTAATGTACGATCACAGTTCATGACTGTAACAGCGCCACCGCGACTTGATTTTTAACTAACACACGAGTTCGAAATTTAAATCCAAATCATTTTAACGTTATATTAATGAAAAATAATTTTTTTAAACAAATAAAGGTATGTATTAGGAAAAATCAAGAAAATATTTTATTTTGCAATATTAAATTACAATAAAAGTATTCGAATTTAAATTTCGAACTCGTGTGTTAGTTAAAAATCAAGTCGCGGTGGCGCTGTTACAGTCATGAACTGTGATCGTTCATTAACGCTAAACCAACACTGAGCGGAGATGCGGGCGGTATACGTACAGTTTTCTCTGGGCTACATTCAAGTGGATACATCTGGGATACATCTAAGTGGAGGAGCACCTCTCACCAAGATCAGCTGTAGCTACGTCGTATCTTCGATTAAACGGGCGATTTAATTTCCGATGAGAACGAGAGAAAGAGCAAGCTTTTGCCTTAGCCAGAGTATTTGCTCTGGATAAGGTAGTGGCTGCTATTGTTTCTCTCTCCCTCTCTCTTAGTCTAGAAGCGACTTTGGCTACGAGCGAGAAAAGAGCACAGTCTCTACTGCTTGCTTTGGCTTACCTCTTAGCTTTATATATCTCCTGAGGCTGTCTTTTCCTCTTGTGGGAAAGATTCGCGTAGTGGCTGAGCCGGGTACTATCGGGTTTGATAGTAATTCAGCGGCTAGGCGGGAGATTCGAATGCACGGTATTGTATACTCGTCGCAATATAAATGTTTATATGCGAATCGTAGGAGCGCTGGGCGTCCTCTTACTAGCAACGGCATTGCAACGTCTGTGGCGTTCGCGAGTCTTTCATAAAAATGAGAAGGGGAAAAGGAGGAGCATTTCGACAAATCTTCGACTTCAATTATGCCCAAATATATACAGAGAATTCTCTTCATTTATAAATATTTTTAATAATAATAGAAAAATATGAAAAATGTTATTTATTATTCATTTTTATACTTAATAATTAGTTCTAAAATAAAATAATATTTAATCAATTTAATCTTACAAACTTCATTAAATGTTTTTAACAAAGCAAGGATATATTTAGATCTTAATAATTTGTTATTTTATATATCAGTATGTTTATGTAAAGAATATCTAAAATTTAAGATGGAATATTGTAGATCGAAAGAAAACTTTTGAATTTTGTAAAATATTCGATTAGTTTGAACACATTTTATATTATTCAAGTAAAGTTAAAACTTTATGAATTTGGTAAGAATTACACTTATATACAAAATTGTATCGAATGGATAAGTTATTTTTCACAATAAAATAAAAAACGCTGCCAAGTGCTTTGGCGCAATGCTTTCTCATAGAGCACATTGAGTTAGAGTAATTTGATTTTATATGATTTTAATATAAATGTCCCTATCCTCTGTATTGAAGGCTGTCTTAATACCTACGAAAATTATATGAATTTTACTCTTTCTTAATTTTGCCATTTGCATAATGTGATTTTATGATGCTCTAAAATTAAAAATGCGTTTATAAAATTAATTTTCCCAAGCTTGTCTTCTTAACACTATAACCAATAACTTGCATACAAATTTTGGAACATTTTCATCGAATAGTTTACAAAAAAAACCAATTAATTGAAAAATAAACATTGTTTTAAAATTTTCAAAACGCTTTACGTTACAACTACGCTAAGAAAGCCAGTTTTAAAAAGTTCATTTTATTTAGGCAATCGTAAATAATTTCTATACATAATTTTAAGCTACTTCATCGAGTAGTTTACGTAAAATACCAAAAAATAAGTGAAATTCTATTCAAAATTTACAAAATGCTCTAAAATTAAAACTGCGCTAAGAAAATAAGTTTTTCCAAGCTTGCTTTAATTAGGCAATAACAAATAATTTGTATGAAAATTTTTGAGCAAATTTATCGAATGGCTTTTGTGTAATAGAAAAAAAATGAAATATGAACATTTTTTCCAAAATTTTCAAAATGCTCTAAAATTAAAACTGCGCTAAGAAAATAAGTTTTCCAAAGCTTGATTTATTCAGATAATAGTGAATAATTTGCATAAAAATTTTTGAGCAAGTTTATCGAGTGATTTTTGTGCAATAAAAAAGAAATTAAAAATAAAAAATTTTTTCAAAATTTTCAAAATGCTCTAAAATTAAATGTGCGCTAAGAAAATTGAAGAAAATTAGTTTTCAAAAGTTCATTTTATTTTGACAATCATAAATAATTCCCATACACAATTTGAAGCTCCTTCATCGAGTAGTTTACGTAAAATATAAAAAAAATTAGAAAAATTTTATTCAAAATTTTCAAAATGCTCTAAAATTAAAACTGCACTGAGAAAATAAGTTTTTCAAAGCTTGTTTTATTTAGGCCATTGCAAATGATTTCTATAAAAATTTTCGAGCAAATCTATCGAATGGTTTTTGTATAATAGAAAAAAAATGAAAAATAGAGATTTTTTCCAAAATTTTCAAAATGCTCTAAAATTAAAACTACGCTAAGAAAATAAGTGTTCCAAAGCTTGTTTTCTTTAGACAATAGCGAATAACTTGCATACAAATTTAGAAGCAAATCTAACGAATGCTTGTCGTAAAATAAAAAATAAATAAAAAAAAAATTTTTTTCAAAATTTTCAAAATGCTCTAAAATTAAAAGTGCGCTAAGAAAATCAGTTGGTAAAAGTTTTTCTTCTTTTGGCAGTCGCAAATAATGTTCATACAAATTTTCAAGAAAATTCTTCGAGTAGTTTACGTAAAATATCAAAAAAATGAAAAATCAAAATTTTTTTAAAATTCTTAAAATGGCTCTAAAAAAACTGAGCTAAGAAGATCAATTTTCAATAGCTTCCCCCCCAGTTAGCCAAAAAAATAAATTGGATGCAAAATTTGAAGCTAATCCATCGAGTAGTTCTCGAGATCTTATTGGCGTACTGAATACACACACACACACACACACACACACACACACACACACACACATACATACAGACATTTTCTGGAAACCACTTTTTTCGACTCCCTGAGTCTAAATATGTACAAATTAATGAAAAAATAGAAAAAAATTTTTTTTACCGATACAATGCTTTCTCTATGAGAAAGCAAAAAATGATTTGAACAGTTAATTTAAGATTACAAATTAAGGCACTAATAATACAGAATATATGCAGTCATCTAAGGATTAGGAAAATGTATAAAGAGGAATAAAAATCAACATTGACGCTTGAAATAAATTTGTATTCTCTCGAGTGCTTAAATTACAGTGTTTTTTTTTGTTACATGTCAGCGACTCAAAAATATCAGCTTCATAGCTCGCGCTATTTACTCTTCTTCAAATCGTTAATTATCAGAGAAGTATAATGTACAAAGTCAAATTGATTCTCCTTAAGCACTTTAATAGCTATTGATTAATAATAATTGGAATATTATCTTTAAATATTGGCAATATTCTTTTAAATTTTGTTTTTAAATGTGTTTTGATTTACATGTCAGTTAAACGATCATTTGTAAAATTGTATACACATCCACTCTTCTTCATTTATAGAAAAGCACAAGAATTAATGAAAAGTTTTTTTTATACATATATAATGATTGAAAAGCAATAAACTTTTTTTTAGTCTATGAAAGCTCATAATTTTTACTTTTTCAGTTGCCGAACCGATGAATTATTTACTAACTTTTTACAGACACAGTATTTTTTACAATTTATTTGAGTATATGTTTTTATTTTTATTTATACATTTGATTTTTATATAATTCAAGAAATTGAGAAAATTAAAGTGTCGATAAATCTAGAAATCTGGAAAGTTCAAGATTCATAAAATTGTTTATCAGAAGATGATTATTAATCTAAAATTAATTTTTTATCTTTATTTTATTAATATTATATTTTTATTATTAAAAGCTTATATTCATTGAATTTTTAAAAAATATGATGAAATATTACAGAAATATTTTTACCGATGACTCAAAATCTATTATCATTCAACAAAATGACTAATCTAATTTGAATATTTACAAATAAATAGTCTAGAATTTTAAGTATTTTATTTAGGATTAATTATTAGAAATTCTTACTATTTAATAACTCCTAAATGGACGTAATATTGAAGAGTCATTTTTTAAAATTTATTTCAATAATGAGGAAAAATTAAATGAAAATGTCTTTAGAGGTCTTTACTTTTTATATTAATATTTTAATAATTAATTAACTAGAAAAATTATTGATAACATTCATAAATCTTTGATTTCAATCAACAAGAAATATACAATTTATTATAACCAACTAATATAAATATTTTTATTAAATATTCCAAGAAGTAATTTTTTAAAATTAAATTATTTTTTAAATTCAATATTTGATTAAAAATAACTATATTAATGTTTGAATTTTATTTTTCCTATGAATAAGTATTAATAAATTGAAATTTGATATTTTTACTTTTAAAAAAGTTTTCTTTTTAACTTCTTATATTTAAAAAAAATTATTTATTGTAATAAAAAAAATATTTATACTTTTGGAGTGTATATGAATTAATTTAATTATTTTAGAATATTAAATTATATACGTAAATTAATACTTAATTCCTGGTGCGATTTTGTAAAATCGAATATTTGATAAATTGATTTAATTTTTGTAAAGACAGTAATAAGAATTAGTCATAAAATTTTAAAGTCTTTGCAAAGAGAAGAATCATTATACGAATGAATTATTTTGTTAGAAAATAAAGAAAATATTGAAAAAATATACAAATAAATGATGAATCGAAGAACAAAGTTATGGCGATCTCTTCATACAACATAAATAATGCAAAAAATATTCATGAGTTCATAAATATGGCAATAATCAAGCGTTCGATATCTTTTCTTTTAATTTATATCGGATTCTTTTTGAATTTAATATACAAACGAATTTAAAAGCGCATTATTCGAATAATAGTCATTTATCACCAGCACGAATTTTTTTTTCACTTTCTCACTATTTTTTTCAGTTCCACTTTTTAGTTTATAATTCCTATTTATCTAATTTCAGTTCACTATGCAACGCAACGTTTTAAACGGCGTTACACAAGAATAAGAATTATAGAGCCAGTCGTTGAGAGTTGAGATAAACTTTCACTCATCCGTAGAATCTTAATATTCGCTATAGAGAGCTTTATTGGTACTCTCTAAAATATATTTGTTCACATCGATACTATCAGACCTTTCATATTATTTATGTATCTTTCTTAGAATTTTTTCAAGTAATTCAATTATTTTTAGTTAATATAAGTAACAGAATCCAAATGTTGTAGAGTTTTCAATAGTGATTAAGTTACTTTTATTAGTATAATACTTCACTGAAAAAAAAGTATCGTCCTCACGCCAACACCAAATTTGGGATACGGCGTTTTTACCGAAAAGAATTTGTATTATTTATTTCCATTATATTTATTCCGCTGTTCTATATGGAAATAATTTCTGTGGATAACTAATAATAATTGTGAAAAAAAGTGGAAATAACTGTTAATAATCGTATTAAAATATCGCAATTGAGACATTACTATCAGTCAATAACAGCTGATAACACTTGATAATTGTTATAAATAATTATTAGTAATTAATAATAGTTATAAACAGTTTGTATTAATTATAATTAATTATATTTATTTTTTATCAGTAATTTTTACACTTAGTTCCAGTTATTCACATTTTTTCATATTTATTGACACTTATTCACGTTTACGAAAATTTTCACACATACAATTAATTTTTCATATTCATAGTACCCTGCAAAAATTTCCGGAAAACTTTTGGAAAAAAAGTAATTTTTCACGTAAAAATATCTCCTGTTCTATTGGTCTTGGGATAAAAATTGAAAAATTCAGAGAGTTTTTTGTTATTTACTCAAGTATTAATTGTTGTGTCTGCAAATTAAAAGTTGAGCGCAGTAGATATTATTATTAAAAATATTTATACACAAGGATAAAAATTGTTTTGCATTGTTTTTCAGAAAATTAAACAATATACAATAGAATTTTTTTTCTATGTGTATAAATATTCAAAGAGATTTTTTTAAAGAGAGGTAAATATTAATTTTTTATGAGTCGTGAAATTTTTTTTGAGTTTTTCTCTATTTTTTTTTACTTAAGAAGCTATATAAAAAATTTCAACGAAAATCGAAAGATCTTTTTAAAAACTTAAAGTTATTACTTAATTTTTTTTTGCTATAGGATGCTTTTTAAAAAAGTTTAAATTTATAATAAGACATGATTAAATATTACGGTTTTTTGAAGTTTTTATAAAAAACGTTAAGAAGATGTAAAACGGATACTACACTTCGACGGGCGAGAAGAAAAAGATCAGAACTCAGACAAGCGCTAAAAAAAGTATCAACTCGACTTTGCCCGTTAAAAAGTACAAACTCAACTTCGCGCACTAAAAAGTTCCATCTCGGGTTGTGCCACAATAAGGTTACATTTCAGCTTCGCCCATTTGTTTTTTTTGTTTGTTTTTACGACCAATAGAAACGGAAACATTTCTGTTTGAAGAATTACCTTTTTACTAAAAATTATGAATAACTGTTAATAAATGCGAAAAATTGTAAACATCTGTAAGAAACTGTTAATAACTGTAAATCACTATAAATAATTATAAATAATAAATTATTTACTAACAACATAGGGAGACAATAATACCAAATTTTATGAAAGCGGAACCATTGCCACAATTATTTTATTGTTGTCAGAACAAGAATATTGTCAAAGTTCATATACTTTTTTTTCAGTGTTATCTTTCACCGGAAATACAAAACTTTCATAAGTTAGTTAAAGCTTGACAGTTTTTAGAATTATTTCAACCTTACTAAACTTTAATTCAAAATATTCATTGAGTAATGAAATTGATGAACTGATCTTCATTAAATTTGTTATATCATTAGACGTAAGTACAAAAATAATTCTCAAGAGGATTTTTAGCAATAACTTGTTTAGTTATACAAAAAAAATCAATAAATTGATGTATATTAAAATCATTGTAGGTATAGTAATTTTTAAAATCTTAAGATTTAAAATAATAGGTACATTTTAAATAAAATTATTCAGAAAAAATGATAAGTTAATATTTAAATAAAATGATGTAGCAAATTTGATGAAGAAATGTACTGTAATTTACAAAGAAAAATGTTTTGTAGTTAAGGTTCCATCGATTTTTTTTATGTGTACATATTTATAAAATAATATACTATGAGTAATCTGATACGAAAGAAATTGATCTGGTCCCTTATAAAAACATAAATATGTTTTTAAATAGAAAAAATATTTTTTCGTCGCATCTGAGCGTTATAGCGCGATGAATTTTGAAGTATTTCTTTCATTGTTAAAAATAAGATATCTCTGATTTTTTCCATGTAATTTAAATCAAAGAAAGTAATAAAAACGTGTAAAAATTAATCGTGATATTCAACTTTATTTATATTAATGATTTCCCGGGATTATTTCTCTGACTAGAATAAAAGTAGAAAATTTTCAATTGATCTTTTTATTAACTTTATACAAATGCAAAGAATTAGTACGCTTCTATACATGAAAAAACATTAAATAATATAAAGTATATTTTTCAATCCATTTATCCTAATTGTTTCATAAATGCATTATTCTCTGTTGTAAAGTATTTGTATTTTAAAACTGAATACGACCATATTTGATTTAAAGCGCTACAGTTTTTTAACTAGATATAAAATGTAAACTCCGTTTTGAGACTCATAAGTATCTAATAAATAAATTAAGGTTCAAATTACATAAAAAAATTCAGAGATTCCTTATTTTTCATAACGAAAGTATAATATCACACTATTTTATGCGCATATAATGTTTAGATAAGACCCTGGTAGAAATTTCACCAACAAAAATGCCCAATTTTTCAATTGTTGCCCAATTTTATTTGTTAACGGTTGGCGAAATATTTTACTAATGAATGGCCGACTGTTTAACAGCTGACGTCTGTGATGAGTGCGAACACGAACGCGACAACTAACTAACGTTCGGTAGACTCTGAAATTAAACGTATATTATAGCTATGTGCTACATAATATAACTGCTGTACTGTTTACTGTTTAAAAAATACAGAGAAAAAAGAATTTTAGATAATTATAAAAACAAAGTAGTTTGTAAAGTGATTATGTATTTGAAGAAAGTGATGAAAATAATACGTGTGAAAGATTGAAAATTTTGACTGTATACTTAACCTTAATTATGAACATAGTGAAAAAAGCTATAAAAAATTTAACGTAGTTAATAAAAATAAAATATGTTGCTTTTAATCAAAGACAATTCTAAAATGATAATCAATTAATTATTTTATATGTACGTGCGCGTGTGATGTTTATTCATGTGTTATAATTGTAATAATGATTGTGATAATTAATATATAAAGCATAACTTTAAATTTCCCATATCGGTTGGGTAATGAATGGCGTAAAATGTCTCGCCATTAGCGGTGATATTGGCGAACTAATAGAGCAACGAATGGGAATATATAAAAAAATTGACCAACCCATGGAGAAAAAATCAGGAACATTTCTACCAGGGGATGACAAAATTTTTTTCAATTTAAAAACTTATTTATACTTTAGTAAGGGACCGTACGAATTTTTTTCATATCAGATTAAAAAGGCCATATAGTAAGACACACGTCCCAGTCAATAAGAAATTTCGAAAATAACTGTAATTTAAATTAAAGAAATCATTTGATGACATAAAAATATTATGCTTGATTAAAAAATATTAATTATTATTTTAAAATACCCTACGTTGTGGTAAAAACTATAGATCATTTATTAAAAAATTATTGCACCTTAGTATAAGCTGGTATATTAAAACATTTGAAACAGCATAAAAATTGACTAATATATATAATAAAATTTTTAATTTGTAATAAAGTTTTCTCGGATTTTTCAATTTTTGTATATTCTTTGGGTATTGTAGAATATAATTAAAAAAAGAATCAATAGGTTTTACTGTATATTTTATATTTATAACAATATCTCAATGCACGTGCATGATGAATTTAGATATTGTTCTACTAATCAATTTCTGTTAGTACTTTTTCATTTTACAAACATTAAAATAACTTATTCGGGCTCTACGCAATAAAAATTTAACTTAATGGTAAATTAAATAAAAAATCAAATTCATAACCTCAACATAAGATTAAAATTTGTTTAAGGTCGAAACCCCCTCTTGGTGGCCGATTGATACAAGCACCACTGTATACGAAACATGTTCTCTGTTCACAAATACACTGAACTAACCTCCGTCGCTAATTAGCATCGTAATTATAGTATAAATACAGCGACGTTAAATAAAATTAAAAAAAATATTAACTTTAATATTATTAAATATTAATTTTTTTAAGAACATTATTGCATTTGACCCAAATATAACACATATACGCAATTCACTAAATTATGCAATTTTTTATATGTCTCATCTATCGGGACAAGCTGTGTAAAACAAAAGAGTCATACGATTTTGTGCTGTTTCATTATTCAGGACACGTATATTTAATACAATTTTCTAGCATAACATAATTTTTTTCGGATATTTATATACTCTAATGTTTTTTTTAGTTTCTGAAGCATAAAAATGTAAAATGTAAAATAAAAATCAAATTTACAAACTCATTTTCAAGTTTAAAAACACGCTTTTTACTGGCTGTCACTCTCGACAGTGTCTTACTATACGGCCTTTTACTACTTATGATATATTATTTTCTGAAAAATTCGATGCGGATCATCGATGGAAGCTTTAACTACAAAAAATGTTTGATTAAATTTTATTTTATTACATAGTTACAGGAAAACAAACTTACAGCATTATAAAAATTACTGTACTAAATAGTAATATTTGCTATAATTATAATTAAATTTTACTTTTTAGTATTGTAATTTTTCTCATACTGACAGTTTGTTTCTCCATAATAATCAAAATTAAATCGCGCACTTTTTTCAGAGTTTTTGTATTTGATGAATTCGCTTACCTTATTTGTAAATTACGGTAAAATAATGAAAATACCTATTAATTTAAAAATTAAAAAATAAATACATTATATTTCGCTGGTCACTGCTTTACTTTAAATCAATTAGTATTTTTTGTAACTTCCGGCACAATTTACATTAAATTACTCGATCCATTTTACGAACAATTAAAAACATGTCAAGCAAGGTGCGCAACAGTGCGTAATATCTAACGATATTATAATGTTTGCCTGATCATGATAGTATTTTAGACCCTCAATTTTCAAGGTTCGATTGACGAAACAAAATTAAAATATCACTTAAATCTTGTTCCAAAGTTTATCCATTGTCACTTGAATTTTTTTTATCGATACGACGAAGAATTTTATGAAGAATTTATTACTTCGTATAATTCGACTTTGAAAATTTGTCGTAACGTTGTTAGTACCATTTAGATGTATTTCCAGAAGATAATCCAGTAAGAAATATTAAGGCAGGCAAAGAGAGCGGGAAAGAGAAAGCGCGAAGTTCGATCAATATTAATAGCTCGCAATTTTGCCCGCGCAGATTTAGAAGGTTTTGCTGGTGTTGATGGCGCTGGTGGTGCCGGTTGCGGCGGTGGTGCTGCAGGTGCGGGTGGAGCTGGTGGTATTGGTGGCATAGGTGGCATAGGTGGCATAACAGGCACTGCTTTATGATGATGACGAGATAGCAATATTGCATTTTCCGGCATACAAGTACACTAAATTACAATATAAATATTTAAATCTTATATAATTTTATTCTTTGCGTTGCAATATTAAAATATGATGTGTTATATTTTTAATAAAAGATTTTGGATTTGATAATTATTTTTATTAATTTTTATTATTGTTGTTATTATTATTGAAGTTTCTAATTTCAATATTGCAACATATATACACGTTAAAAATAGATCAATAATTTCAATTACTTTATTCGTAATATCGAAAATCCGTTCGAGTTTATCAGGTGGGGGTGGTGGGTGACTAGGTGCTGGAGGTGGTGGTGGTGGTGGCCCTGCTGCTGGCGTTGTTGTCGCTGGTTTCGGTGAATCTTCACCAAGCACCAGAACAATATTTATCAAACAATATTCCATCAATGCCATAAACACGAATATTGTGCATACTGACATAAAGGCGTCTACCGCTTTCAAATACGAGACCGGCGGTAAAGATGCTTGACTCTTCGCATGCTGCGTTGAGAGGGTCAGAAGTGATGTTACACCGAGCGTTACACGAGCTGGTGCCGCTTCTGGTTTGATCCAAAATGATAACCACTGTTGAATATCATAAATAAATAAATAAATTTTAACATTAATATTGTAATTTAATTAAAATATTTTTAATAGTTATAAAAATTTTTGAAAGGATTGATTAGTGTAAAATATAAATTATATAGAGAAAAATTCTATGATGAAAATCACTATATCATATTGAAATCGCACGGAAAAAATTGTAATCTTATCTGTTGAATTATATAGTAATGACTACTAGATATTAACAATACCTAAGAATCTAGTAGCGTTTACCAGTTTGGTGATCTAATAGTCAAAAGACTACTAGTCATCACTAAAATGACTTAGTTTGTACTCTTACATAGATGCTTTTGCTCAAGATTGTTCTTTACTTTAAAATTAGAGTTAAGTGTATGAAAAAACTTTGAGAAAATTTTATTTAAAATACACTCTTCTCACATTCTTTTGCGCACTCAAGGTAAAAATCGCTAGAGCTAAAAAGTTTTATTGCGAAGCAGTAAAAAATCGTAGCTTAAAATATCATTATAAACAATTAATAATTTTTTAAGACTATAAAATTAAAAAATTTTTTTCCTTCAAATTCTATTTTTAACTGTAGATCTATCTTCTATAGCTAAACCAATATCTTTTTTCTTTCTGAAGTTTTTCTCTATCTCATTTGTTTTCAGAAATATTCATATTTAAAAAAAACGTGTTTTTTAAAAAAAATACTGTAACTTTAGTACAGTAACTTTAGTAACAAATAATAAAAATAAATGCTTGATCCCTCATTTTAATGCTAAATAAATATCCTTTCAAACCCGTTTGATTTTTTTAAGCCACGGTTATTGTATCAAAATCTGTAATGGGTTAAAGAGAAAACAATTTTTTTATTTCTTTTTTAACTGTTATTAAAAACTTAAATTAAAATTTTTTAAAGTCAATAGTAGCGTTTTCAAAAGGCTTTCACCTGTTCTTTCGAATCCCGTTGGATTTTTTGAGCTACGATTTTTTATTGCAAAAAAATGTGAACTTATTTACGAGATTATCTAATAATGTCTACTGCATTGACAGGAATAAGTTTCTTCTCACATAGAGAAATATACTACACTTTAGAATCATGCATTTTTACTAACCATGCTGTTCTTGTTAAAATAAAAATAGTTTCTCCTGCTAATTTGAAAAGGAAATCTGATTGATTTAATATTCTTTCAGAGAACGCAACGTCAGCATTGTGTCAAGTGACAGAAATAGAGATAGAGACTACGCACAATGAGAGCTGGTAATACAAATAAATGGATGGATGGATAAACCAATGGATCGATGGGTTGACTGATTGATGGGTGGACGAGTGGATGGGTCAAAGGATATATGGATTTATGGACCGATAGATCGGTGAATTGATCCATGAACCCATTAATCTCTTAATCCATCAACCTATGAACCCAACAACTTATCTATTTATGTACTCTCTGACTCATCAACCCATCGAGTGAACAGACCACTGACCAATTTAGGTATATCAGTTCATCGATAAATTGATCTATTCATTTGTTAATTTATCTATTGATTTATCCATTTATTAATTTTTTATCAGGATCAGACTTTGTTTCTATCTCTGTCTTCTGGTACGTCATTAATAAACGTACTATGACATACCTTTATATTCTTCTTTACTATGCGGAGATATATTATTTAATAATTTTAATAGAAATCTATGTAGAAAATACTCACTTGAGCATAGAATGATTAAAGATTATGAAAAAAATAAGAAATTAAGCATTTTTCTAATACACAAAAATACCCGAAAATAAGTAGATTTTTTTAAAGAAGGTGAATTCTTAATGCTTGTTAAAGGTAATCTTGATAAATAATTAAACACTAACTACTTCGAATACGAGCCAACTTGACCTTTATCAAAATGCCTAACAGAGACAAGTCACGTGATTAAAAATTTACCAAATATAATACCGGATGGTATTATTTTATTATTTGATTGTATGATGCACGACATTGCGCAGTACTATTTTTTAAATGAGAAATTTTTAATCTTGTCACTTGCCTCTTTGCAGCATTTTGAACTTGATAAAGAAGATAACTTAAGTGTCCGAAACGTCGTTCCAGCGATAAAAAACAATAAACTTTCATCTGGCTCATATTCTAAGAGTTGGTGTTTAATTATATATCAACAAGCAAATTTTATTCTAAACTTAAGTAGAAATATACTACAGAAAATAACTAGAATATTTTCTACTACTACATATATACACTCGACAGACATTAATTTGCGTCGAACATTTTAAAATCGTACAATGCCATTGGATGATATCGTTGTTTCGGTTACTATCATTGGAGGATTTTAAAAACATTCCACGCGATTTAATGTCCATCGAGTACATTCATGCATACATTTAAAGAAAGGCTTGTAATTATTTTATTTTCCGCTAAAAATCATTTTTTCACCATAATATAGTATCTTTATAAAGGTAATATTGTTCACTCAAGTGAAAATATAAGTCACTTTCGAGTAAACGTTCGCGCCTAAAAAATGAGAATCAGAAAAAAAATTTATGTCTTGTATTTTTATACTTTTTTGTTGAATTTTTAAAAGTATTTTAGTATTTTCATATAATTGAAAAATCTACAAAGTGTAATATGATATAAGAGAAACATTAATTTTATAGATTTGTGGATTGAACCTATTTGTAATTCGGTATTAATTGTATTTTATAGATAAACACAGTTTTCTGTTTGGAAATACACGGAAATAACTGAAGTTTTATCAACTATAGCTTAACAGGAAAAAAGCTCTAAAAAAATAAAAGTAAAACTTATTTAAAATATTGTAAAATAATGAATTAAGTATTTTTTTTTTTAAATTTTTTAAAAATTAAAGTGATTGAAGAAGATTTGAAATTTAAGAAAATTACCCAATATTTAAAATTGCATAAAAATCAAAGAACTTTTCTGAAGATTTAAATCTTATAAAATTTCAGCTCTTTGTTTACTAATTTTATATAATACTTCCAAAATATTATTCTTAGAAAAAAAATTTCACAATAAAATTTGAAAAAATTATATGCTTGATTTACTTACCGACATAATTACAATCAGACAAGTTGGCACGTAAGTGTGGAAAAGATAGTAACCCAATCGTCGTTTGAGGACGAATATGACCTCCAAACAAGTGAAATTACCTAAATACAAAAATTCTTGTTAAAGTCAATGATATTATAAAAAGGAAAGAAATGAAAAGAAAATCAATTATTATTTTTAGATGATTTTAAAAAATAGGTCAAATAGTAAATATAACTTTTAATTATAACATTACACGTCAATTACATAAAACTTGTAATTGTTACATTATATATTAATTATAATTAATTTGGATTAAACGTATAAAAGTCAATAGAAATGATCATATTAATCTATTGAATGTTTGAGAAAAACATGACGTAAGAAATGAATAAAAAAATATTTTTTAAATTGGCATGAAATAAAGAAAAAAAACAGAACGCGCCTTGAAACATAAAAGATCCTAACAAGCCGAAAAAAAGCTTCTAACCTCCAAATAATCATGACTTGTCAAAGACAAGTCTAAAAATAGGCGTCTCAAAATTAACGAAGAAGCACATACGCGGTAATACAAAGCATCTTTTCCTCAACCCTTTTCTGATAATAAAACGAGTGGTTGTTTGAAGCACGCGCCTTGTCAATTAACGGATTCGTTACATAGGAGTGAAAGAAAAAGAAAATAACGCGAACGATAATATAATGTAGCTTAGTATTAAGAAAAAAAGAAAATGTACCGGTAGAATAGACTTGCGTGCAGTCAGCTGTATAGTTTTTGATGAGTTGTAATTGGGGCAGTTCGATGTTCTCGTCGACAACGAGGGGTACATCTGGATCCCATTGAAAGATCATCTCTTCTGTAGTGTGTGATACTGTTGACCGAGTTTTAAGTTACTTTTTTTTTCTTTTAAATCTTCTGACAACTAGTTCTACTGCTACTTTTCGTTCACTCAACTTAAACCGCGAGAACAGCAACCAAAAAAGAAAACTTTATTTCTTTTATATTTTTCATAAGAAAAAGCAAGTATACAAAAGAAACAAACAACAAAGGCACTCTCTTACGCGAGAAAGTACACGGAAAAAGTGGAAAATCGAGGTTGATGGTACTATGTTTAAATAACAAGTGAGCTTTAAAACGACACTCATTGTTGAGATTCACCGAGCGTTGCCTTGGGTAGACATTTTACGTAGCATTAATGATCAAGTGCCTTCGATGATCGTTTCGATAAACTCTTTAACTTAAGTACTACAAGTTAAATTAAACGCTAATAAATATTCAATATTCACATTTTTAATGAAAAATATACTGTATTTCTTTAAAAAATTTTAGCAAAACAGTTATTCAATACTTTTTTGTATTTAAAAAAAATATAGAATTTTTGGATCTGATTCAGATATCACTTGATTTATTTTTATATGTTTAAACTGAAAAAGTTAAAAACTTGATTGCAAATAACATTCGTCTGCATATGTGTGAGTGCGCGTGTGTTTCATTATCTGAATGTATGTACTACTGTATATTTTTTAATTCTTTTAAATCTTTGAAATAAAATGATATTTTTTTAAAATTCAAGTTAACATCGCTGTATTATCATTGCGATGCTAATTAGCCACGGAGGCAGTCAGTGTGTTTGTGAACAAAACATATGTAACGTACAGTGGTGTTTGTATCGATCAGCAGAGAGCAATAATTTAGATTAATACATCAGTTTAAACGATAAGACTTACAGCTTTCCATTTGCAATTTACATTCTTGCGTATCATGAGGATAAATAAGAAAGTTCATAGCACACGACAATTTTAAGGTCAATCTGAAAACACAATGTTTATTGTATTAAGAAAAGTTAAAATATAAAAGATACAATCACATTATAAAGACTAAAAATGCAGATTTAAAAATAATTGTCTATTTTAAATATTTTGGTATAAAATAGATAAAGAACAAATTTAATACGTACTTGACCATATATAAAATGGTCTTGTCCTTATAAAGCCACAAATAATGATTAGGTATTGTCATCGTTTGAAACGTTACGGACTTGGCATTTTTGAAAAATGAGTCCGGCCGCCACATTCGTTTTAACCAATCTACTTCTAGCAATCTTAAAAATAGATAAAAATAAAAATTATTAATAACTTGATTAATTATAATTAAATTTTTTAGTATATAATTAAATAAATATGAAATATTCATATTAAGAAATTAAAGAATCATTTAATCATTAAAGGACATATTCCGAAAAAATCATGACGAGCACTCTGATTAGGAAAATCTCAAAATCTCGAATTTTGGATCTGTTAAAACTTTTGGATACTTTTTTAAATCGATATAAATGAAGAAAGTTACAGTTATCAAGCCTTGAAGTCAATGTTAATAGGTACAATAGTGTATATTATATGGTACTCGATGGCTGGAAATCTTAAAATCCATTCCAGAACCTGGACAGTCATTAAATTTTAATTGTTGTCTAAGTTTTTCTATTAATCTTATTGTTTCCAACTATTCCTAGAATATTATAAAATACCATGGTTTTTACTGGATGATTAGCCATCTAAATATCAAGAAATTAATTAATGTAAATTAACATCTTGCACTACTCAAGAAATTTAATCTTTCCAGGTTTTACGTCCTTTCAATTCGTGCTTATAGTTAAGAACCATTATGCTAAAAAGATTAATAAAAAAATAAGTTTTAATTACAAAAAAAAAGATTTTTTAAAAATAAATAATAAAAAATAGAAAGTCAATGTATCCGAAGAAAGATTTGCCAACTAACTCCGAATATGTATCAATTTTAAATAAATATTTTTATTGTTAGTATGCATTTATTGAACTAAATAATAATAAACATTTGTGATCTTTCTCTAATATACGACATTAAAGTTTATTTATAAAATATTACATAATATTTTTTAAAGTACGAAAAAAGTTTTTTGAATTTATGGAAACTTATTAACTTATCTGTTATCAAGAAAAAGCTAGCTATCACATTGATACTTAAACCAAAATCGATAACAGATGACTATAATATAGGCCGTATTGCTGGTTATGATCAATGCGGTTAAAAATTCTTAGTAAATACTTTCCTAGCATTAAACTTTAAAAGAGGAAATTGTTTATCGATGTTTTATATACACTTTTATAGTGTTAGCAATTTTCATACTCTATATTTGAAAATATGTCAGGTTAATATACCTGAAATCATGCGCGTCAAAGGAATTGACTGTCTTTGATATTGAAAATTCATAAAAAATACTTTCTTAGCGTAAATCTTGGAGAAGGTAAATTAATTGTTATTGTTCAGGATGTGCCTGTGAGAAAGAAAAAACCTTGTAGGCAAACTCAGAGGGATGAATCCTTAAGGAAAATCTTTCCCAAAATAGCCAGTGTTTACGGCAAATTCAGTATTATTATTCAGTACGACTATAAAGCAGATGCAAATTTTTTAACAAAACAGGCAAAACTGCTCATAACTCTGAAAAATCGAGCGTTAGACCGAATGTAAGCAACTTTTTTCATGATTTCATGTAAGAAAAAATATTCTAAAGCTAGAAGAAAATCCGAGACCCAAATGCAATGCACTCTCCTTGTTAGATATAACTTGAGATTGAATTTATATTTTTTATGTAAGAAGATTCAAATTAATTTTATAAGTTACCTTATTCAGAAGTAGTTCTAATTTTATATATTTAATTTGGCAAATATTATTTCATCTGTTAACATCAAGCTTATTTATCGTTACTCTCTATAACCATAAAGATCTTCATATTTATGCGAAAGAAAACACTTATTAAATATTAACAATATATTCAAAATTCGGAGTTCTAATATTTTCCAAGATAATTGATTTGATCAACACAGTAATTCTCACAAAATTATTATTCTTTGGTTAAATTAAAAAAAAAGAAAATTAAATTTGGAATTTTAATTAAAAAGTAAAATATATTCAATAGAATATAAAGAAGACTACATTAAATATTAATAAAAAATTTTTGAATGCTTTCTTTAGTTTAACTCAATATGTCCTTTAAGAAGGGGCCGAACTATCTGTCTCTGTCTAATAGCGTTTTTCATTATTTATATAAACACTATCCTTTATAACAAGAAAAAAATAGCAGCCCCCGCTAGATATTAGTATAATAAGTAAATTTTGTAATATGAAACAAATTTTTTTACTGCGTAGTTTTTGAATAATTAGAGACCTACCAAAAAAAGATAGGTTATATTCTAGATTGCTAGTAGGTCTCTAATTAGTCAAAAACTATGCGGTAAAAAATTTGATTTTTATTACAAAATTTACTTATTATACTAATATCTAGCGGGGGCTGCTATTTTTTTCTTGTTATACCGAATAGTGTTTATATAAATGATGAAAAACGCTATTAGACAAAGACAGATAGTTCGGCCCCTTCTTAAGGATTAAATTAGTACAATTTCTGGCAAGAAGAAGCATCTCTCCTCTGAACTGAGAATTACCATGCAACTTTAGTAAGTTTTCATACGTAATATAATAATCAAAACTGAATTTATTTTTTTAATTTTCAAATTTTAAAAATATTTTGATTGAATTTTAATTATTAATTAAAATTAATATAATACTAGATTTTCATGTACAATTCCACATAATTGTTTATAACTATTATTTTATTTTGAGAAAAGCTATAATTACAAAAAATGTTGTATTTTAAATATAATAATACAGAAAAAAGTATAAAACATAAATAGTAAGATTAAAGTATAGATATCTTTAATACCTATATTCGGACGTCATATTCTCTGGAAGTCGAAGTCTGTTATCTTTCCACGTTTGTGCAAAGAAAATATCGGCAGCATACGTCTACAATCATTAAAATAGAATCATTAATAAGTAAATTTGCTATAAATATCATTATTTAATTATGATTTTAAAATAAATAAAATTATTGATTGTAATTACTAATATATGTATAAAATTAATTCTAACATACAATAAATATTAATCAATTCGTAAACTACAAGTCATATTTCATCATACTGCAAATCATACGATCTAAATTCGAAATAAAAGAAATCTTTTATTCTTTTTAATTTTTTTAAAGATTATTGTCGGTACTAGACTTATGAATAATTAAGAAAGCTGATAATAAAAAAATTAAAATTTCTTGAAAAAAGGTAGATTCTTAATATTTTAGAATCAAACAATAATTAAAAATTTTCTTCAAAATATTAATTATAAGTGACATCTTATAAAAAATTTAGATTTTGGATTTGTAAAACATATTAATTATTAATATGTTTTACGAACAATTACACTGAGAAAAATTTTTTAATAAAAATTACAAGGGTGAATGGTAGCGATGGCACAGGCTGCCATTATAGCGAAAAATTACTTTATAGCACTGCGTGAAATAAATTCGCGCTTTTGACACGCTTTCCCGAGGCAAAAATAGCCTATTTTTTAACAGTGAAAAAAAAGAACTAAAAAATTTTTAACTTTTTCACACGGTTTAATAAAGAAAGACTAATATTAAATGTGCCTTGACACTTGATCAACAAGGAACGTCAGTATAATAAGCAATAATTTAATATTTTGATTATTTTATAGAGTTTTCATTGATAATTATAAGGTGTGGATTATTGCAACTCATTTATGTTAACAATTTTAAAATTAAATAACAATTATAAGCAAGTAAAATACGAATAAAACTAAAATTGATAGTAGCGTAACATGCGAAGCGAAGAGGTATAGTCATTTCGGCGTTGTATTATAAAATGCTTCGGGGAATCCCCTATTACTACGCACGATTTCTATTGCTATACTATACATGAGTTACCTTCTCACCGCTCCTACGGCGCTAATACATACGTGAAACAAAATTTAAATTTGACTTTATAAAAAATGATTTCAACAAAAAATTTCACATAATATCAATTATATTGATTAAAATTAATTACTATTACACATTTTGAATATATTTTGAAATAATAATTTTTTAAAATATTTTTCGATTTATCATTCGCGGAGTGTTTAGTTTTGGCTCATATATAGTTTTCGCTTTCTTTTTTTTTAATTTATCATTCACGGAACGCCTAGTACTTGCTTTTTTACAGTTTTCGTTTTTATTTTTTGAATTATCATTCGTGAAGTGCATAGTTTTTGTTTGTTATTGTTTTTTATTAGTACAGATTTAATATGGCGAATTTATATCACTTGAGCTATAAAATAGTATAAGATACTCGTGGCTTCAATGTCCCATTATTTCACGGCGTTTAGCAGCCTCGCTACGCTCGGCTGCTAATCTCACGCCGTTAAATAATGGGCCATTTTAGCCACTTGTATCTTAATATACTAATTCTACATAGTAAAATTTACTAGAAACATAATAAAAATTCCTATGTCCGTCGTAAATTTTACTATGGCAGCCTGCGCCATCGCTACCATTCTCCCTTGTAATTTTTACAAGAAAATTTTTCTCAGTGTATAAAAAAATTAAAGTTTTTGAGATAATTATATTCGGAAAAATGTTATTTTCTAAACAATTCAATAGAAGAAATGACTTCCAAAATAAATATGAAATTTATATAATTTAAACTCAAATTGAATTCTATGCATTTTGAAAAAGGTGTTAAATTATTAAAAATTAGTAAACTTTATAAGTTTAAGAAATTATTTAACAATAAATAGTAGTTTTTATATTCTTTGAAAAATATATGCAAACATTTATACATGATTTTATATTATAATCTAAATAAAGCTTCAATAATTACTTTAAAACGGAAAATTATATTTTCATGTTACTTTTATATTCTATACGAATAAAGATAGTTCGTAGCTTATGAATAGAATGATAATCAATGCAATAAAAAGCTATACGTAATCAGCGTGTTAAGAGATAGAATACGAATTAATTTCTTTTAGAAACTGAAGTATTATTTATCTTAAAATTCAATATTTGACACAATTTCGAACATCGACAATTGATTCTTGATTACAAATTGTTTTAATATTGATCTTGAATGTTTTGTAAGTACGTAGTACAATAAGAGTATTTTTCGTAAGATTTAAATCTGGAATTCCCAAAATTTACTGTTTAAGTAAAACAATTTAAAAAAAATAATTTTTCCACAATATTGATAAATAAAAAAGTCAGTAAAAAAATTGTTGCTATTAATAATATTAAACATAAAAATTGATTATTTTATGCAAGTCTGTATTGACGTTAAGAAAAGAAATTACATCTTATATTATATATTAGTTAGCTTTATATATTTAAATACTAATAATCTTTGAAGCTCGGTTCTATAACAAATATCGACGAAAACAAAACATCAAAGTTAATCTTTTCGACCAATCATACACTGAAAAATAAGTAGTATACTCTTTTCGTTTTGTGCGCCCAGAGTGCCACTGCAGGAAAACAGTGGTGCCACTGCGGGGGGAGAGGTGTACTTCGCATGACGCCAAGCGAAATCGCCACGTGAGTGGGAATACACATGCACAACAAAAAGCTTTGAGCAGAAGTACATCGAGGGACTTTTGGACTACCACTTATTTTTCAGTGTAGGTCGAATAAACAGTCAACAATCAAACGCACATTAATTTTATATAAAGGCATAATTTTTTATAAAGATATTTTCGTTTTGTATAGATAGCATGATTTTTCAAACTTTTTTCTAAGTGAATTTGTTTAAGAATAGAAAATACCTTAATAGAATCAAAAACTTGCTTTCTTATTGTGAATTCTTTTTACTTGTAGTTTTAAAAATACTTCCAAAAGCTAAAGTCAACAGTTTAAAGCACACTGACAGAAATGATTTCTAGCGGGGAAACGTATAGTCCGCTTGATTAGGGTTTCTCCACGTAAAGGGAAATCTACTAGAAGCTAGTAGAATTATGCATTCTTACAAACGACACCGTTCTTGTTGTTAGAATAAAAATCGCTTCTAGCTAGGAGAAATCCATTAGCCTGGTGAGGAAATCTGACTGATTGTATTTTCATTTATATAACACAACATTATTACGCGGCATTTCTTTACGTCCTTCTTTAGTATGTTAAGATATATTATTAAATACTTTAAATAGAAATTTACTTGGATGTAGAGAAAATCCATTTGGGGATAGAATATTAAAAGCCCATGTAAAAATTAGGTCGTCAAGCATTTTTCTACTAGACACAAGAACACCCGAAAACAAGAAAATTTTATTCTTTCCCCAAGTGGAAAGATATACTATCGAGAATGACAAGAATAGTTTCTACTACCGGCTAATGGATTCCACTTGTCTCAAGAAATCATTTCTGTCAGTGCATTTTAGATTTTTTTAAATAAATTTTTTATTTCACACTTAATTTAAATTTTCAATGAATTTTAAATTTTCGAGTTTTCCGCTAATATTGATTACAAGAATATGAGGTATAATATAGGTCACGGATTTTTTAAAATTCTGATAAATGATTTGATAGTCCAAAAAAGGATTAGAGCTTTTTCTAAGCATCGTAAAATTTCCGATTCAGTTAATAACATTATACGATCCGTTTTGTGGTTCTGCTGCATGAGATTATATTTATACATCGGGGAAAGTTTACGATTATATTTTTACAACCAAGTACGATTTTACTTAAGAAAGTAGGATAATTCATGCTTGTGAATGATAATGTTGAAGTTATTGAAGTTAATTATTTTAAAAAATGTGATCAACAGAAAAAATTCACAGGACTTACTTTTGATACGCACAAATTTTCCTCGTATACGAAAGAAGAACTTAAAATTTAAAAACGTCAATAAGAAACTGTGATGTGGCATAAGCGTTTTATGCCAAATTTTATTAAAGTTGAGTTATTCTACGATTTTAGTAAGCTAAGATTATTCTCGCGTTTGAGCGAAGGTCAAGAAAAATTCATTACTGATCGTACCGTATAGTTAAGCCTTGAATGTTGGTATCCGTGACCGATTAATCTTTTCTCTAAAACTTTGATTTTCTAAGATATTTTATCATTGTCATTTAATCAAAGTAATTTGTGAACATTTGAAGAACATCGAGCACTGAGTATTCTTTATGAGCTATTTCTCCATTAACCATTTGAGCCACAGTCGTAAATATTCTTACTATCTATTTCATATTCATTTGCTTGATATTTAGACAACGTTTCAAGATGATTCAATGTATTGCAATATATTACCTGTTATTATTATCATTATAAAATATTTACTGAAAAACTTAAAAATTTAGGAAATAATAACTCAAGGGGTTAAACTCTATTGTGGAGGATCTTCTCTACTACTTACAAAAGCTTAAAGCTTCCGAAAAAGTTGGTAGACATTTATAGGTCATTGATAGAGATTTACGATTGGTAAATTTAGAGAAATGCATAAGTTATAAAGCTGATTGCTTATAGGTCCAATGAATAGTAGACATTATCTAGATAAAATCATTCAAATCTTGGGTGATTCAAAATTTTTCTCAGCTTTTGATATTTTTATTGGAAAGCTCAAACTTTTATCTAAACTTTAATATTTTTAACAAATAAAATTACGAACTTCTATATAGACTTATTTTCCTGAATTTAGGACTTCGTAAAAATTATATTAATACTCAATGTAAATTATGGACCTGAGCAATCTCCAGGTGTCCATTAACGACATCTTTGACAAGTTTAAATAATAAATCAACTACTGACTCCGGTTATCTAACAAAAGTTAATTAAGAAAGTTTAGGAAACAAATTACTGATATTGATTACACGGAGCTAATGATAGATTTCAGTAACCTTAAAGGGGCTTTAGAGCAACTTAACGAGTTTAATGAGAGAGCCCTATAACGAGATTGACTATTACATATGTATCTTTTTTGAATTTTCTTTAAACTTGAGGATATTTTTTATTGCATAAAATTATGAAATAGCCCACATTTTTTCAATTCAGTTTTCAATTATTTAATAATATGAGCGATTTGGATGAATTTTAATATATTTTTTGCTTTCTCATAGAGAAAGCATTGTATCGATAAAAATTTTTTTTACCATATCCAACCCGAAAGTTTCTACTTTCATCCCCACTACTTCAACCGAAAGTCTCACATTCTTGCCGGGGCAGGAAGCAAAAAGAACGTTCTGCGCAGGCGCTAACGGCAGAGTATAGCATACGTTATATCTCTCCGTCTCTTTCTTTTCCCCATATAATGTCTAATATACCTAGCCTTTTTGCTCTTCATCAAAAGTCATAGTAAGAACAAAACAAAGGCAGATATCAAAATCTTTTTCTGTTTCTTTTTCAAAATCTCTTGAATTTGAAACAAAAAAAAAAAACAAAATGTATACATTATAATGTATATGTAGACATTGTATTATATTATTATTTAGTTAAAAATGTGTGTGATGAAAAATGTGTGCATTGAAATAGAGTGTATCAAAGAATAACTCTATCAGATTAAATAATAAATTTTTTTTTATTAATGAACTATCATTACGAGTGTTACCGTGTAGTGTGTTATCGTGTAGTGTATATGAACAAATCTCAGAAACTTTTAAATTTTCGGTCTCAGCCTAAATATTAGATCAAATAAAAAATTTTGCCTTATTCTAAGACTTTAGATTTACTTAATAAGTGATAATATAGTTAACAAATTAAATAAGTGGTGTTAAATTTTCTTTTTTTATTTATAAGATAACAAAAAAGCGAAAAAAAGTTGAGAAAATACTAAAATTTTAATGTCTCTTTTAAAAATTCATTATTTTATTAGGCTATAACTTTTGGAGCATCGTTTTAAATAATTTAAAACTGTATGAAAATTTAAATTTTGATGAGCTCTTTCAAATACATCCATGGAATTTAGTGTGCTCCTTTGAGAAAAAAACGACAGTTAATTGAATCAGTGTCCCTACATTTTTACTGATTCAAAGTTTTTGATATTTTCTTATATTGTGCTTGGAGCATTTTTTAAATCATAAAAATAAAATTTTTTGTTAAACTACTCTTTAAAATGAAGAAATCTATAGGTGCAAAATTGATGTGCTTATTTTAATAGGTTTGAAAGAGAAACACAAGTAAAAAGATAGGCTGCGAAAACTTGATTTCAAATTATTATTTTTCGTTAGCACATCCTGAATTCGAGTTTAAAATCACTAAAAATCATTGTTCCTCATTGGGAAAGGTATAAAAAGTATATATTAAATTCGCTAAATACATCTGACGTAATATAAGACGTTTTTAAACTCCTTAACATATCTTACCTATACTAAATAACTAAAAATTAATGATTTTCTAAGAAAAAAAATTTTTTTTCGATTCTTTGCCTATTTTAAATAGAAATTCTATTGCAATTTTTTTGAAATCTTTAGTTTTTTAGAGTTTTTGAAATTTCAAAATTTGTTTTATTTAAACTTTCAGGATTTTTCCATTCGCGGACTGAGGATCTTACTTTAGTATAATAACAAAGTAATACCAAACTTATGTTGTTATACAATACCTGGAAATTTGATTCGGTGTGTAATATAGCAGTAGTGTTAATATTATTTTCGTTATATTGGGAATATTTTCTTTTTCAATCACTTATAGTTTCGTATAATATCACCTCTTGAAATGTGTTTAGTACACACCAGAACAATATGTGTAAGTATAAAAATGATATAATTAAATTATTAAAAATAAAAAAACAATAATAATAAAAACTATTACTATACATAGCTGATAAACTTGAACAAAAGAAGCTGTACATAATAAAGAAACGTTCTGAAGAACGTTTAAAACGTGAGCGGGAGAAAAAGAGGAAAGCTGTATTTAATGAAAATAAGCGGCTCAAACGGATGCGTGTCAATCCAACCGATGAGAATGATGAATCAAATAATGTGCCAGAAGAGGATAGGATGCTTCCAAGATTGCTTCGACCGCTGAAAAATCGTGATGTATACTTACTTTCTTGTTTAAATAAGGAATCGTGTGATGGGTTAACAGATGATATTTCCGAAAAAAATTCAGATTCATCGCAAATAAATGCTTTAACTTCCTCCAAACAAAATGTACAAATAAATGAAATAGTAAACAATGAAAATAATGTATTACTAAACCATACAACACCTAGCAATTTCAAAGAAAATTTAGATATTTTGCCAGATAAGTCTAATTTTAAAATAACGAAAAATAAATTAAGGACTTCCAAAGAATCTAAATTATTGGTATCATTGAGATTTTCAAAGAATAGAGAGCTTCAATTACGAAGAGAAATAAATATGTACAAAAAGATTCTAAAAGAAAAAGATAAAGAATTACGTAAGTGGAAAAAAGATATTACAGGCTTAAAAATTCAAAAGTACAAAAAGATTCAATTTTGGAGGAAGTTAAGTTCATAGAATCTAAAGGCAAAAATTATGTTAGAAAAAAGCTTTATTCTGGACAAATTCTTAAAAAACAGTTAGACAGTGCAAAAGTTATGATAAAAAATGAAAAAGAAAAATCTACATTTGCTAGAATTGTTTCTGGTAAAATAATAAAAAAGTACAAGTTTATGAAAAAAAATATTAATTTTGATTTAGTAAGCAGATACATGCAAAATAAATATTCTTCATGTATTTCATTGATTGAACAACGAAAGAAACGTTGTAACGAATATAAGGATAAAATTTTAACTGAAGTTAAAACTTTTTTTGAACGAGATGATAATTCGGCAGTAGCACCAGGAGCTAAGGATTTTATAGTAAAAAATAAAGAAAAAAAAAGGAAACGATTTTTATTAAATACTATAGATGATTTGTACAACAAATATTTAAAGGAGGGTTTACCAAAAGTATCTCGGGCTACTTTTTACAAATCAAAGCCATTTTGGGTTATTCGAAAAAACGTTTCTTCACGAAACACATGTATGTGTAAAACACATACAAACATGAGTTATTTAATAACTAAATTAGCACAATTAAAAATTATATCATGTAATAATTTAAGTATGTTTATAGAATCAAAAGTTTGCAATACCTTTAACAAAAACTGTTTTTTTGGAGAGTGTACATTTTGTGAAAAGAATAAAACTCTATCAATGTCCACCATTGAATCTAATAGTAATTTAGAAACATTTTATTATAAATGGGTAACTCGTGATATAGAAAGACCAGGAGCAAAAGGCTTAACTTATAAAGTTAAAATTACTTGCAAAGAAAAAATTTACTGTTCTATAGTAGATTTAATGCAAGAAGTTGATAAACAGTTAGTTCTTTATTTGAAACACGTTTATATAACGGACCATCAATATAAAGCAATTCAAAATTTGAAAAATAATTTGAAAAATAACGAAGTAATGATAATAATTGATTTTTCACAAAACTATCTATGTAAATATTCGAATGAGATTCACAGTGCACACTTCGGTGCCTCCCAGAAACAAATTACGTTGCATACGGGAGTTTTTTATTATAAAGATCTAAATTCTGAAGATTTATCGTGTGTCTCTTTCTGTACAGTGTCTGAATCACTTAGACATGATTCTAATGCGATTTGGGCTCATCTTCTACCAATTATTAAGTTGATTTTCGAAATCAATCCCAAAATTACTGCGTTTCATTTTCAAAGCGATGGGCCCTTCACGCAATATAAAAATAAATCCAATTTCTTTCTTTTTCGATATTTTTGTGAAAAACTCAATCTTAAATATGCTTCGTGGAATTTTACTGCACCGGGTCACGGAAAAAGTTCGGCGGATGCAGTCGGAGGTATAATAAAAAATTTATGTGATAGAAGTGTTGCTAACGGCATGGATATTACTTCTGCTGATATAATTGAAAATGTTGTCAAATGTAAATCAAAAATAAAAATTTTTTTGGTTTTAGAAGAAAATATTAAAAATATTGATTCAATAGTTCCTGATTTAAAAACTGTTCCTAACACAAAACAAATTTTTCAAATAGTTTGGAGTAAAAACAATTGTGAATCACTATTTTTGAGATCTTTAACATGTTCATACTGTCACACTATTCAATTACATTGGTTTCCTTGTCAACATTTTTCTTTGAAACCTAATATCTATAACTTTGAATGTAAGAAAGTAAACAATATAAGTGAAAAATATGTTCCTAAAAAAAAGTGCCTAAACCAAGAAACCAAACATTCAAACACAAAGAATAACATGAAAGATTCAAAGATAAAAAATAAAATTGATGTAAAAAGAAATGCAAAAATACAGATCAAGGAGAAATTAAAAGACGATCTTCGCGCTTATGTGCAAGAAAAAAAATAAATTATAATATTTATTAATTGATAGCTTTGTGTATAAAATATACTAAAATTGTATATTATTTATTGTTAATAAAATTAGATCAGAAGAAAAATTGTTTACTTTTTTATAATATTTTTATAAAATAAAGCAATATCTAGTTCAAACCTTGACTTGCGTTCAATTTTTTTATTTCTTACAAATATCGTTTCCTAACTACTTTATACCACCCTTGTATCCTCAGACCGCTTTGGTCAAACTGTTTAAGACTCTCTTGTTAAAACTCGTTTTACCGTGTCTAACAGTGCTATTGAGTATTATTTAAATGTGGCATAGTATTCGACTGCAATAGCTTTATCTCCGTAAATTTTGACAATACAATAAAAATAAAAACAGAATTCTTAAGTTTTTGACAAATTTTATAAAATCTTATTTTATACAATAAAATTTTTTCCATAGCTTTATCTAGATTGACAAAAATTAAAAAAAAAGTTTCAAGTTATATTTTATCTTCAGTTTTTGGCCTTTTTAAAGTTAAAGAAGGATCAAAACCTTTTTTACGTTTCACCATTCGAAAGTAAGTTTAAAAACCTTTTAAATAAGCACCATAGGAAACTTATTAAAGCATTTTTGACTTGACTACAACATTTTGAATTTTAAGAAAAAATAAGCTTGAGTGCTAATAAATATGTACATAAAACTGCTTGATAACTTTTGGAGCATATTATAAAAAATGAGGAACATAATTTTTTTCTTTTTTAGACTCAATAAGGAGTCTTTACGCAAAATTTTATTGATGTGCTCTAAAATTTAGAGATTTTTGATTTTATAGCCCAAAATTTAAAAGTTTCTGAGATTTGTTCATATAGTAAAACAAAGCACAGAATCTTTAAAAATGTGTGTGATGAAAAATTAGAATAATTCATAAAATCTTTTTTTATTAATGAATTATCATTACGAGTGTTACCGTGTAGTGTGATATCGTGTAGTGTATCTAGCAGAACAATATAGCATAACGTTTACGTTATACGTAATTTTAGTTGACAACTTTCGGCTTGGCTATGGTAAAAAATTGTATACGCGCCACGGGAGTGAAGGGGGACATCTTAACCCGCGCGTTTATCGCCCTCGCCTTCGGCTCGGGCGATAACATACGCGCGGGTTAGAATGTCCCCCTTCCCTCCCTTGGTGCGTAATATACTATTTTACCATATCCAACCCGAAAGTTTCTACTTTCATCCCCACTACTTCAACCGAAAGTCTCACATTCTTGCCGGGGCAGGAAGCAAACAGAACGTTCTGCGCAGGTGCTAACGACAGAGTATAGCATACGTTATATCTCTCCGTCTCTTTCTTTTCCCCATATAATGTCTAATATACCTAGCCTTTTTGCTCTTCATCAAAAGTCATAATAAGAACAAAACAAAGGCAGATATCAAAATCTTTTTCTGTTTCTTTTTCAAAATCTCTTAAATTTGAAACAAAAAAAAACAAAATGTATACATTATAATGTATATGTATACATTGTATTATATTATTATTTAGTTAAAAATGTGTGTGATGAAAAATGTGTGCATTGAAACAGAGTGTATCGAAGAATAATTCTATCAGATTGAATAATAAATTTTTTTTTTATTAATGAACTATCATTACGAGTGTTACCGTGTAGTGTGTTATTGTGTAGTGTATATAGTAAAACAAAGCATGGAATCTTTAAAAATGTGTGTGATGAAAAATTAGAATAATTCATAACATCTTTTTTTATTAATGAATTATCATTACGAGTGTTACCGTGTAGTGTGATATCGTGTAGTGTATCTAGTAGAACAATATAGCATAACGTTTACGTTATACGTAATTTTAGTTGACAACTTTCGGCTTGGCTATGGTAAAAAATTGTATACGCGCCACGGGAGTGAAGGGGGACATCTTAACCCGCGCGTTTATCGCCCTCGCCTTCGGCTCGGGCGATAACATACGCGCGGGTTAGAATGTCCCCCTTCCCTCCCTTGGTGCGTAATATACTATTTTCTATTTTCTCATTAATTTTTACATATTTGAACTCAGGGAGTCGAAAAAAGTGGTTTCCAGAAAATGTCTGTATGTGTGTGTGTGTGTGTGTGTGTGTGTGTGTGTGTGTGTGTGTGTGTGTCTGTATGATATCAGTTAGTAAATTGTATCTCGAAAACTACTCGATGAATTGCTTCTAATTTTGCATGAAATTAATTTTTTTGTCTAACTTGCTGGGAAGCTATTGATAATTGGTTCTTCTAGCGTAGTTTTAATTTTAATCGTTTATAAAAAAAAAATTTTTTGATTTTTCATTTTTCTGGTTTTTTTTGTTTACTACTCGATGAATTTGCTTCAAAATTTTCATGGAAATTATTTGCTATTGCCCAAATAAAATAAATTTTTAAAAACTGATTTTCTTAGCTTAGTTTTAATTTTAGAGCATTTTGGAATTTTTGAAAAAAATTTTTATATTTATTAAGCCAATAAAATCTTAAAAACTACTCGATGGATTAACTTCGAATTTTCCATACGATTCAATTTTTCGATCAACTGGTGCGGAAGCTATTGAAAATTGGTTTTCTTAGCGTAATTTTAATTTTATAACCATTTAAGTAATTTTAAAAAAATTCCGATTTTTCTTTTTTGTATTTTACGTAAAATACTCGAAGAATTTGCTTAAAAATTTGTATGGAACTTATTTTCAACTGCCAAAAAAAGAAAAACTTTTGAAAACTGATTTTCTTAGCGCACTTTTAATTTTAGAACATTTTAAAAATTTTTTAAAAAATTTTTATTTTTCCTTTTTTTTCTATTTTACGAAAACCATTCGATAGATTTGCTCCAAAATTTGTATCTAAGTTATTCGCTACTGTCTGGAGAAAACAAGCTTTGGAAAACTTATTTTCTTAGCGAACTTTTAATTTTACAGCATTTTGAAAATTTTTTAAAAAATTTTTATTTTCTTTTTTTTTTCTATTTCACGAAAATCATTCGATAGATTTGCTCCAAAATTTGTATGCAAGGTTTTCGCTACTGTCTGAAGAAAACCAGCTTTGGAAAACTAATTTTCTCAGAGCAGTTTTAATTTAAAACATTTCGAAAATTTACAAAAAAATTTTTATTTTTCATTTATCTTCTATTTTGCGTAAACCATACTATAAATTTTCTCCAAAATTTTTGTACAATCAATTCGCTATTGTCTGAAAAAAATAAGCTTTTAAAAACTAATTTTCTTAGAGTGGTTACAATTTTAGAAAATTTTAAAGATTTAAGGAGGCATGAGCGGGTTACGCCTAAAATATAGGATTATCTGAAACTAATACAAATAAAAGTAGAAACTCAAAGCTTTACAATGGTATAAAGAACAAATGGGGTCAACCATCAAATAAATGAGTAAAATGAAATTAAAAATTCGTAACTTTAACATGTAACCTTATGGAATTAAATGCAAAATTATTCATTATTTTCAAATAAAAATATAGACACGTATAAAATGGTGATCAATCATTAGCTTTTTTTGTTAAGATTAAAATAAGCTATTTTTTAAATTGGGTTAACCACTAAAAAAAAGATTTATTTATGATTGAATAGAAAAACTTTCATGTGTTTTTGTGTTCTGTCAACATTGCATGGTTAGGGTTAGATCGAATGCGAGAAAAACACAAGGATAACATATGGAATCATACAGAACATACAGTTTTTAAAAAGTTAACAAAACAATGTTGACAGATTTAGGGTTAGAAATAAAATAAGTCGCATTCTACATTTTCTACGATCTTAACCCGCTCATGCCTCCTTAAAAAAAAATTCCGATTCTTTATTTCTTATTTTTTTTATTTTACGTAAAGTACTCAATAGATTTGTTCTAAAATTTGCAGGGAAATCATTTGCAACTGCCAAAAAAGGATAGCGTAGTTTTAATTTTAGAGCATTTTTAAAATTTCGAAAAAGAAATTTTGAAAAGAAAATGTTATTTGTTTAGCCAATTAGATTTCGAAAATTACTCGATGGATTTGCTTCAAATTTTGCATACTATCTATGTTTTTGTATAAGTAGACGGGAAGCTATTGAAAATTGGTATTGGTAGTTATTTTTATAGAGCCATTTTAAGAATTTTAAAAAAATTTTCGAGTTTTCATTTATTTTGTACTTTACGTAAATTACTTGATGAATTTGCTTTGAAATTTGCATGGGAATTATTTGCAATTGCCAAAAGAAGTATGACTTTTAAAAACCGATTTCCTTAGCGTAGATTTAATTTTTTAAAATTAAAAAAATTTTTTTTTTAAATTTTCATTTTTTTTTTTCTATTTTACGTAAACTACTCGATAGATTTGCTCTAAAATTTGTATACAAGTTATTTGGTGCTGTCACTACAAAACAAGCTTTTAAAATATAATTTCCTTAGTGTAGCTCTTTGATCACTTCTTTTGAGTTCTGATTTAACGCTTTTACTAACTCTTTTCTTACTTCCTCACTTCCTCTTTATCTTTTTTTCTCAGATTGATCCTCATTTTTACTCTATTTTCATCCATCCTTGTCTTTCTCTTCCTATTTACTAATCACTCTCTCACATTCACTAATTTTTCTTGAATAGAAATTGTATTTTATATTAAAATCACATTTAAAAAAATAAAATCAAATTACTTTAACTCAATGAGCTCTATGAGAAAGCATTGCGCCAAAGCACTTGGCAGCGTTTTTTAATTTGTATCTACTTTATAGCCTTACAGTTTTTTAACTAAATATTCTAAAAGGTTATTGTTAAGAACATCTTAAAGTTGAGATTATAACCTCTTGATTGAAAAAGAAAAGCTCAAGTTTTCCGGTAGAAATTGAAGCAATTTTTTTAATCATTTTATGACCATCGCTTTGAAATGAAGAGCTGAAAATATGAATTTTTGATAGTTATTATTTTAACCAATATGAAACGATATTTTTGACCTATATACTACTATTATATTACGCGCATTTTTAAGGATCAAAATGTTAATCTTAGAAACAAAAAATAATCATAATTAAATCTCTATAATTATTTGTGTTTGGAACAATTAATTTTTTCATTTTTTTGTATTCATTAAACATATTTTATAATTTAAACATGAATAAAAAGATGTATTAAATTTATAGGTTAAAATATTTTCAGGTACTTAAAATGCCCTTTTTAGGGACAAAATATTTCTATAAGCATTTTTTGTCCATCCAAAAAATTTAAGCTCTATAGATTTGGCAAAAGTTGACTATTTATTAGCCAATATTGACGTAACAAAATATTACTATTAATAATGCTAATAAATTGTAGTATACACCATTTTTTATGTTCAAATTTCTACCAGGGTCGTTCAAAAGTTATAAGGAGATAAAAACAGTGAAAATATTATCCACTTAATTGATTCGACTGACAGTTGTAATGTAATAATGATAGAAAGAAATTACGGACTATACCGTCAACTGTTATTTATCATTGATGAGTAATAAATAATAATTGACAGTATAGTCTGTATTTTTTTTTCACCATTATTGAAAATATTTAGTTCTAAATATGTATAGAAAATAAATAGAGCATTTTAATCAACATTTTTTTTTTAATTTTTATTCCTTCACAACTTTTGAACAATTAGAGCTTTTTTAACAGTTTTTTTTATTGAAAACTTTTAATATCAACTTTAATATGTTTCCTGTAAGAATCTTTTAGAATAATTAGTTAAAAAGCTGTATGACTTTGGAACAGATATTGAAATTTTTTCAAAAGGCATGAAAAAACTATACTCATTACTTTGAAAAAATTGGCGTTCGATTGAATTTATTTCTTATTTCATAATTTTTTGTAAAAAAGATATCCTAAATTTAGAAGAATTTTTAATAACTGTGCAAATTATCGATTTGTATAATTTTCAAATGTTTTTCGATGACTTCTAGTGATGGTTTCAGATGAAAATTATTGCAAACGAGTATTTACTACAAATTGTCTATTGGGTAATATGTAGGTATTCATCATTGTTGAAGAGATGGAATTTGTTCAAGAAGTTCAAGAGGAAAATGACTGTAATCAAATATCTTATTTAAATTATCAATCTGGAAAATCACCAGATTTTTACCACTGGATAACTTCCTTGATAACTTTGATGAAGAAACGACTGATTATGAATACTGAGTGCCAATTGTGGTTCTCAATGTTCTTTACGTATCTTAGAGTAATTTCTATTGGATGTCAATGATAAAAATATTCTAATGAACTGAATTTTTGAGAGAAGCTCAATCAACAACATATATCAACAATCGAAGACTAAGCGCACTCAGTATCGAGACTCGTTTTATGATTTCTATTGAAATGCGATAAAATCATTCTCGTTTGCACTAATATTACTTACTATATCTTCACGCATTAATACAACTGGTTTTCTTTTTCAAGTTTGTGAGTGTAATTTTATGCAGTAAATTAAGTTTAAATTAACTGAGTATGAGCTAAAACTGAAGCGACAATGCACGTTCATTTAATTTTAAGTTAATTTTTATTAAAGTGTCGTTAATAATTGCCGGAATCAAAAGCGTTAACAAGCCTCATCAACATTAACCTTTAGACTGCCAGCCTGGCTCATATATGAGCCACCCGTGACCTCTGTAACTACTCTAGATGTATTAGATGTTTATATGTATAAACTTTGCCTCTCAAAAATATCCATTTATAAGGCAAAAATGCCGGCAGTCTAAAGGTTAAAACTGTAAAATTATGAATGTTTATATCTTTTCTCACAAGTTCTAAAGGATTCTAATACAACTGAGTCATTGCAAAATACTTATTTAGCTTTGTTTTAAGGGGATGTAAATCGGACACTACATCTGTACTCATGAATTTGGTCTCTCTTTTCATTTTATTGCAAAACTTGAGGAAAAGAAATGCTTTATGTTGTAGAATTCACCATGAAGATTATTCAGTTAAATTTTCAAATCAATTCATTTATCAGTTTTTCGAAATTTTGGATTCCAATATTATATAATAATTTTTAGATTTTGTACAAGAACTCTAAAATTCTGAAAAACTAATGAATTTATTTAAAAATTTAACTGAATAATCTTCATGATACATACTACAAGCTAACACATTTCTTTTCTTAAAATTTTGCAATAAAATAAAAAGATAGTCAAGATTTATGAGTGCAGGTGTAAACTGTTTCTTAACTAATGTAATATTTGGAAAATAAAGTTAATATTATTTAATTGCATATTCAATAACATACCATTGAATTTTCGTCGATGGAATCAAGACCCATTACAGTCACGTGAAAGTGAACAATCGTAGCTTGACCATCTTTTTTTGGTGGCCTCATTTTATCGTAAAGTTTTGGATCTTCTGGCAGTAGATCATAAAATTCCAAGCTTTTCCTGAAACCAATTGAATTTTTTAAATATATATGTTGCCCCAATTTATAAAATGAATTTTTAATATAAATTAAAAATTTATAATTATCATTATATAATAAAAGAAAACTTTTGCAAACTCAAATAATCCAGTAAATACTGATGATAAAACTTTATTTAAAGTCGATCTGAACGTACATAAGGAAAGTATAGATAATGCTTTTTAGTTCTCAAAAAAACAGTTCATGACTTCATCTGCTAGACTCTAGATAATTATATTTCTAAAACTATAAGGCTTAGGAGGTCACAAAAAAGAGAATTAAAGTTAAAAATGCAAGCTTAAGTAAACAATCTTTTAAAATTAAGAATACATTAAGCAGGAAAGAAGAAAAATAGCTAATTTCTGATGAGTGTATGTTTGGTGTTAGAGTGTAGCGAGTATATGAGTCGCAAATCACCTATTCGCTCTCGCGTAGCATATACGTTTTTCTCATAAAATGTGGTAATAGTATATTATTAACCTAGGGAGAGAAGTTGACCATTAAATGCTCGCGTAAGATTTGCCCCCGAGCGCAGCGAGGGGGCAAATACGCGAGCAATTGATGGTCAACTTCTCTCCCGAGGTGAATATACGATTTTTTCTTATTCCCGGCGAAAAGTACGTCCAACTTACCCGTTGTGATAATTCGTTTTTGATGATAAATCATTAAAATAAAAATACCGCGATGAATCGCTTGCTGCTATTGACCAAGTATGCTCTATCCTTCTCTGCCCCTCTCCCACTGATGATAAATCATTAAAATAAACCATCAATATTTCACTCACATTTTATAATTTACACACTTTATAACACACTGCAATTCATAATTCACAAAATAAAACAAGTTAGGTTTTAATAATAAAATATTTAAAATTACTATATAAGAAAAATAAAGAAAAAGATATACTGCTTGTTGTAATCGGCAAAGAAGGCTAGACATAGCCCCCTCCATTCGCGGCTACCTTTATTGTACATATAAGAGAAAGAAAGAGAGAGGGAGAGAGTCAATTCTTAAAGCCGGCGGACAGAGAAGGATAGACGCAACCCTCTCTATTCTGTATGAAAAAGAAAGAGAGAGGGAGAGAGTCAATGTCTAACGCCGGCGGACAGAGAAGGATAGACGTAGCCCTCTCTATTCTTAACTGCCGTGAAAAACAGAGCGTCAACACGATTGCGCATCGCTAGTGCGCCGAGCCGCCGTAGATAATGCTTAACTTCTCTCTCAGAAAGTAGACGTCTTTCGACGTACTTTTCGCCAGGGGATAAGAAAATAGTATATTATTAACCTAGGGAGAGAAGTTGACCATTAAATGCTCGCGTAAGATTTGCCCCCGAGCGCAGCGAGGGGGCAAATACGCGAGCAATTGATGGTCAACTTCTCTCCCGAGGTGAATATACGATTTTTTCTTATTCCCGGCGAAAAGTACGTCCAACTTACCCGTTGTGATAATTCGTTTTTGATGATAAATCATTAAAATAAAAATACCGCGATGAATCGCTTGCTGCTATTGATCGAGTATGCTCTATCCTTCTCTGCCCCTCTCCCACTGATGATAAATCATTAAAATAAACCATCAATATTTCACTCACATTTTATAATTTACACACTTTATAACACACTGCAATTTATAATTCACAAAATAAAACAAGTTAGGTTTTAATAATAAAATATTTAAAATTACTATATAAGAAAAATAAAGAAAAAGATATACTGCTTGTTGTAATCGGCAAAGAAGGCTAGACATAGCCCCCTCCATTCGCGGCTACCTTTATTGTACATATAAGAGAAAGAAAGAGAGAGGGAGAGAGTCAATTCTTAAAGCCGGCGGACAGAGAAGGATAGACGCAACCCTCTCTATTCTGTATGAAAAAGAAAGAGAGAGGGAGAGAGTCAATGTCTAACGCCGGCGGACAGAGAAGGATAGACGTAGCCCTCTCTATTCTTAACTGCCGTGAAAAACAGAGCGTCAACACGATTGCGCATCGCTAGTGCGCCGAGCCGCCGTAGATAATGATTAACTTCTCTCTCAGAAAGTAGACGTCTTTCGACGTACTTTTCGCCAGGGGATAAGAAAAAATGAGGTTCACGTCCGTTTCTTTAAAAGGATTAATAAAAACTCTTTTAAATAATAAAATTTTATTACCACAAGATTTGGGAGAGGGCACTGCGCTTAGGTACGCCGGTTAAGAAAATATGCAGTCCGCAAAAAATAATAAAAAAACAATAAGAAATAGTAACAAAAAAAGTTAATTTTAGTTAAAAATAAAATTGAAGAGATAATAAATGGATGGGAACAGTGAGTGTGAATAATTGGTGAAAGTGAAGAGCAGTAGTTGAAATAAAAAATTGAAAAGGTATGGCGAGTAGGGGAACATACTCTAGCAGTGTAAAAAAACAACAATCTTAAAGAAGTTAAGGGTAAAAAGATTAAGGGTAAAACTTGTTTGAGCGAATAATGGGTAATTTTTTTATTTTTAATTTAAAAAAAAAAAAGATTGATATATAAAGAATATTGTCCTCTATATGTTAACCTTTTTTATATGGTGATATCGAGAGCCTAGCCCGGTTCCCGTTTAACACATTACATCAGGCTAGACTGTCTGACCCACCATACCGAAAACTTTGACTACCGATGGATGGACAGCCACTTTTGTGACCAATAATCAACCGATACCCAATGAGCTCGGATTTTTTAAGAGTTGCGATATAAATGGCACATATACGAATTTAAAAAAAAAAAAAAGTGAGAGGTACCTGGCCAGGATTCGAACACATCCCCTCCGGGTTAAGAATAATGGGTAATGAAATTATTATAAATATTGTCGGCAATTACCATAATTTTAAATTTTACATTTTAAGAAACAATTTAAGCTATTGTGAGTTAAAATTAAAGCAGTAGAAGCTGAGCTATAGATTGTCAAAGTTTTAAAAAACCGCATTTTTTCAAACTTTACGATTTTTTTGCGCCGATTTACTGCATTTTAGCAAAACATTACAAATTATCTACTGTTGAAAATATGTATCAAAGAGAAATATTTTTAAAAAAAGAAAGAAAAATGCTAGAAGCTCGAAATTGGTCAACAAATTTTTGGAAAATTTAAACATAAAATTAATAAAGCAGAGAAATGGACTGAACAAGGGATAATATATGGAATCAACCAGCAAGGAATAATAGAAGCATGAAAGATATAATAATTGAAGTGCAGTGCAAAAAAAGAAGAGAAAGTAAAACAGAGAAATTATAGAAACTTTACAACAAATAAAGATTAAAAAAATGTATTTTATAAAATAGTGTATGAAATTTAAAATATTATACACTATGAGATAGAATATATTAATAGCTTTATAAATATAACATTTTTGTTCAATAAAGCTTATATATATTAACACAATATTATTTGAAAAATAATAATTCTACGATTGATCGTAAAGTATATTTAATTAATAAAATGCTTACATGTCTTGTGAAAAAGAATTATATTTGAATTAATTAAATTACATGGAAGAAATAAATAAAATTTTAATACTATAAACATAAGTAAAAAATAATTGAGTAAAGGTCAAAAATATTAAACTGATTCTCGGTAATAAGAATTTAAATAGTTACGATCGAGACATTTGAAAAAAAAATGTATTAAAAGTTGACATGATGTAGAATTAGAACAAAATACTTGACTTTGTAAAAGTTATTAACGCATTCAAATGTTCTTTCAAGTTCAGTCTCTGCGGCAAGGTTGAAAATCTGCAAGGTGATCGTATTTACGTGGGATAAGGATTAATCTTGACCTATTTCTTTTCTTGTCTCGCCGAAAATCACACGTGTCTATTTTCATTGACTTATATCTATTTCATCGTCTTCACTTTCTTAATAATATTATTTTGAAGAAATATTTTATTTTTAATTCAGATATCGATGGTCCCTATTGGAAAAGACTTATTTCAAAAAAACGGTTGAAAAAGACTTATTTTGCAAAAACGTTTGGAAAAGACTTTTCTCGTGCGAAAAGTTAGAAAAGACTTATCACGCCAGCTGAAAAAATCAGCAGAATAATCTTTGGCAATGTAGGACAGATTTTGATTATTAACGTTTGTAAAATAGTAAAGAATGTACTAATCAATATCTTTAAATTAAAATTTTTGTTCATTAAAGTGTGTCATATATTGCCATATTAAGTTTCTAGTTTTTTCAGTTTTTTCTAACTTTTCGCACGAGATAAGTCTTTTCCTATTGTTTTTGCGATATAAGTATTTTCCAAACGTTTTTGCGAGATAGGTTTTTTCCAACCGTTCTTTTAAGATAAGTCTTTTCCAATATGGACCATCGATTATGATTATTATTATCATTATTATTAAAAAATTTATTACTGTTATGATTGCATGATACGATTTAATTTGGTTTTTTATGATTAACTTCTTAACGAAGAATATGTTTACAGAGATTAATATTTTTAAGATTATTATTGTTTATTGGAAAAAGGTTATACATAAGAGAAAATAATTTTTCTTATCTTTACTTTGAATTGTTTTTTCAATAGACGAAATTTCAACATAAGCAATATTATGCCACAATTGATTTATATTATTTTATTAGCATTCCTCGTCGCAACTTCACCCGTGCTATTCGCTATGGGCAAGTCTATAAGTGCCCTCTGATGGTTTGGAGGACGAACTTTTGGCGGAAAAATGAAACTTTGGTTTTTCATGTGATATCTGTGTAAAAACTTTTTTTTTTAATGTAACTTCTAGCCACTACTGGCGCTTTCAACAACTTTTTTTATCCCCTCCAAACAAATGCCCGGTGCGAATACCTGGGCAGCACTCGGTAAGCATAGAAATAAATACTTAGAAACTATTATTTATTAAATATTGTTCTTAAGGACGTTGCCCTGCTATGATTATTTTTCAGCAGTAATCTGAATTATCGATATTTACTTGAAACTTGGCAACATTATGCGTTATTCACTTTTTTCCTTCACAATGTAAACATGTTTGATTATAGGCTATAGATATTTATACACTATCTCCGTATATATCCGATTCGTGTGTAATGCTTTATAAATTTTTATAAATAAAAATGCTACATTTTTTATAATAAAATGAATGCTTACCCTATTAAATGATTTCAGAATAATTATAATACTTTTATTTTTGTTGATAAATTATTATTTAGAATGTACAATGATATGTAACCTACATTTTTGACATGTCGCGGAATATCGTTCTCTCTCTCTCTCTTTCTTCTATTACAGAAAACGACGTTGCCAAGTTCATTTTAAATGTATGATTTTGACAATGTTTTATTGAATATTTTAATGAAAAGCCTTATAACATGTGTTGAAACTTTGAGGGTTAAATCATCAAATATTTTTTTATTTATTATCAAAAGATTATTTGAATGTGTCATTTCTAAGAGCTTTTATTGATGATTTTAAACGTAGTCCCATATAACCACGTGTTAAACCTCCAATTTTTTTTCTTATATTTCTCAGTTATTAGTATTATAAGGTAGGTCGAAAAAACGCGTGTGAGTTCAAAATACACTAAATTATGATAATTCCAAATTTCAGCAATTTCTGTCATTATTTTATTTAACAGGGCAACGTCCTTAAAGAGCTCCAGTATAAACGTTGTTCATTTGTAAACCATGTGATATTAAGGACGTTGCCCTGTTAAATAAAATAATAGCAGAAATCGCTGAAATTTGGAATTATGATAGTTTAGTGTATTTTGAACTCACACGCGTTTTTTCGATATACCTTATAATACTAATAACTGAGAAATATAAGGAAAAAATAGGAGGTTTAACACGTGGTTATATGAGACCGCGTGTTTGAAATCATCAATAAAACTTCTTAGAAATGACACATTCAAACAATCTTTTGATAATAAATAAAAAAATATTTGATGATTCAACCCTTAAAGTTTCCGTCAGGAGCTAAGTTTTAACTAAAAGTCGAAAATTTAGATTACTACTGAAAAATAATCATGACAGGCAAACGTCTTTAATAGAATAAATTTTTTGATTTATCCGTTCTTGAATGCTTTACTTTTAATTGTCATGAAAAATAATCGTCAAACAAATTAATTCGAACATATTTGAATGTTTGACTCTAGCCTTTGTTTTTTTTCAAAAATTGCACAAAATGAAATATAAGTAAAATAAAAAATAAAAATAATCAATTCATACATTTTCAAAATTTTTGAAAAATAAAAAAATTTAAATAACATTTTTTTTATATAAACATAATAACCCTTTCAGACCTGAAATTTTATTTCATCATAAAATGTTCTGATAACCATTTTAGGATAATAAATAAGTATTCATTTATTAAGCAATTTTTGCAATAAAAAAATTTTTTTTCCCTTTTTAAGATTTTTTAGTTTCTATCACGGATATTATCACGGATATTTTTACTTAGGCCCCCAGTTACTTTTGCACAATTGAAAAAAAAATAAAAATCATCAATGTACACTCGAATGTATATTAGGTCAGAAAGGGTTAAGTTTTTTAAACATATTCTACACTGAAAAAGACAATTCATACTTTCAGTATTTTTTTAACAGTCAAAAATGATAAATATATGGAAGATTGAAAAATAACGTATTTTCTAGAAATTTGTTTAAAAATTTTTGAGAAAATCGTAGATTAATAAACTTAACGTGATTTGAAAGAGGGACAAAGTGCCCGAAACGTCGTTCAGACGAAATAGGCGAGAGGGACACCCCCAAAAAAGCGCTTAGTTTTCGAGAAGGTGACCGCCACTGTCCTACAAGCTAATTTTTTTTTTTAATGAAAGCTTCTGACCCATAGATTACTAATACAAACTTTTTTTTAATTCCGAGTCCGGGAACATAAAGAAAATGGAGAAAATTGCGATTTAATAGGTAAAAATTCTATACGCACTGTAAGTAACCGCCATTTTCTTTATGTTCCCGGACTCGGAACTAAAAAAAAAGTTTGTATTCGTAATCTGTGGGTCCGAAGCTTTCTTAAAAAAAAAAAAATTAGCTTGTAAGACGGTAGCGGTCACCTAAGAAAACTAAACGCTTTTTTGGGGGTGTCCCTCTCGTCTAAAATAAAGAATAAAAAATTAAATCAGGCTCGTATTCCAAGTAGTGGTGTTAATTTATTTAAATTTTATTTGCAATGAACATTAACAAATCACTTTATTTAAATGTGAATAATAAAATATTTTAGTTGAAAAATGGCAAAACAAACAAAACGTGCATATTCATAAGCGCAATGGGAAAGAAGAAGAGAAAGAAAGAGTAAAGAATATAAGTGTGTTTATGTTGATAGCAGTAATGGTACTCTGTGCCATATTCATACATACACGGTGGGTGACATTCGTGACCTGTCAATTTTTATACATTTTAGGTCCCTGCCGTAACCTCGCATAAGAAGTATATAGTTTAAAAAAAAAAGATTAATTTCACTCATCTGAAAAAAATCTATAATATTTATGAATTAAATATATGAACTTCAACTAACCATATAAAAGTTATTTAGTTATAATTATACCTTTCACTTAAAAAAAAGAATTAAGGACAATAAAAAATCCACTAAATAACTTAAAAACAAAATAAACTATCAAATTTTTAGGTTCTGGAACAGAGTAGCAGAAGGCATACTATGCACCTTGCTTGCCTTTCCTCGTTTAAATAGGTGCGCACTTTAGTGCCTGTAGGTGAGACGTAGACGCTTCCGTGTTATTGCCATTGAGTTGTAGTTACGCAATATCTTAAATTAAAGAAAAAAACAATCACTGGGAGAAAAGGCCTTGAAAAGACAATACAAAAAACTTTTCTTTTTCTTATAAATTTTAATAAAAACGACGTTTCGATGGGATCAACCCCATCCTCTTCAGGTTTCTTTATTTAATACTGTAAAAATAAATTATAATCAACCTCATCCTCTTCAGGTTTCTTTATTTAATACTGTAAAAATAAATTATAAATTAGTTTTTAAAAATCAAAATTATACAACAATAACGACAAATCACTACGTACAAACAAAGGCTTAAAATTAATTTACAAATTAGAAATTAATATGATCCGAGAAAATATACAAACACGTATACGCTCTCTTCGTTAACTGAAAGTATAAATATAAAATCCGCTATATAAATACAGAGGCTAACTAGACAGTAAACGTCGCGTCAAAGGTCTATAAATGTTAGAAAGAGAAAGAGTATCAGATTGTAAATTTAAAGTATTATGATTACTATTTATGAAAATCATTTCTGATATCCTTCTCTTTCTAACATATGGTTCACAATCTAAAATAATTGTATTCTTCCAATCAAAACTATGAGAACATTGCAGCATATGGTTAGATACTACCGAGTTTTTATTATACATTTTTTTATGTTCATTTATTCGAATACCCAACGCTCTCTTAGATTCGCCAATATAACAAGCCTCGCAATCATTACAAGCGAATTTATAAACTATGCCAGTTTTATCAAATACATCAGTCTTATCCTTACCAAGTTTTATCAAATTATTTAACTTATTATTGAGTAGAGGCCTAGTATGTATTTTAAATTTTTTGAGAGCTTTTGAACATTGCGCATAAAATCTTTCTTTGAAAGGTATAGAGATAGAGCATAACGGTTCTGATTTAAATAATACGCAATATCTTATTTACCGTGTCTATTTAATAGAGTGAGGGACAAAGTAGGTCGCCACCTATTGGGCAACCAAGGGAAGTAATATGGATACAGTATGTTAACCGCTGAACAACAGAAAGTAATTCCTTAGCATCTACGCGTTAACAATATAGGTAGATTATTATTTTTTTGCAATTATTTGTTAAAGTTATTATTTATATAGCCTACAACAATCATCGCATATAAAGAATATCAATTTAAAATTTTAAAACGATCAGTTAAGTATTAATTTTTTTGTAACTTTAACGAAAGTTAATCAAAACTTTGTCAAAGTTACGAAAAAACTCAGCTATACAATCTTTTACACAATTATTGATTGCTAAGTTTTGCCCGACTTTCAATAAACTTTATAATATTGATTTAATTTACTACAGTTTGTAATTCAGTTTGATAGAGATTAAGCAAAACTTTGAATGAACTTATGATAATAATTATTTTTAAAACTAAGTGTTGCTGAAATTTTCCGTAACTTTGATGAAAGTTTTCAAAAACTTTGTCAAATTTTTTTTTAAGAAATACTTTTGCCAAAGTATTAAAAAGCTTTTGTCAAAGTTGTGAAAAGATTTAGTTGCAATACTTTTTAAAACGGTTCTTATACATATATTAAATGTAAAAGTTTTGCTAAAGTTTCTTTTAAAAATGAATTCTTTTGAGAACTATTTTATAATTAAAAAAATTTTTATGAAACCTAATATAAGTTCATGTATATAACAAATTTTTTTCTATATTCGTCAAAAGTTAAATTTTACCTTTGCCTTGTTTTATACTTTTAATTCTAAGTTTGCACTGACAGAAATGTTATCTAGAGGCAAACGGAATATACTTGGTCCTAGTATAAATATGTTTGTTTTACGTCCTAGCATAAATCCACTTGAAGGTAACATAATATCTTTGCAGCAAAAACTGCAATTTCGATTCAAATATTTAGTTACTTGCATCTAATGGATTTAGTTTTCCATCTAAATGATACATCAATAAAGAGTCACCCACTTGCTGTGAGATACCTTTTCTGTCAGTGTGGGTACATTGTTTAAAGCTTAAGAGCAGGTCGTAACATCTTTATCCTTTTCTAATCGAAAAATTAATTTTTCTGCAGAACCTAATAATTGCAGCAAAAAATAAGAAGAAAGCCCCATCTTGCATCATAAAAAGCAATATTTTCTTCAAAACGAATCAATAAAAATAATTTTTATCGACCGCCTTCGGCTCGGGCTGTAACGAGTTTCGTAAAACAGCCTTTACACCAGAGGTAAATAATGATTTTTTTCGTATGAGAGCCGAAAATGAGAAAAGAAGTTGCGATTTTGAGGTTAGAATGCGAAAAAATTAATTCTTTGATTAGAAAAGGACAGAGATATACGACCTGCTCTTAATGATACTATTGAATAACTTCGGTAAAGTTTAACCAAACTATATGAATTTAATTTCAATCAAGTTATAATTTTTCAGAAATTCTTGTCAACGTATTAAATGTTAAGCGCAAATATAATTCTACAGTAATATTTTAATCATTTTTTATAGAATAGAATACAAAGTTTATGTGATTTTTTAAAATTTGTTTGAAAACTGGAATATTTATTTTTGAGACTTTGAAAAAGTTTTGAAAACATTTATACAAGTTTAAGAACGTGTAATCAAAACTTGTGATGTAAAAAAATTTTTAGTAAAATTAACCATTTCTATTACAATTATATACAACAGAGCGCGGTGGCGTAATGGATATATCCGCTCTATAGAGCTCTTGCCTTCAACGCGGAGGGCATGGGTTCGAATCCTGGCCAGGTACCTCTAACTTTTTTTTCGAAAGAAAATTAGTGTATGTGCCATTTATATCGCGACTCCTAAAAAATCTGACCTCATTGGGTATCGGTTGATTGTTGGTCACAAAAGTGGCTGACCATCCATCGGTAGTCAAAGTTTTTGGTATGGTGGGTCTGACAGTTTAGCCTGATGTAATGTGTTAAACGGGTACCGGGCTGGACTCCCTTGTCTTCACCATATAAAAAAGGTTAATCATATAGAGGACAATATCCTTTATATATTAATCTTTTTCTTCTAAAAAAAAAAAAAAAAAATATACAATCCAATAATAATTTATTCTACTTCATAGGCATTGATTCGATCCACAATATAATATTGTTCGTCACTTATAAAATAATAACAAATACTATTAATATCAGATACATTAATTGCAATAAAATCATTTCCTAATTTATGCCATTTAAATACAGTTGGTAAATAATTCTGAGTAATAGAAGAAATAAAAGCATTCTCTACAATACACCTTGTCAATATAGCATACATTACACAATTTTCATTGCATTCATTACACGGGCCTCTGCATTCAGAATTACAAACAGTAATAAAATGATTGATTATCGCAAAATAATTCGCATTATTATAATTATATTTTATGCATGAAGAGTTTGTTTTTTTCGCATATGCATGCGCTTCATTCTCGTAGTAAACTCCATTTTTTAAAAGTCTTTTGAAAAAATGACATTTTGCATCATCGAGAGAATCATGATAAATTCTGAGAATATTTAAGGTGATTTCAGGAATCTCGTTTAATTTTTTACGAACACCGACTCCAAAAATGTTATCTTTGAGATGTTTTGTTTTATATCGATGAGTTCCATATATATCTATTTTATTACAAAATACATAAGGCACTGTATCTGGTCGCAAAAATTTTGTTTTCAATTCTGACAACGATAAATACTTTGAGACGGATGAGTAAATTTGTAATTCAGCATATCGAGAACCGTGGACATATGATTTCAAAATACCGTTTAAATTTTCAAAGGGAAAACAACTGGTCGTCCAAAGAGGGCCAAATTTTTTAACTTCATCAGGTAAATACAAGAGCAAATGCAAATTACAAGTTTGGTACTTTTGACCATACAAATTTTCAAATCTACGCACATATTCATTTAAATTGTGTTTTGCCTCAACTATCATAGTTTCTGATATGCTTGCTAAGCACAGAAGCGTGATTCCATACACTAGCATTACATGATGTTCAAAATATTTTTTTGACATGATGTCTTTTGAAACTATTATACTGTATATTAACAAAAACAATTTTAATTCTGATGCTTTCCAGTGTGCATAATCACTTACTTTTCGCGGAATCCTTGGTAAGAACGATGGCAGAGTTAAGTGCTTGATTTTTTCATCTATGATATTTACAAAAGGTAAAAGAGAAGCAAAATGAGTTCGATTTTCTTCACCGAACCAAACACAAAGTAATTTTTTCATCATACCTTGAAATACATAGTGCATCACGTCTATTGCAGTTGACTTTACATAGTCACAAACAATTTTGCTTAACGTAGTTGGCCCCTTTATACCGAAAACATGTTTTTTCGAATCGGATGAAACTTTAGCGTCTAATAAACTTTCCTCAGTTGTTCTTAAATCTAGATTTTCTTCATATCTATAAATTTGCACGTTATCTACTCTCGATGTTTCAATCTTAATACTCATTAAAAAAAGATTAAACAATGTTATTGAAGAAATATGTATGCGTTTATTTTCAGAGAAATACAATAAAATAAATTTTTAAGTGATTTGAAGAGATAGGTGTTGCGGGCCTGCATGATCTGAGATGGAATCAATTTATTGTTAAATGTTAAAATATGTTGAACGGAAAATGGTAAAATTTTAATTTTTCTAGCAGGGCCTGAAGTAAGAGTATAAGGCTTTGAACTTTTAAATTTTCTGTCTTCAATTTGGTTACTGTAACTTTTATTATGAACTATTCAATCACTTCATCAACGATGAAAATATTGTTCAAATTACGCACTTTTTTATAGAACAATCAAAATTTTATCAATCAAAAATAAATAAGTATTACAAGAATATTTCTCAAAAATATAAAATAAAATGAAATATTGTTAAATTATTGCTTTTAGAGAAAAGAATTAAATTATTTATTTGACTTATTTGAGATTTCACTTATTTGTTTTGAAAAAAAAGAGAATTATTTTTTAATTATGTTTATGATAAATGTACATATATTAAAAGTAGAATTATAAAATGCTGATCAAACGGTCGGTCCCAACTCGACTAAATCACTTCTTTATTATTGAATTTTAATAAAAATTTAAATGATAATTTGTTTATCATTTAAATATGGGATAAATGTAAGTAAAGTTTGGTAGCTCAATCGGCTAAGGCGGAAGACTCGTTAACTCACTGACGCGAGTTCGATCTCCTATCTGGTCACTTTTTCATCAATTCTATCATGGGCTGACACCACGTTAAATAATACCTCAAATATAAATTAAATAATCAAAATTCTATAACAACAAACTACTAAATATACTACATAAAAAAAGTACAATGAATTTATCGAAAGTAACCCTGAAAACATTTAAAAATTTGTTTGGATACCACCCCATATTGGACTCAAAGGAAACGAATAGGTAGATTCTCTTGCTAAATCGGCTAAAAGTAAAGCTTTTTGTAATATTATACAAATACCGCACTCACATTACTATGAAATTTTTAAAAGAAATACTTTTATTAACATATATAGAGCGGTTGAACTGAGGTTCTTAATAAGGGCTCAAAATATTTTCAATTGTTATACTAAAAAAACTAGACCATGGTATTATAATTCAAATCTGACCCGGGAATGTATAGTAACTATCAATTGCTGTAGGGCTAATCATTACAATCTAGCTGAACCATTAGCACAAATTAAAGTCGTAGACTCTCCTTTGTGTAACTGCGGTAAATATAATCAAAACATAAATTACGTTCTCTGGCAATGTTCACTCTTGGACTTACAACGCACTCAATTTATACAGGAACTGACAAGTTTAAATTTACAATTACCGATGACTGTAGACATTATAATTTTTTAACCTAGCGTACTAGCCTGTAAAAGCATGATAAAATATCTAAGAAAATAAATGTTTAAAACTCTGCAAACAAGTAAAGTTTCTATTGTAAACATATATTTATTTTGTAATCTGCCTCACCGTAGCAGAAATAAATCAATTTTGTAGGTTTCTAAAATGCTAATAAAAAAAAAAGTATAATGAAATATATTTACCTAATGGTTGACTACACTTTATGAAATTTAGATGGATAAAAGTTCATATTTACATAACTGTTTTCTTATTTGTTTATTCTTCATATAAAATTATTAAAATTATATTTATGAATTGATATTAATTAAATAAAGTGCTGCTACAAAAAATATGTCTTCGTTGTAACGCATACGTTGAACGTATTGCATTTAAGTTAGAGCAGTTTTGTTATAACTTTAAAGCTTTTTTAAAAAATATGCATCTATTATATAGTTATACAGTATTCAAGTTAATTATTTTTAGAGATTTTTACTGAAAATATAATACAAAAATTTATATAAAATCTTTTGGTAAAAAAATTTTTTCATAACATTGAAATTGCTTAAAAATAACAAAAGAATAAAAATAATTGATGAATTAATGGGTTGATGGGTTGGTAAGCTGATAAATTGATCCAGCAAATTATAGGCCCATCAATCTATCGACTCAATAACCCATTGATCTATTAACTTATTAATCCATCAACCCAACAACTTATCGACCCGTTGACATATTGACCTATCTGCTTATTGACCCATTAACCTATCGATTTATCCATCTATCATCAGTTCTATGAATCTATTCATGAAGCCCATCAACCAAAGTAATAATGAAGGTAGAAGGATTCTAAATACCATAAAAATCTGGTATAGTGCAAACCACCAAGTATCACTGATATTAGTAATTTAATTAGCTTTTATATTAAGTTTCGTGCATAATTTTCAATCTTCATTTGAACCCTATTAATACAAACGATGCGCTTAATTTCTGTAATATTAAAATTAAATTTGTAATATGAATTATGATGAATGACTAATCTAAAATTATTTTTTCTAGATTTTTTAGTGTAATCGAATTGGTTATCGACAGAATATTTAGTTTCGATTGGTTAAGTTTTCACCAGCGAAGTTAATTCAATTTTTAAAATTGTGGTTTTTTAACTGACGGTCAAAGTTTTAAATGAATGAATAATTTTTTGTCAAAACAATAAAAAATACTTTAAAAATAATTTTGTTTTTTGTAAAATAATCAATTATCATGGTATAAACTTGAAAAAATACAAAAAAATTTTAAAAAGTCCATATTTGTACATCAATGAAGGATACTAAATCAAAGATTCCAAGTCGAAAATAATAAAATTTGAAAAGAAGCGCTGTTTCGTTTTATTTTGAATAATTTAAAATGTAACCTTTACATTTATATCATTGCTTGATTTACTAACTTGATTATCTAAAACTTTAAAGTTAAAAAATAGTGATTTTCAAAATCAGATTAAATCAATATAGTTTAATAAGTATTTTTTTTTTTTTTTTAAAGATTAATATCTAAAGGAAATTGTCCTCTATATGTTAACCTTTTTTATATGGTGATATCGAAGGAGCCTAGCAGGGGCGGATTAAAGGGGGGGCTAGGTAGGGCTATAGCCCCGGGCCCCGGTTATCAGGGGGCCCCGAATAGAATAAGGTTGTTGAAAAAATGTTTGCGAGTATTAAATAAAAAAAAGTTTTTTTAGTTTGTAAAATATATATAGTAAAGCGGGGTAAGATGAAGAAGAAAGTTTTTATATCTTAATTTAGTAAAGAATATTATAATCTATTAAATAAATATTAAAGCTTTTGTACCGATGATCGCTATAAGTTTTTATATTTATTAAACAGATTGTTATGTTCTTAACTAAATTGAGATATAAAAATTTTTTCCCTTAAATATGATATCTTCCGCTTTACTATAAGAATTTTAGTAGAATTGCAAATTACAATACTTTAAAATAAAGCCATATTTATTTGTTAACGTATTATTGTTTTCGAATGAAATTCGATCTTAAAATCAAAATTTTTTTTAGTGCAACAAATTCAAAAATTTGTTTTGTAACATTCTGAATTTATTCTGTTTTCTCTTAATCGCTATTTGTACCGTTTATTTAATTTCAACCTTACTTTCCCAAGAAGGAAAAATACATATCACAAACTCAACGCAATAATATATACACCATCAACTTTTTTTCAAAATTTTTTAAAATCTTTTTTCAAATACGTTTAAAGTAGAAAACAAGGATCAAACAAAAAAATAAAATTTTTCTCTTCTTTTAGTTTTTAATCTTTGCAAAAGTATTTGCACTGAAAAACTATTGATACTTCTCAATAAAACAAATAAATTTTATTATTTTTTTATATACGATAAATATTTAATTTATCTATAGTAGTTCGATCAAAGAATATAATATTAAATAATCTAGATAAAAAATATAAAAAATGTTAAAATGTAAAAATATAAAATTTGTGATTGAAAAAGTATAGAGATATGAAGTATAAAATATTTCATTATACCTATAGCTATGAGCAAAAAATTAATAAATAATTAATCTATAAAGGAAATTGTTTGAAATATTTCGTCGGAATACAATCATTTAAAAATAATTGTATTATGCTGTTACATAAAACGTCGCGCTGTTTGGCTGTATAATACTATCATACAATGCTAACTAGTGAAAAGGTTTGTCAGCATATTTATTAATAAAGCACATGTAACGTAGAGTATATAGTGCTTGTATCAATCGGTCGAGACAGAAATTCGAACTCGGATTATCGAGTTACGGACCCATCACTAAGCCATGAAAAACCTCAAAAATACAATTATGTTTGACAAAATATTCCAAATAATTGATAAATCCTTATAAAATAATGTAAATTGATTTTGATAGATGATTTTTTTATAAATATAATAGCAATTTTTAAAAAAATTTTAAAAGAAAGTAAAAATTTGTTTATCATTATTTTATTCATATTTTGATCATCGATAATAAAAACATGGAATTTACTACTATTTAAAATAAGACTATTATTAAACAATTAAATCTCTCTTAATTTGCAAATTGTGAGTCCAAAAGGTCATTTTCAGTTTTAAAACGATTAAAAAATGTATTGCGAGCAAATATGCTAGATAAAAGATTATCGTCTTTAGCTAGATTTGGAAATGAATTACTTCAAAATTTAAGTTATGATTTAATTGATAGATCTGCCAATGATAAAGCGAGGAAAAAAGCTTTCAAAGTTTGATTATATGAATTTCAATTGAAATTTTTTATATTGATCATATATTCTAATTTTTAATACATAAAATGTTTCAAGATAATTAAAAATTTACTGACTAATTTGTTAATATTATATCTGATTTATTTTAAAGAGCGCAGTGGCGTAATGGATAGAGCTCTTGCCTTCAACGCGGAGGGCATGGGTTCGAATCCTGGCCAGGTACCTCTAACTTTTTTTTCGAAAGAAAATAAGTGTATGTGCCATTTATATCGCGACTCTTTAAAAAATCCGACCTCATTGGGTATCGGTTGATTGTTGGTTACAAAAGTGGCTGACCATCCATCGGTAGTCAAAGTTTTCGGTATGGTGGGTCTGACAGTCCTAGCCTGATGTAATGTGTTAAACAGATGCCGGGCGGGGGACTTCCTCGACTTCACCATATATAAAAGGTTAATCATATAGAGGACAATATCCTTTATATATTAATCTTTTTTTTTAAAAAAAAAAAAAAAAAAATATCTGATTTATTTTAATAACTTTGAAAATATCATATAAAAATTAATAATCTCTTCTACTTTAAACAAATCTTTATTGCCTATCTGCACTTCTAATCTGTTACGTAGTTTTAAGAATTCGGTTTAAGAAAGAAAGGCAATAAATTTGCTATCCGCCAGAAGTCATAATTTACTTCTCAATAGAAAAAATTATTTAAAATATAAACATTATTCAATTTTTTATTTCGAAAAAACGTTGTCCTTAAAGGGGCCCCATTATGTTCATAGCCCAGGGCCCCACGGAACCTTGATCCGCCCCTGGAGCCTAGCCCGGTTCCCGTTTAACACATTACATCAGGCTAGACTGTAAGACCCACCATACCTAAAACTTTGACTACCGATGGATGGTCAGCCACTTTTGTGACCAACAATCAACCGATACCCAATGAGGTCGGATTTTTTAAAAGTCGTGATATAAATGGCACATACACTAATTTTCTTTCGAAAAAAAGTTAGAGGTACCTGGCCAGGATTCGAACCCATGCCCTCCGCGTTGAAGACAAGAGCTCTATTCATTACGCCATCGCGCTCTCATTAGTTTAATAAGGATGAAGTATATAATTCTATTCATAGTAAAAACACACAGTCGAAAAATTAAAATCGTTAAAAGTATGTAAATATGTTCTATTTTGTATCCAAGAGATAAAAAAAACAAATTTTAGAGGTCTAGATCAAAGGGGTCAAGGGCTAGAGGTTATAGAATATTTTGAATTTTTCCGCTAAAAAATTTCTGAATAAATTTTTTTCTCGAAAATTATTACTATTGGTAAAAGTTTAATAAAAGACCTTATTGATAATGATACATAAAATGTACTTGAATTTTCGTAAATCACAATATGTAGATTTTTCAGCTTATTTGATTGATGGAAAGATATTATTGAATATAACCAAAAAACTTTCAAGTTAATATGCTTTTCGATACCTTAATTTCTTAGTATTTTCATAAAAAACGAATAAACTTTGACGCAAGCACGAAAACTTTCTGAAAATTTTTTATTTAGCAAAGAAAATATGATTATTTTTAACTTCGTAAGATTTATAATTTTTTCTCGAAAAGTACTGACAAGGAAAGGTTATGACATTTAGGCATCGGATTTTCTCCTAATTTTGAGATATTTTTTCTTATATAAAATTATGAAAAAAGCCTTATTCCTACGGTGCAACTCTCGATTTTTGAAAAGTCGTCAGCAGTTTTGTCAAAATATTAAAAAATTTGCATCTTTTTTATAGTTATAAATTTTTTTAAGTACTGATTCTTGAAGGTTTTTATTAATTACATATTAAAATTGAGATTAAAACCTTTCGATTACAAAAAACGTGTTCAAAAAGCTAAAATTGTTCAAAAGTTATGAAGGAATGAAAATTAAGATGAAATTTAGAATAAAATGCAACATTCATTTCCTATGCATATTTTTATGTAAACATTTGCACTATTTTTATTCCCTTATAATTTTTGACCAACTTCAGTTTTTTTAACACTTTTTTTAGGAATATTAAGAAAACGGCCAAGGGGATCATTTTGATTAGACTTTTTTTGTTATTTTGAATACTTAAGGGTCCGATTAGTGCTCCCAGTTTACGGGTATTCCTACTTTCATTTTTGGAATCGTTCAACACCACCGTGAATACTTGTATACATATATTTTATCAAATATTTTTAATGATTTTTATACTGGGCTATAGTAAGAGCTCATTCTTTCAAAATCGCAATGATCTAGTTTTCGTTTTTTATTAATTACAGTTTTTTTTTGCCCTAGGCCGCAAAATGACCATTTTGCGTCCTACGGAAAAACTTTAAATGTCTCGGCCTCGGGACAAAAAAATAGTATATTAGACCATGGATGCATATTGATCATCCTAGCTCGTGCAACTTTCGAGAGGCCTCGCTACGCTCGGCCCCAAAAGTTCGCACTCGCCGAGAATGATCAATATGCATCCTTGGTCAATAATATACTATTTTACATTTTTATTATAATTTGTTATAATTTTAATATATTAATTTGAATTCTTTTTAACATCATTTAAACTAATTTAAAAAGAAATTTTTTTTCGATTTTGACATAAATTAAGATGATCCATGTTGGTAACCTTTATCCTGCATGAATAGCACTGCCGTAAATTATTCTAAATTTTTTACTATCAATGTTTTTGTTCGAATCTTCAATATGGATTTGCATCTTCAAGTTAAATTCAAATGGTTCTGATACCGATTTTCATAGGCTAGTATATTAAATATTTTCCGACAAAAATTAGATTTCCACTTAATCCGAAGATATGGACATTTATATGCGCGTATAAGTGCACTTACAGATATAGATATAAACGGAAGTGCACATGTACTCATGAATACATTAACATGCATATTTTTAGGAATTGATTTAGATATGATATAGAAATCAAAAAAGTTTATCATTCAATTTATATTCTTTCTGAAAGAAAAGATCTGTATTTAATTTTAGTAGTTTTAAATAAATTACATCAGATTTGAAAAAAAGATTTTTTATAAGTGCAAAAATTTAGTAATTTTAAGCACTTTAAAACAACAGCATATATTTTTTATTCGTATTTAATTTTTATGTATTTTTTTATTTTAGATGTTGTAGATACATAGGGATAAATTTGTAGATTAGGATCACTCTACAAATGACTGATATCTTTATATTTTATGTATCATGAATTTTTAAAACTATGATACCCAGAAATAAAGGAACATTAAAAAAACTCAATATGATAAGCTATTGTATTCAAGCATGAAAGCAGAACATATTTTTATTAAATAATAAGATCTTGAAGATTCACTTGGTTAAAGCGCAGTAGCCTTAACTCTAAAAATCTAGTTAAATTTTAACTTTAAATTATTTTTTATTTATAATTTCTCTTGTTTAAAATTTCATGATAATGATGCGCATCCAGTTGTAAATTGGCATCTTTTAATATTTTAAAAAAGAATCGCAATAATTTTTAAAATAATAAAGTAAAATTGTTGAGCGCAATTTTGAAAAAATCATTGACCCACAAGTTAAAATAAATAATTTAGAACACGGAATTTATATATTATGTAAGTATAAATTTTTAAGATTAAAATTTTTCATTGTATTTAGCATAAGTAAAGAGCAATAATTTATCACGCAAAGACAAGTAATTGTTTGTGATAAATTAAAATAATATTGAAGTATACTTACTGTGCATTAGTAACAGTAACCATCCAGAGTAGCAGCAGAGGGAGAACAGCAATAGTTGCACCGGGCTTAGCCCTACGTTCTTTCTCCCTCATTTTTGCTGCTTCTCGGTAGTTTTCACTTCTTTCAGCGCATATTTGTCACCTAAAAACTTTGTGCTTCCCTTGATGAATTCACGTAAATTAAATTAACGACACTAACAATTAGCTTCTTTAATTTTTTCTTTTCTATTAAAAAAAGACTCACTTATTGACTTAATGTTAATTAACTTTTCTAATTAAACGACGTTGATGATTTTTCTTATAACACTTTTATTAAATATAGCGTTCACTATGATTAACACCTAAGAAAGTAAAAAAAAATATCGAAGATCAACAAATACTATATCAAAGGAGAATTCAATGTTTAAAGACGTGTAGAACATTAAATTAAAACTTCGATAAGCATCCAACCATGAGAACACGACGCGTCAATGAGAAGAACTGCACTGACAGCGCTCATCTTTTCTCTTGAAAAAGATTTTCTGCATGACCTGCAGAAAACGTGCGCACCGAGAGAAAGCAAGTTAGAGAGAGCGAGAGAGAGGACATTATAACTCTCACGTGGGGGACAAGTTTACCCCTTTCATCCTTCTTTACTCTTGTTCTCTCTCTCTCTCTCTCTCTCTCTCTCTCTCTCTCTCTCTCTCTTACTCTTTTCGAGTGCAAAGAGGAAAATGAGCCAAGAATAGTGAGGATTGCTGTGAAGACGGATGATAATGAAGAACGCGTAATTGTCGAAATGAGATTTAAATGTAATGTCAAACGGTATGGAATTTTAAAAAAAAAATGTGATTTTAAATTGAAAATTGAAAATTTTTTTCGGAAAGCAAAATAAGATATCGAGATTAGACAATTTTTTTTATAGTTCAGACACTGCTTATTGATTTATTTAGAATTAAAAACTAGAAAAGTTTCAATTAATATGGTAATCTTAACTTGGTGTTTCAAACTTTAATTAACTATTGTAATTAATTATTATTGCTAAAATACTTATTTGATATGTTTATTGAGAAAGGACATGCCTTAGTGAGCAGAGGACAAAGAGCTTCTGTTTAATTAGACGAAGCATCTGATTTTTTTCAGTATTTTATTAATAATTTACTAATAACAAATTTCTATTGATAAAATAAATTTCTTTAGTAAAATCTAGTCTATCATCAAAATGTTGTTTGAATTCATAAAGTATATTTGACACATCAGTTATTTGATGTAATTTATTTATCTTGCTTAGATTTCACTTTCGTTTTCTGTACTGTGATTAGAGGCACAAACGTTTTTAAAACGTTTTATCTTAATAAAGTTGTGTAAGTATGAAATTTATTATAAACTTTGATCGAAATCAAAGACAAATAAAAGATCATTTTAAGCTGATTCTAATTTAACTGAATTTACGAATAGCATTGACTTTTCATGAAAAAAATTAGAAATTATTTCTGTCAAGTAAAAACTTTGGTTAATCTCTAATCTACGAATGTTTTGTCAATTTAGGCTTTATTTTTGCTTACTGTATATCAAAACATCATATATTTTTATATTATAGTTTTAAATTTTTATTTTGCTAAATATATAAATTCTAATAAACATAAGTATAGAGAATAAGTGTCTGTTAGACGCAGAATCTTTGCTTAAAAAAAGAAGTGAATTGTAGTCGCATACACAGATATAACAGCAGTGTTAATTCCCTCGTGTCACCCTCGACAAAATGCGGCACATATCCAACTCAAGGTCTTCATTGTTTCGTTAAGTCTTTACTACACAGCAGATTTTTTTTTCTTGGCATTGTCTGCTTGTGCCTTCTTCTTTTTTAACCTCCCTAGAGTCCTGCACCTTGTGTTTACTAAATACAGATGTGGCTTTATAACGTTAGAAATCGAAGGATTTGCAAAAAAAAATTGCTACAAAACAAAGGAAATTATTCTGCTTTTGTACGTGTTTAACAATTGGACGGAGAATAATCGTGCTTGGAATTTCTAGTATTTTGGGTAATTAAGAACAGTCAATATTATCAAATATCCAAAATCTTATCTATCATGCAAAAGATAATAACGTTGAAAAGTGATATGAACTATTAATTTTTATTAAAAATATTTTTAAAATAAAATAATATATTAATATAATTATAAATACATAAAATAAGTTCTTAAATTAGAGGTCGTCAGTGGCTCAGTTGGTAGAGCGATGGATTCATAATCTCGAGAACTCGAGTTCGAATCCTGCTCGCGGCAATCGATTGATAAGAGCTTCACTGTATACGATACATATGTTTTGTTCACAAACACATTGTAAACCTCCGTCGCTAATTAGCATTGTAACAATAGCCTAAATACAGCGACGTTAAATAAGATAGAATATTATATGCCAACTTCAATCTAAATTTTAATATATTTTTTGGGAAAAATTTTTCATAACAGAGATTTCCCTGCGTAGGCTCTTTTTGCACTCAAAACTTAATCACTCCAATAGATATAAAATATATCCTATTCTCTTCTTCTCTGCAACACTAAATAAAATTTTCATCCCTGGTAAAAAATTGAGCATATTTTGGGCAGAACTGTTGATCAACGGTAAGTTATTTGTTAAAAGAATTTCTAGATAAGTGTTATTTTAACTTTTGTTGATCAGAAATCCTGTACAAAAGATGGATAATTTTCTACCAGGAATGTTTTGATGAAATGTAAAATTCCTTATTCATATAAGTGATAAGCTTTATAATATAGATTACGGTTGGGTGCTAGTAAATGTACATGGTTGTTAATTCGTAATGATCACATGGGGTCCAGATGAGTCCAGACAATTTTTGAGTTAATGTAGTTTCTAAGAAAGGTTTAAAAATGGAATCTTCCAAGAAATGGTTAAAAATGGAATTTTAAACTTCATTTATGCACAAGAGTTGAATCAACACAAAAAAAAACCGGAAACAGCAACCGCTTCTTTGTGGAGATCCAACTGACCCCATGTGACCAATACGTAATTTTTAGGAGGTGTGACTACAACGGATTAAATAAAATAATAGAAACAAATGTTAAAAAGCATTGATTTGATAGATGTTTAAAAAAATGGAATCTTAATGCATGATTATAAATCCAAAGTCAAAGATTCATAACTTTGTGGATCTGTTATAATATCTAAGTGCAAGCTCAGTACACGTGTTCTTAAAAGTCAGTAGTAGTCGAATGTATCGATCATCTATCTCCCACCAGCTAGTTTCCTTTTTCTTCCTTCTTTTAGTTATACCGAAGAAAGAAGGAGGAGCGGTGGAAAGAGGTGGAGAGAAGTATATCGGTGTCGCGAATAGAAAGTCACGTGCGCGCGTTCCATGTTCAAGTGGCCACTCTAGAATTGAATTGAAGGAGGGGCCGCTACCTATGCAAGATATAACTTTTTAGATGCATATATATATATATTTAAGAAAGGAGAAAGATTATAAGACGATTGCAACTAAAAATTTAAACTAATCGAAAAATAATTGTTTATTACACAATCAGGTAAAGGTAAAATTTTAATGCTTTATTTAGCTTTGCCTATTTCATTTCATAAGTCATGTTCTTTAGTTTTCATCCATTTTTTATAAGTGGATCAATGAGTGTTTCAATTTTTCTCAGCCTACATTTTTCATTTTAACTCTTTGAGGATTTTATTTATGATTTAATCTTTATTACTGAATATTTTTCCAGACTGATTATTTAAACTTGATGATTCTATGAAAATTAAGAAAAAAATGATATTTCAATGAGTTCAGTCAATAATGAATCTATTTATAGTTGATTGCCTTAATGTATCCGAAATACTGCGCTTTACGCAGAGGAAAATGTTCTCATAAAAATTATACGATGGTTTAAAATAAAGTTATCCCAAACTACTGTCATTGTTATTGATAACGGTTTATTGTAAAATTATGTTTCATATCTCAATAATAACTCATATCTTTTCAACAAATTTAACCATAAACTATGGTATTTAAGCTATGATTAACAATAAACAGTAAACGTAAAGAAAAATAATTGATAAATTTAAAATTTATAATTTAATAAGAATGTCATAAAAATTTGTTCAATCTTATGATCTTTGATTTTCATAAAGATGAAATACCAATTATATACAACCTAAAGGTTCTATATGTGAATGGAAATTCTTTTTGATGTAAAATTAATATGAATTTTACTTCAGATGGGTAATTACTGAAATTATGTAACAATGATATATAACATCGTTACTTTTATATAATTACATACTAATGAACATTTAGATAGGCTGAAGTAGTGCTTCATATGCTTCACTGATTTACTTAGGAAAGCATTTTTTCATTAAAATTATAATTTGAAGAACAAAGCATAAATTGAATTTTAAAAAATTTTTAAATTGTATTAAATATTTTTTAGACTTATTATTATTATTATTTTATTATAGCATTATATATAAAAACGTACTTAAAACTTAACAGTCCAAGCAATAATATAAAAATGTGATGTTCGTAATATTTATTGATAAAAAAAGTGTCATAGAAATGGGATTTAAATCACATTGTTTATTATGAATGACATTATATAAGAACCAATAGCTTGATTCTTTATACTTTTATATGTTTTGACTTGTTCATATAATGCTTTTTATTATAATAGTTTTTACAATTTTTAATATACATATTGTCATCTAGTGTAAACGAATCGCAGTAAGTCGGATTAAAATATTCGAAAATACAAGTTCGCACATTAAAGGTGTTTGTACTTGATACACATAACGGTTTACTGGGCTCTTAAGTACTCTCCGCACAAAGTTTGCAATTAAATCAGTCTATGGCGCTAGAGAAAAAGGGAGATATGAATTATAAAGGAGGATCGTTAATCGCTTCACTTTGAGTATACGTCGAGGCGCAGAGGTCGTCGACATAATTTTCATTTTTTTCCCTTATTTCAACAGCAAATGAAGTTATACACGCGAATTTCAGTGAGCTCATAATTTATTATAACCGAGCGCGTGTATTTTTAGGTTAAGGGTTGTTGTTATTATTTCGGTAGAACAGTAATCTGCTGATCAGCACTTTTTTTAGGAACGAGCGAAATCGAGCTACTTTACAAAATATCAGTTAGACGGACTGAAAATCAACAATGTATAATTAAAGTTTTAAAATAAACTGATAAAAATTTATTTAAATTATATAAAATATTTTTAAAATTAATTTATTAATCATTGCTATTTTTCTAGATTAGCAAGGAAGTTCATTAAACTACGCTCTTAGATTTTCCTTAACTTTAAGTTATCAGTAATTTTATTTGAATTTTAAAGCTTGTTTAAGAAATTGCTTGTGCTTTATAGTCGTACAATTTTCCAATTAATTATCTTAGAAGACTTTTACTAGAAATATAATTTTAAACTTCAGATTATGATTAAATCTTATGATTGAAAAAACAATGTTTAAAACGCTCAAGTTGATCAAGAGTTATAAAGGGATAAAAATTAAGATAAAATTTAACATTAAATGTAGCATATATTTTCTATGCACATTTTTAGCTAAATTTTTGCACAAATGTTTTTGTTTGCAACAATTTTTAAACAATTAAGGTGTTTGGATAATTTTCGCCTGTTAAAATATTGCGATCTAAACTGTAATATATTTTTAATAAAAATCTTCTAGAATAATTAATTTAAAAATTGTACATCGATAAAAAACAGGAAAAAGTTTTTAATAAAGCCGTAAAATTCCTTGCAGTTGTATATCAATTATAATTAATAGTTAATTTTTCCTTTTTTATCTATACATTTTAAGAACACCGTTTTTTTCTACATTAACAAAAGATTATTTCTCAAGGTAGATTATTTTTTATTCTTGTTAATAGTTTAATTTCAATTTTATAGACAGAAGAATATTTAGCATATAAATTTTCATAATTATTAATTTTGTATAGTATTGATTTTTTCATAAAGAATGGAAACATCTAAAGAAGGATTTTATATTTTCACATTCTCTTTAAGGTAAAAATTAATAATTTTAATTTCAAAATATTAAGGTTATTACGGTGCATCTGGAAAATGAATTTTAAAAAATTCACATTAAAAAGAAAGTTTCTTACACGTTAGTATAATTTTTTAACAAACAGAATAGTGCAGTTACTGTCACATGTATTAGCTTTTCTGTACCGTCATAAGACGTATCTTTTATTTGACATTTATTAATATAAACATATACAGATATTTATCTTATTACAAACATTGTTATTATTATTTTCTCCCTTGTTAAACGCGCACTAATTATACACGTAGATCAATAAATTTAAAAGATTTAAAAATTGTAATTTTTAAATTTATTGCACTCGTCCGCCTGTACCCGACACTATTCTACTTAAATCAACAAGGTAATCAAACTTATACTCTCTTATTTAAAAAATATACTAAATTTTAATCCATAGTAAGAAAAATCCCTCTCTCAAATAATTGATGGAGTTGTCTATCACTAGATATTTCTTATTTTAAATTTAACTTTTAATTTTCTTCAATATAATAACTTAAAAAATATAAAGCCAGGACTTGATATTTCTAATTCATTGAGATTAAAAAATATAGATAAGAAGAAGTAAATAAGCTAACCTGAAAGGATAAATATTTAGAAGAGTCAATCATAAAAGGAGAAATATATCAATAAATTTAATATTAGGTACTTTTCGCTTTGCCTGCATTGTCAGTAAGTATCCTACTTACCATTCCACAAAGGAAAAATTATCACGTTTTATAGCAGGTTTATCAAACGTTCACATATACAATTACTAAACTTTTTAAATGCTGTTTAACTCTTCAAATTGTTTAAAATGCAATCAAATCGCTCTATGTGTCAGAAATGAAAGGCAGAATAGAAGAGAAGATAAAATAATTAACAAAATTTAATACGTATTTTGACATTTGAAACATTCCATTACGCATTTTAATAATTAAAATTTTAACATTTTACACAGTAATGTATATATTAATACATATTTTTTTAAAGTTTAATATCCAAATTATTAAGCTACCGTTTTTCAAACGTCCATCAGATCAATATCAATAAAAACTCTACCAATGTTAAAGTAATACATTTCAATAATTAATTTTTTTAGAATTTTACACGGTAAGCGGCATATAAACTCAACAGATATTTTAGTTATAGACTAAACTATAATTGTACCATGTTATAATCTTATTTTCAAATCATTCGAAAAACTGTATAAAAAGATTCAAATTATTTGAAATTTATTTAAATTATATTTATTAGTTTATTTAATAATTTTTTATAAATTTCAATAATGTATTCTAATTTAGACAGCAGTAAAGAGGTATTTTACAGCCTTCTAAATTAGACCTAATAAAATACGTTTAAACGTTTACGTTTGATTTCGAAAAGAAAGATTATGTAGCAAACTTATTTCGTGATGGTTTGTATATTTAAAACATTTGTAAAAAGAGAACTTTTTACTTAAAATTAGATGATACTATTTTTAAAAATTTTTATTAAAGTTAAAGCAAATTTCCATAAGAATAGAATCTTTAAAAATGTCAAGCGCTTGCGTTTTTCAAGTGACGTGTTCTTAAAGATTTTTTTTTCGTGCACGCCGAGAAATACTCGAACAACTCTCGGACTTTTGCTTGTTGAGGAAATACCAAGTGTTTCAATACAAGGACACAAGGAAATCTTTAACGACCCAAAAGACGACAAACAGACCACAACTTTTTACATTTTATAAACTTGATTTATTTTTACTATTTTATCAATCTTATACGGTTTATTTTTAACTCAGAATTTTTAATTTTCTTTTAAATTTAAAAAAGTGTAAAATTTTTAAAATTTTCAAAAAAAGACTTATTTTTTAAATTAAAAAATTTTTAATTGAATTAAATATATTTATCAATAAGTTTAATTCTTAAGTGGTAGTTATGAAGTTTATAAAACAGAGTAAGAAATATTCCAAAATTTTTTGGATTCTGAAATTTCATGAAAATTAATAACATATCTAATAAAAATGATAAATTATGAAGAAGTGTAAAAATAAAATATTATTTTTCTGAGTTTTAAAATTCTATAGTATTGTATTTTGACTATATCGAAAGAAATGAAGTAAAAGAAAAAAATTAATGATCAATATTATATTTTGTCTTTGAGAAAGCAAAACACTTGAACGATTCAAGTGATTTCAACGCAAAGCGAGACTCTGACGTAGAAAAGGAAGAGCGTGCGCTTTTCCGGTCACCCTTTCTTTTACCTCCCCAGGCTCTTATGTAAAAAGTATTATGCAGTAGTCAGAGTACTATACTTTAGTGTCTTCTTCTTCTTGGCGACAATGGTAGGCAATTTCGATATTTGACAATGCTGCATTAATTGCACTCCCCTTGCACCGGCGACGGCGCCTTTTTAAAGAGGCTTTCTCTCAACTTTTTTTGCGACCGAGCGAAACGAACTATTTTTAGGCTCTTCTATGCCCCCCAACTTCTTTAAAAGGGATGCTCAAGCATTTTTCTGACGCAATGCTACAGATCGAGGATATTTTACTAAAATAGATACTATTATTTATTTCGTAACATTATTTACTATACAAAAAAGGGCACAAGTTCATGGAAATAATTTTAATTTTATTTTTATTTTAAAATAGCAATTATTCATTAGCATCGCACATAATGTCCTATAATAGTTGATAGAATTTTAATAATAGTGAAGTGATAAAAAATTAATTGGATGTTAATTACATTAGCGTTAAGATAACATACGTTCTTTCATTTTCCATTTTCTTCTCAATTGTCGAAAATCAATACGAAGTAATGACAAAATATAAGACATCAAATGACATGCATATTTCTTGTATGACCTTCATCTTTTTTTTTCATCATCATTATCGAATACAAGAATATTATATACAATTTTATAATGTTGTAGCACTACTTAAAAAAGTAAATATACATTGATTGGACCTTAGTTTACGTTCACATATTAATATAAGTATATAGTATTTATAATGATACTTTACAGGCATAAATCAATAAATAATTATATTATTAATTATTATTCTAGCAATTCAATAAATTTTCAATTGCTAATATATACATTCTAATGTTTTTGGTTATTTAAAAAATGGTCAAGCTACTACAAGACACAATATTGCCATTGATGCAGTTTCAGCAATATTTTAAAAATTAATAAAGAATGTAAAAGTTTCATTTTTGGTTATATCCAATTAAGATTTACTTAAAAAACTTTATTTATCACAATTAATGTAAGTAATTTTCATTAAAATAATTAAAGAAATTGACTATAGTCATTGCAAATCAAGTTTAAATAATTTTATATCTAAAATCTCTTGAGCTATTAATTTGTATGGTTATATCCATTAATTAACTCGTCCACTTTAAATTTCATAAAATATTAATGAATATATATTTTTAAGAAAATATTATTTAATACTGGAATGTTATCTTAAAGAAAATAACATACTTTTTGAATCTCAACCTTTGTGACCCTTAAACAAGAATAACCAGAACATCAAGTCCGTTGCCAATAATACGTATACGCGGTTAGCGTATTTCTTCTTGCTCATCTTCAACAAAGTTCGAGTATATATAATAAAACAGGGGCAAATCTAAAGAGTTATAAGAGTGTCGAAGCAGAGCACAGCTCCTTGAACATCAATCAGGTCATCAGGGCCATCCGGGCGCAAGTACTTCTCTCTCTTTCTCTGGGGATGCAATATCGTAATGTTCTGCTTGAATAACGAGCGACGTCAGTCAGTACTGTACAAGTGAAGAAAAAAAAGAAAAGAAGATATGACGTCACGATGAGAAAGAGACGGTAGAAGAAGAAAGTTCGAGGGGCCGTTATCCCCTTGAGGGCGAACAAGAGAAAAAGAGAGAAAAGGCTAGAAAAAGGAGAAAAAGACTATTGCTAGTGCTGTTAGTGCTTCCAATTATACATAGCTATTGAAATTCTATACAAAAGCTGTAAAATTAAATGTATTAGAAAATTATTTTTTACTAAGCACAATAAGCTAATGAACCGTTATTGATTTTATGTGATATTTCGAACTGCATTTTAAATTAAAGCTCTTTAGATTTATAAAAGTAGATAAACAATTTCTTGCTTATAATGTTTGTCTTTATTTTCAAAATATAGAAGTTTTTTTAAATTAAAAATAAATTATTCAAAATTATGATTGAAAAGTAAACAAGAAAATTTTCTTGTTTACTATACAAATATTAAAAATCCATTAAAAAGGTCTTCAATGATTCACTCGATAGAGCGATAGACTCGTAATATGTGCTTTGTTCACAAATACACTAAATAACCTTCGTTCTTAATTAGCATCGTTATGATAGCATAAATAAAGCGACACTGAATAATAAAAAAAATCCATTGATCAATTAAAATACTTAATATATAACGATACGTAGAATTTTTTCTTTTTATTGACAGATAATATTCTTTTAAAATGTCTTTGTGTATATCTTAATAATAAAATTATGCCAAGGCGCATTTCAGTGATGTAAATTTTATTTTTAGATAAAAGATTACTCGAAATTTCATAAAAATTTGCTATTTTAAATTCAGTTTATAAATTTGACAAAATTATTTTTTATATGCTGCAAATTTACATTAAAAAAAATTCTTTATCATCGATTATTAAACTTTATATGTTTTTCACTAAAAGTGACCACTTTCGATATTTAAAATTAAAAAATGCGAGTTTCTTTAGAAAGAATGAAAAATTGTTACTAAAAATATTCGCCTCTTTATTCTCAAAAATTTAAAAATAGCTGGAATAAAGAATTAGATAGAATTAAATGGATTTAATAATCTCATTAAAGATGTCTTTGGCTTTTTAGCTGTTTCGATTAAGCAGTTTACGTCAACGTGAACCAATGACGTCATTCACGCGCATTATGTCCATAATAAGATAAAATCGAGTACTTTAAGATTTAACAATCCAAGTACTTGAATCTATTATCATCTATTAAGTAAGCTTTATTATTTTGCTTTGCACTAATTTATTTAAATTTTTATTAGACTTTTTAATTATCCTCGCAATACAATAGTGAAAAACGCTATAAAAAATGCACAACAACAAACAGGGAAAAAAAACCTTAAGTTTGTCGAATAAAAAACAAAGACCAAATTTAAATTGACTGCAGTTACTTACGTGTAGTTACTTAAGTAAATTAAAATTTTTATTAAAAAACATGCAAATAAAAAAAATTTTTCATAAAAATTGTGAACATTGATTCGAAATTTTGTTTTATAAGAGGCGTTTCAAAAAAGATAAATTTCTATAAAGTTCAAACCGATGTAAGGCATTTCCTAGGTCCAATAAACAGAAAAAATTTTACTTTTTACTATAACCATTAAATTTAGAGCTTTTACATAAATGAACTAAGAAAGACAAGTTTTATTTACTTTTTCAACGGCTTATTAAATTGAATAATTTCAATAATATATTTATCATTATATCGCCGTCCTTAACAAAGAATAACACATTCTGATTTCCCGCTAAAAATTAGCATATTTGACATCCTTTAACTCGAAGAGTACCAAATTTAAATTGTTCCATCAAAACTAGCGCATCTTAACGATATCTGAACTTTTAAAATCTGTTATTATTCGTTCAAAAGAATATTAAAACGTGCTAATTTTCATGGCATGAAATACAATATGAAAATCAAATAAAATTATTGATTTTGGAATATTAAAGAAAGAAGTACGTTTATGTATTTGTTCACTTTTTAAAGGTTTCTCGTAAATAAAGCATAAGAAAATTTTCGTTTTCCTTGCAGAAACTATTAATTAATTATATCTTCAATGTCAACCTTTAATTTCTGTTTCTAATAATTAAAGAAAAAAAAAGAAAAATTAAATAACAGCTAAGACTTTAATCATTTCTTAAAAAGTTCTATTTAAAAATCGTATAACAAAGATAAATTAATACATAAAATTGATTTAAATGACATAAATTGATATGAAAAATTAAATAATCTTTTCAGAATATTTTTACTTCTATTATTTCCATTAAAAAATTATGTTTGTTTGCACTTCTACACCGGAACAAAAAAAATTTAATGTAAATAAAAATTAATTATATGTATATATATATTACGTTTTTGTCTTTTGAGTTTCAGTTGAGAACTCTCTAATTCGAAAATCTCCTTAATTCGTAAAAATTTGTGTTCTCCATGTGTAAACCTCTCTGATTCATAAAAAAAAACTTTTCTAATTCATAATTTTGGGTCTTTTTTCAGCTTTCCTTGAGAGAAATTTACATATGAAATTGCCTCTGTAATTCAAATTTTTTAAATCAAACCTCTATAATTCAAATTATATATCATTCAACGATGATGTTTACATGATTCATATATAGTGATGTCTTTTCTCGTCTATTCACCAGTATTCATTTCTAATATGAGTTCCGATAAATCATTTCATATTGATAGTTTACAAGCTATTAATATGACGGACAAAGCTTGGCACTCGGATTGTGAATTGTTTTGCAGTTCATGAATTTGTAAATAAAAATAAAAACTTTTATATTATATTAATGACGAAAAATGGTGCTGCACTTATGTGATTTTTAAGATTGAATAATTTAGATGCATGAATGTTTATATGTTTAAATATAATTGGGAATGAGTTGCAAAAACAATTGTCATTAAAAAAGCAAACAAAAATATATTAAGTAAAAGTAACCTTATTTTTAAAAATAAACTAATAAATTTATATATCGATTATTAAAATTGTTTTGATGAAGGTGTAATATATGCTTAGCTTAATAAATATATGCAACATTCCACATACTATATGTATTGTATAATATTTTGTATATCTATAAAACCTTTATATTGCAAATTTTATCCCTTGAAAACCTTTGTAATTAAAAAATTCCACAATTCGAAAAGCTCTTTAATTTATAATTTTGACTTAGTCCTTGAAATTATATTTATATTATAATATTCTGCACTATTTGTATATTACAGTAAATAAGCAATTTTAAATTTGTATTAAGCGAAATTTTATGCGAAACTGCCAAACTGTAAATTTACTAGCTATTGATGTCCATCAAAAGTTGAGAGAATAAAACAAGAATGGGGTCGTGAAGTGTGATTTTTTGCATACGTCAGCTGAATGGTTATAGATGTTAGGCGGTGATCAAGACAGGCATACACAGGAAGGGGTGGGTTACAACACAAGTAGTCAATAGACTATATAGACTTGTGATGAAAGAGTTTCAAAAGAGAGACAAAGTATATTACGCTCGACTGCACTGAGACAGTGCAGAGTGAGAAACAAGCTCTTATGGATGTGAAAAAAACGAGTATGAATGATGGAGTGATGTAGTGGGTAAGTAAGGTACTTTCAATTTCTTTCTTTTTTTTACATCGATTCGAGACTATGATGAACTTGGATTTCATTGATTTAAGGACAAGTTCAATCAAAAAGTTTAACGCTATACTTAACTAAATAATATCAACTTAACTATATAATAAGTATATCTTTAAATACAAATCAATGCTTATAATAACGATTGGAAAAGGTTATAAATTATCATTTTCTGGAAAAGTTTATATTTTCAAAGTCTTTAAATTTGCCGAAACGGAAAGTCAGCATTTAGAATTAGTAAGAATTAAATTAATCAATGGTTATAATTTTTTTTGACTAGTTATTCTCGAGTAATCAGATAATTTAAATTCGATTTATAATTTGTTTATTTCACTTTAAATAATTACTGATTCATCATATATCGCTAATAATAAATGAAATACGTGAAAGTAAAAAATCAAACCTTTATGCTCACTGTATATAAATTAAAATATCGAAACCTATAGTATATTAATAAAAATAACATATTAAATTTTTTTATGAAATCTTGCGCACATGGAGGTGGGTCAGTCTTTGTCACTTTTGTATATAAGAGCGTTTAAAAAAAATTTATTTCAGAGTCAAAGATAGAGGCACGTTATAATTAAAAATATAAGTAGTAATTTATGCAAGTTCCAATTTTAACGAAATTTATATGAAACGTAATTCAAATATGATATGAAAATTTGCCAAAGTTTCATCTTGATCCTGAATCTCGTAATGACTATCAATGTGTCTTTAAGCACATTAATTACAAAATCAGCGAAGAATACACCTTACATCTTCAAACTTTTGAGATTTTACAATATCTTATCTTATCTTATCTTATCTTATCTTACTATTATATAAAAGGACAGCGTTTGTTTGAATGTTCTCAATTATTTCAAAAACTACTGAACCGATCGTTTTCAAATTTTAAATTTAAATTCTTTATAATGTGACGAGTGTCATAGGCTATATAAATAATTACTTTTTTAATCAATAATTGCAATAAAATAATTATAGACCTAGATCTTAATGCGTAGGGAATAGGGACTACTTTTTTTCGGCGTTCTGCGGTCAATATGCTCTATCCTTGCTACTTTCCTTGGTTGCCCAATAGGTGGCGACCGATTTTGTCTTTCACTTTATTAAACTGGTACGGTAGAAATACTTATACACCTATGATATTCCGTAACTTCAACACAATAAATTTTTATTGCATATTCTCTAATCACAGAGTAATATTACCTCGGATTATTTAATGAAATATTTTCTTTTTCCATTAGGCAGAATCAAAAATTAGACAATTTTTTTAACTTTAGAAAAAATTTTATATCTTCAATTTAAATATACTTTTTGACTTTGGTACTAAATTGAACATATATCGAAAAATAAAAAAAATTCAATGCTTATTTTTTCTACAAAAATAATTATTTTAAATGAAAATTCATTCTATTATTGCGCGGGCGAAGCCGAGACGGGGGATGCTAGTATTGTATAAATTTTCAAATAAAAATATAAAAATCAGTAAAATTTAAACTAGTAAATCCTAAAATTAAAAAAACGAGGGTTACGTAAAATAAAAAGTAAAAATTGCATTTATTTTAACAAAATTTATTTGAAAAATAATAATATAAATTGGTTGTGAGGCTATTTATACATCAATCATTCCAATACAACGTCTCAGAGTCTTATTTATTTACCCTTTGTTACGAAAGGAATAAAATCATAATACTTTTTATTAAATGTTTTAAAATCTATAATTATTTTAAAATTATATACGAGGCTTTAATTTTTATGGATGTATCTAAAAATCAATTTTATTATACTTCTATTGGTATTTAATAAAATTTGATTATACGCAAACCTTTTCAAAGATTAATCCACTTTTATTTCTATGTCATAAATAAAAATGATATCTGTCTAGATATTATTAAATCTTTATTCTTCCATCTCTTAAAAATAATCGCGTCCAGAAAATTCAAGTATTGCACAAAATTTCAAACTGAAGCAAAAAAAAAGTTATTTAAAAAAAAAGTAAAATGTCGATCAGAAGAAGGGCAAGCGAGAGAGAAAAAGTGAGAGAGGATGAGAGAAAAATAGATCGAAGAGAGGCAGGTTTCGAGGTTGGCAGAAGACGATGCACGATAAGCACGCTCGCTCTTCTTTTCATTCTGACCTGATATACACTCACCTATACACAGTAACACACACATACATACAGCCTTTATCCTCTTCACTTGTTCTCGTTCTTGTCATAACCAACGACTTCTTCTTTTTCTTTCCCTCCTACGTTTTTTAAAATAAAGGCCAAGAAAGTCCCAGCTGAAGTTTCCTTCCACCGGAAGCTTGCAAATATCCACGCATTTATTTTTAGAATTTTGGCGTGCAATGACTACCAACTGCAGTCATCGAAATTGGACAAGTACCTACGACATTGCGACTAGTATTGATATTTTTTTCTCTGCCATTTGAGTAAGAATATAAATATAGTTTTAAAATATTGTACATTTGTATCTAAAACTGTATTATTTATGTAATTATTAATTTTTAATTATTTTTGCAAAAAATCGTAGATACTTAAAGAAAATGTGAGAAGATTTACTTCATTTTCAAATAAACCACCTACAATCTTACGCTGAAATAAAAAATTAATTTATAGCAATACTGCGATTTGAAGTATTAAAATGGCCCTAAAAATAATTAGAAATTATTACATCTTAAATTGATTATAAACAAAATTATTATGATTCTAGTCAATTTATATTATTATTTATATTTTTCATAATATTGTAAAATTGTAATTTTTGTAGGAACCAGTAGTTAATAATCATTCATTAATCTATAGAGGTGTTGTAATAGGATATATATAATTACCGGCTTGCAATTTTTTTTTTGCAATTGCAATCTGTTTTTTTTTTACCTTTGTTAAAAAAATTTTCGAATTATTTCATTTTTTAATTTGCATTAGTTGAAATGTAAAGATTTAATATAGAAATATTTTTAAAACTTGGATTAAAAATAAAAAATTTGGAAAACTGTAATGTCGTTATTTAACGTTTCTTTGAAATATGTATCATATTCTCAACGAGTAAAAAGAATTTAACATTTTATACTTTTTGGACATATCAAAAAAGCTTGTCTTTGTTGAAATCGTTGATAAAAGTATAAGTTGAAATGTAAAAAATTTTTTTACATGAAAAACCATTATAATTTACGATTTTTAAATTTATTGAAGCTATGATTTTTATGCGAGATTTTTATTATAATTAGTGAATGTACTCTAGATTTAGTCAGACATTCCAATTTTTTTTTGCAATTTCCATTTCTTTCCTGTATTCAAAGTTGTTTTAATTTAGTAAGTAAATTTATGTTTCTTCATTTAAGACAAAACTACAAATTAAACAAGCAGAACGTTCAAATATTTTCATATGATGCTCTTGTGAACAATATTCTTTACTGATGTGAAAAGAACGGATGTAAAGGACTAACTTCTCTTTTTACAGTGTAATAATTCTAACTCTTTTATAAAAATATATGATTTTAGCTTTTATCTTTATACCTAAGAAGAGTTTATTAAGAACCAAATTCAAAAGACACAATCAAAATCATTTAAAAAAAAAGGATTTTAAAAGGTTTGGAAGGAAAACCTACAAGCCAAACATAACCTTTTTTTAATTTTTATTTTGTTACTTTTTCTTCAAATTCTTTTTGGTAATTTTATACTTTATTTAGTCTTTTAAGTTTCATCCTTCCCATATGGAAAAAATTTTTGGATATAATTGTAAATAACTGTTAATAACTGTAAATAAATGTAAATAAATGTAAATAACTGTAAATAATTGTAGAAAAGTGTTAAAAAATGTGGGAATTGAGACATAAATAACAGTTATTTACAATTATTTAGAATTATTTACTGTTATTTACACTTATTTACAGTTATTAACTGTTATTTACACTTATTTGCAGTTATTTATATTTATTTACAGTTATTTACATTTATTCACTTTTTTCACAATTATTTACAGTTATTTACGATTATTTATAGTTTTTTACAATTATTTACATTTTCGAAAATTATCACGAATTTATTCAATAATTTTATATATAGGCGAAAATTTTTAAAAATGTGAATAATTGTAAATAATTGTAAAAAACTATGGAAAATTGTAAATAGTTGTAAATAATTATAAATAACTGTAAATAACTGTAAAAAAATGTAAATAACTGTAAATAACTATAAATAATTGTAAATAATTATTAATAACATTAAATTATCCACTAATTCAAAAATTTTTGAAAATGTAAATAACTGTAAATAATTCTGAATAACTGTAAATAATTATGAATAATTGTAAATAATTATAAACAACTGTGAATAATTGTAAATAATTGTAAATAACTGTAAATAACAGTTAATAACTGTAAATAACTGTAAATAATAGTAATTAATAATAAATAATAGTAAATAACTGTAAATAACTATTATTTATGTCTCAATTCCTACATTTTTTAACAGTTATTTACAATTATTTACTATTATTTACAGTTTTTTACATAAATTATTTCCATATGGGTTGTTAAACTCTTTTATAGCGGTGTATAGATGCAAAGTACAATTTCCAGCTTACATGAACAAATAATAATCTAATCAGTTTTTTTTTACTTTAACAAAAGTAATAAACAGTTTTATTTTTTTATTATAATTTTAATTTTTTACTTTGATCTTTGATATGATCCATATTAATATGGTTCATATTATTTGCAACCGTAAAAATAATAAGAGTGATTTGGAAATATAAAATAACTGGTGTGGCAGTCTTTGGGGCTGGCTGACAGAAGTCAAACATCTTTACGAAATTATAGAACTCATAAATTTTTATTTGATTTCTATCACTATTTTATTTTTTAAGCTTAGTCTATTTAAGGAATTAATTCCTTTTGCTTTCTCATAGAGAAAGCATTGTATCGATAAAAAAATTTTTTTTTTATTTTTCATTAATTTGTACATATTTAGACTCAAGGAGTCGAAAAAAGCGGTTTCCAGAAAATGTCTGTATGTATGTATGTGTGTGTGTATGTGTGTGTGTGTGTGTGTGTGTGTGTGTGTGTATGATTTCAGTACGCCAATAATATCTCGAGAACTACTCGATGGATTTGCTTCAAATTTTGCATGCAATTTAGTTTTTTGTCTAACTGGAAGGGGGGGGGGGGAAGCTATTGAAAATTGATTTTCTCAGGTTAGTTTTTTTTTTAGAGCCATTTTAAGAATTTTAAAAAAATTTTGATTTTTAATTTTTTTGGTATCTTACCTAAACTACTCAAAGAATTTGCTTGAAAATTTCTATGGACATTATTTGCGAATGTTAAAAGAAGAAAAACTTTTACCAACTGATTTTCTTAGCGCACTTTTAATTTTAGAGCATTTTGAAAATTTTGAAAAAAAAATTTGTTTTTCATTTTTTTTTTATTTTACGACAACCATTCGATAGATTTACTCCAAAATTTGTATGTAAGTTATTCGCTATCGTCTAAAGGAAACAAGCTTTGGAACACTTATTTTCTTAGAGTAGTTTTAATTTCAAAGCATTTTGAAAATTTTGGAAACAATCTCTATTTTTCATTTTTTTTCTATTACACAAAAACCATTCTATAGATTTGCTCGAAAATTTTTATGGAAATCATTTGCAATGGCCTAAATAAAACAAGCTTTGAAAAACTTATTTTCTCAGTGCAGTTTTAATTTTAGAGCATTTTGAAAATTTTGAATAAAATTTTTCTAATTTTTTTGATATTAAACTACTTGATGAAGGAGCTTAAAATTATGTATGGGAATTGTTTATGATTGTCAAAATAAAATGAACTTTTGAAAACTAATTTTCTTTAATTTTCTTAGCGCACATTTAATTTTAGAGCATTTTGAAAATTTTGAAAAAAATTTTTATTTCTAATTTCTTTTCTATTACACAAAAATCATTCGATAAACTTGTTCAAAAATTTTTATACAAATTATTCACTATTATCTGAATAAAACAAGCTTTAGAAAACTTATTTTCTTAGCGCAGTTTTAATTTTAGAGCATTTTGAAAATTTTGGAAAAAATGTTTATATTTCATTTTTTTTCTATTACACAAAAGTCATTTGATAGATTTGCTCAAAAATTTTCATACAAATTATTTGTTATTGCCTAATTAAAGCAAGCTTGGAAAAACTTATTTTCTTAGCGCAGTTTTAATTTTAGAGCATTTTCTAAATTTTGAATAGAATTTTACTTATTTTTTGGTATTTTACGTAAACTACTCGATGAAGTAGCTTAAAATTATGTATAGAAATTATTTACGATTGCCTAAATAAAATGAACTTTTTAAAACTGGTTTTCTTAGCGAAGTTGTAACGTTAAAGCGTTTTGAAAATTTTAAAACAATTTTTATTTTTCAATTATTTGGTATTTTTTGTAAACTATTCCATGAAAATGTTCCAAAATTTGTATGCAAGTTATTGGCTATAGTGTGAAGAAGACAAGCATGAGAAAATTAATTTTATAAATGGAGTTTTAATTTATAGCGTCATAAAATCACATGATACAAATGGCAAAAGTAAGAAAGAATAAAATTCATATAGTTTTCGTATATATTAAGACAGCCTTCAACACAGAGGATAGGGACATTTATATTAAAATCGTATTTAAAAAAATAAAATCAAATTACTCCAACTCAATGTACTCTATGAGAAAGCATTGCGCCAAAGTACTTGGCAGCGTTTTTAATTTTAAATGAAATAGTGTATGAAATTTTTATTAATAATGATATTTATTTTAAAAATATAATAGTATTTTAATTTTCTTCGCTATAATAAAAAGTATTATCATTTGTAGCAAGAGTAATGTTTGAAATGATTGGCTTTTGATAGTTGAAATAAGAAACGTTTGCTTGCGCGTGCACGTTTAAACAATGTAGGGAAGAGAGGAACTCACAATAAAATATTATAAAGAAAGAAGAAAAAAGAAGAAAAACGCAAGCCAATATTGCTTTCTTTATTTTATTTATTTTTTAAATTTTGGTGGCTTTTTTTCTCTACCATTATTGCAGGTATTACTCCACACCTTTATTTAATGTTCGGGCGGATTTCTCTCAGTGTGAGAGAAATCCGCTCTAGAAGCAAGAAGAACATTCTATCTGAGTGCGATCTATATGAACCAACATGAAATCCACTTTATGAAAATAAAAATCTATTATTTCGGAAAATGTATGCTTTTTCCTTCACGTACACTGAAAAGGCGATGATAGAACGATTGTGTCAAAAAACATAACCAATCACATTAAAAAAGCTGATGCGCTATACTCTGAATTTGCGTAAATAATTTTTCAGTTTTGGTAGAATTTTTGTACCACAACGTAAAGCTGTTGCGCCAACATAAAGCACACAAGCATATGGTATGTGACAGACCGTCATCACGAGTGCTTTATATTAATATTTTGATGAATTATTTAAATGAATATTTAAAATGGATGCTTTTTTGTAACGTACAGAAACTTAATTATACATTTTACTATTTATCAATTCATTATCACATTTATAATAACAATTTTTACGTATATAAGCTTAGCATAATCTAATTTTAATTTTACACTGAGAGAAATCCGCTCTTGAAGCAAGAAGAACATTCAATTTGAGTGCAATTTGTTTGAATTAACATGAAATCCACTTCATGGAAGTAGAAATCTATTATTTTGGAAAATGGATGCTTTTTCCTTCACGTAGAGTATCTGTTTGATTCAACATGAAATCCATTTGCATTTAGTGGATGTATGTTTACATCAAACTGAAATCTACTAGCTGCAAGTGGATTTTTCTTTTTTTTATATCCACTTGCGATTAGTGGATAAATTTATTTGAATAAAATATATATCCACTTGCGGCTAGTGGATTTTAGCAAACAGAGAAGATTCTATGTTTGATTTAAGCAGATCGCTATTATAACGTAAAACGAGACGAATTTCTGTTAGCGGTAAGTGTATTCTACTTGCTTCAAGAGCCGATTTCAGTATACGAAATCAGTATACCTTTTCCCGGTATCGCCCCCCCAAGGGAGGTCCCTGGATCCACCGCTAAGGGTTACATTTCGTTTTATTTTAAAATAATAATTTTAAGTATATGATTTTTTAGCTATTTTAAGTTGGCACAATTAGCAAGACTCCCAACCACTATAAGTTTTTAATTGAAACACTGTTTACAAGAGTATTAAACTTAGAGTGCATTTAAAAATCAAGTTGTTTAAATTTAGCGGTTCAAATAATAATTAAAATCAATAATTTTTTTTAAATGCTAAGAAAACTAAAACATGTTAATACTGTCGTCCAAAGCGTAAACATTATTAACTGACATTTTTGACAAAAATTACTTTTTTACATCATTCAAAATTAGAAAAAATTCTACATTTTTCTGCGTTTTTCATTTTTTATTCAAAATAGTAGTTTTTTAATTACAAGAGTTTAAAGTACGATAAAACAGAAAAAATTACTTAAATTCGCAATTAAAAACCTCAACTAACATGCATACGGGAAGCGATTTAAACTACATCATCATTTTGCCAGGGAAAACAACCATAACTGCACTTACAGCCTTTCTCCCTGAAAAAAACATCGAGAAGCATCTTACAATACAAATTAAAAATACCTGTTTTTTATTGTATAAAAGCCTTAAGTGTAGTTACGGTTTTTTTGACAAGTATTCACCATACAAAAAACTTAACTACATAAATTAATAGTTGTTATTAAAAAACAGGGTTTCGTTGTTTTAAATAACATTTAGCATTCTTTATAACCATTATAGACCATTTCACAGAAAAAAAAATATTTTTTGTATCGAATTTAGAAAAAAATAGTTTTTTTTATTTTCTCGAATTTTGTTCCGATGTAATTAACAATGTTTATGATTTATACGGCAGATAGATTATTGACGTACTCTAACCGTAATAGCGATGTTTTAAGAATTGCATAAGTGTATATAATCAAAACCCTGTAACATGTAGAGTCCATGTTTATTTATAAAGTTGAAGATTAAAAATCTTCTCAAGCGAATTAATGTATTAATAAGAGTAATTTTTATAAGCGAAAATAAAAATAATGTTAGTTTAAATAAAAGTAGTTTACATGAATCGTTCTGAGCGTTTGATATTTTTATTGTCTATTTCATGAAAAAATACTTTTTTAATTTGAAAACATCAAAATGCTATCGAGACGTCAAGATGCAAGCTCAATCCAATTATATATTTTTTTTGTTCAAACATGCAAGCTAAAATTTTAAATATCAACTTCCAGCTTCTTTTCAATTCATACAATAAAGTTGAATTTCAGGATAATTCATAAGATTTATCTTACAAAAAGTTTTATTTACTTTGTTAGCATTTTAAATAAAAAGAATTTTTTACCATCAATGGACATTGCATTGCATGCAAATATTTTGAATGCAACGAAAAATCAAATAATATTTTATTATATAATATATATATATATATATAACATAACCGTTAAATATTTCACTCAATGTATTTACACTCTTATAAATACATTTAGTGAAATATTTAACGGTTATGTTATAAACATATATCGTTACATACTTTTCTTGAAAACATTGTTATAAAGTTTTCTTCTTCTGTGCAAGTGTTCTTAACAATCATATGTTTTGTGCTCAACTCTTAATTTCTTTCTACAACAATAAATATTTAAGTGAAAAATGAAAACTTAATTAAACAAGAATAGCAAATCCGGTCCTCTCTTAAGGTGTTGAGATATTAATAAATCTAATATTCAAATAATACTGTTTCTAAGTAGTAAGTTAATAAGTTTTGAAATAAGTCATTTTATTGTATTGTTTTTTAAACTAAATTATATTTTTCTTCATCAGTAATAATATAAATGTACTTACCATTATTATGTAGAATTTCCAGTTGTCAAAATCGATAAAAACATAATTTGTACTTTTCAAATTTTTTCAGGAAATGATTATTGTTTGTTAAAATTATATTAGTAATATTTGATATAAATAAGAAAAAACAATTAATTTATATTTGGCTTTTTAAACATTTTATTAAAAAAATTCATTTTATTTGAATATCAATTTTTAAAATCTCACTTTTAAAAATATTTAATCTTAAAAAAAATATTTTTTTTTTTAAATAATAGAAGAATATTTGGTGTAAACAAAATTTTGTAGTACAAAAAACATCGTCATATAATCTTTATAAGTTTTTAGTAAATTTTGCGTACTTCAATTATTTAAAATTTCATTGGCGGGTCAGATATTACGGCATTAGTTTTTTAGCAAATCATATTTTGACTTCCCTGTTGGCAAAAATCACATAGTTTTACCACATAGTTAAACCACATGGCTTTACCATATGGTAAAACCATGTGGTTTTTTAACTACATGGTTCCATTCGAGTATATAATTATATACCTTATATGAATAAAATTAATTGTAATTTCCTTTATGAAAAAAACCATATAATATAGTTTGACCACATGGTTTTTTTTAACCAATTACAATTAATTTTATTTATACAAAGTATATAATTTTAGAATTATATACTCTAATAGAATTCTCATTCTAATTTATTTTTATTCTCATAATATATAATTAAAGACCATGTGATTAAAAAAAAACACATGGTTTAACCACATGGTAAAGCTATATGGTTTTTTGAACAGGGTTCATTTGGACTTAATTTTTAAGGTTTTAAATAATGAGCGTTCGTATGTGTATATTACTATTATACGTTCTTCTCTTATTGCATTCAAATATTTTGAATGCAACGAAAAATCAAATAATATTTTATTCTCAACAGAACAAATTATTAATTTCAAAGAAAAGTACCATAAGATTAATTCTAAATACATTTTAAACTTCAACATATCTGCAATAATACTCACCTTTCACCCTATCTTTGAAACAAAGAATAATTGAAAAGAATTAAATTTTATTACTTGAAATACTTTTACTAATGAAGAGTACAATAAATATCATTATATATTTGTGAAAAAAACTTACAAGATTGCAATGTTTTTTCGATTATTTATATTGTCAAATAGGGCAGAATCTACGGTTACTGTGTCTGAACTTAATTCTGTGTTTTACATACATTTTAAGTAGAAAGCACTGAATTAAAGTCAGGCACTGTAAAAGTCAAAAATTTTTAATAACTAATTAATACTATAATAATTATTTATTATTTTTTAGTTTCATAAACATTGCTAGGATTATAAAGTAGATTTAATTATTTTTTTATTCCAACTTCAACAGTAATGGACATTTTATTAACTCAAAAGGTAGACCGTAAGTAAGCTAATTATTATTTATAAAATTTAGTAATGGTAAAGAGATTGTATACTCTCGCTAAATTAGAAGTTTATGAAATTGAATAAGTTATTAAAAATTTATGACAAATTATTAAGTAAATTAATAAAAATGATTAGAATAAAAGTCAATACGTTAAAAAATTCATAAAATTTTTACATTAATATTTGTATTTTAATTTTTTTACATTAGAACTTTTTGATTTAAGGTGATATAAAAAAGTATAGGTTGTATATACCGATATTGTAGCTTTCTGAATTTTTAATTTTTATTCAAAAATTTTCCGAAATATTTCCATATTATGCTTTTTACTAGATAAAGTGGAAAGCTGTAATATAAAAATATTTTTAAAAGTTTTAGATTAAGAATACAAAATTTGGGAAACTGTAATGTGAGTATTTTACATTCCCTTACAATATAATTAACAAATATTAATTCAAAAGTAATAAATGATGTGTTGACCTCTATATTATTTTAATTTTTTTATAATTATCGATTGATCTTTTCAAACACAATTTTTTAATCGATAGATTTCGATCTCATTTTTCATTTTTTATGGATAAAAATCTTTTAAGATTTTCTATTACAAAGTTGTTAACGTTCTAGGTTTATTCAAATTAATAAAATGATCACTGTTGGAGTAAAAATAAAGCAATATATGCAATTCGGAAATACAGTCTATTTCTCCTTCGAGTAATTACTTCTCTCGCTTCATTTGGTCGCTGATGTTGCTAAATCCATCCTCAGAAAAAATGTGACTTATACTCTCTAGTTGGATAATGAACTATTAAATTATTAAAACTATTTATTTCATTAACTTGTATATGAACTCAATACAATCTTTATTTTAATTATTATAATACATATTATTATGTAATAGGAAAATGAAAATAGGAAAGTATTATTAAATGAATGAACACATAATACCTATGTAGGATAGATGACATTTATTTCATTATCTTTTAACTATTGATTTATGCTACTGATGCTATACTCGTATAGTTTACCTATAATTATGTCAATAATTATGCATGAATTCAAAGATGCGTGATTTGAGCGCGCTTGTTTTTTTTTTTGTTTTTATCTTCAGAGCCTGTCTTCCGAATTCCGCAATGATTGTATACGTAACGATGTATCGTGACGATGACGAATTTAAAATAAAAAAAGCAATTGCACACACTTCGTCACATAAAGTGCTTTTTAATTAAAATTCGTTGGACGAGCGATCGATTGACATAACAGAATCACATAATTTTGCGTCAAAGTACACGCTTTTTAATAGGACGAATTTAATCGAATCGACATTTGGACTCCATTTTTAATATTTTCACGGGATCGATCATTCTACCGAGCGTTACTTATTTTTCCACGGTACACGTATTCTTTTTTTTTATATTCATTACGCGCTGAACACAGCTTTGAAATTACATGCTTATTCACTTTCTTATACAATTTTACAATGATATCCTCGTTATTTTTTTTCTCTGCGCTCCTGATTTTTCTTCGCTTACTTTTCAGTTGTTGTCAAATAAGGAGCCAATTTTTTTATTTTTTAAACCTTTTTTCGCTCAATGAATAACGTTCCTTTTGTACCGATACGCTCTATCAATTAAAAAAACTTCAATTATTTGTTTTTTTATTTTAAAATATTATCATTAAAAAAATAGTAAAGCGAAACGCAGAGAAAATTAAATACGTTGTATACATAATAGTCGAGGCTAGCGACAACAAAGGATCTTCGCTTCTTACAGAAATATGCAAAACGCATACTATTATAAATTAAGTGATGTGTAATAGTAATAATAATAATATTAATAATAATAGTAATAATAATAATATATTTAACATAAGTAAATTAGTTTCAATCTTTAAAACATTTTTAAAATTTCTATGTATCATCCATAAAATAAAGTTAAATTTAAAAAATTCCATTAAATTGCAAAAAAAACTTTGTTTTTATACATTAATATGTAAAATAAAATAATGTAAGGAAGTTTGTAAGGCAAATTATACATCATTTAATCTGCGATAACTAATTCTTAATTTATAATTTTTTCGTTAGTAGAATAATTTTAAATAATTTTATTTCCTCGTCCTAACCTTAATATCTATTATAGTTAAATTTATTTTCCGTATTAATTGTAATTATAATTATATATTTTTCCGCATTTGGTACGAAGGAACATGAGACGGGGAATCCCCCGAATATGAGTTCGATCGACGCGATCGATCATCTCGGTGGAATTTCGTTGCTGCACCGCCATCTGGACCTTTATTTTTTCTTTTGTTAAAATCATAAAATAATTTTAATTAAGCGGAGCAAGTTGCGAATTCCGTCTATCCATCGTCTCTTTGTGACTGTATCGGGGGACTTTTATTTAACTTTGTCATTTGCTTTAATACCTCCTTAATGCCCCCCAAATGTCGGAAGCTGGGCAAAAAGTAATTATAAAAGGAAGAAATCACATTATACAGTAATTGCAATTTCGAATTGCACATCGAGCGTATAAGTAGCTTTAATACCCTTGTTGAATGACGCAAAGTCGTAACTTTACATCGAGATCGAGTTCACATGATTTTATAATTTGATTGACAATTGCATAAAATAATCAAAACTAAAGCAGAAATTTACCAAGAAATTTTTTTATTTTTTGAACGAGATCATAAATTTGTAACAGAAATAATATTAATTGAAATTAATTATTATTACTTTTATCTGAAAATTACTTTTTGCCTAGCAAAGATTAATGTTGAACGTGCTGTGCTCCGATTCCATTTGAGTATGCAATCAAACTAACATATCATTGATAATTGTAAATAAATATATATTTATATATTTATATATATATTTATATATTTATATATATATATTTCTCGCTTCTCGGGGTTGATGCGACGAACATAAGTGCTAATTAAAAATTACTTTTACAATACGTGAATGGTTAATCACGTTTAAAGTATGTTCGTGAAGTTTCGTCAATAAGCGTGCGAGCATAGCATTGTTTTTTTTTTTTTTTTTTTAATATTTCGCCTTGTTTACATTTGCTCGCGTGGAATAATCGAATAACTCTATAAAACTTAATACTCTGACGATCGTAATATAATTGATTTTGATTATTTTACAGGAAAGAAAAAAATAAAACAAAATAATGTAGGACTCGGAATGTGCTTCCCGTCAAAAATTCCCAGATAACCTCTTTTTCAAGAAAAAAAAGGAAAAGAAAAATAAATGAAATAATTAAGTATAAATAAATCTTACATATGGAGAACGAAAAATTGCACATTTATAATTAATATAATTATTAATATTATGTTTACTTTTCTTATTAATTATTAATTGATATAATATTTATTAGTGAATGAGATCTCATGTTCACAATGCCATTATAGATGTCGGTAAACGATTTTCAGTATCATGAAATGAAACTCACTGTATAATTTTTAAATATCAAAATAAATATAACGTTACGGAAACATTATTTCCATATTTTAAATATTATAGCAATGAGTTTCCGTTAAAATTCGTTATTTTTATTTAAATTTAGAGGTTATGCCAAAACCTACGTTTTCGCCGGTGTAAATTGAATGGTATTGGAGGCCCAGAGGTCTCATTAATTTATTCTAAACATAAATATTATTAAGCTTCCACTCTTCAAATAATTAATTTTATTTAAATATTATTCGTTTCTAATCAAAATAATATGCTCTTAAAACAAGAGCAATACAATATGTATTTTCCAAATATATAATTTTCTAATTTTTATAAAAAAATAATATTTAGAATATATATCTAATCTGTATAAATATAATTTTAATATAAGAAAACATAATAGTAATTTTCCAGAATTGGAAAAATATTAAAATCTGGAAATTTTTAACGGGATTGTCTTACTCTGGAAAGTAAATCGTCTTACATACCAGTAGTATCACGCACACCTTTAAAATATCGCTTATACCATCATTGAAATTGTCTAATGCGGTATTTCGTTGACTGGCCCATTTACTTTTCACATACATCAAGTCAATTTGTTCCTTTTGTTATAATTGACTTGTGCTTCACTCTTTCTTATAAAACTTTCTTGTAATTTTAATATAACAAATATTATTAAAAACTCGCAATCCCAAAAAAAATTTATTTATTTATATGTCTTGTTAATCTATTTGTAATAGTTTAAATTTAAATTAAATATTTTTAGTCTTATCACTTTTAGCGAATCGTTTACAGATACACAATCGCATAAAGATACATATACATTCATTGAACGGCTCTGGATCTAAAAATATCACTTGTTAAAATTTCAATTGAAAAATGAATTAATCTTACCTAAAAATTATTATTAGAAATTACTACAGATGGCGCTTTGACATTTCATCCCTTATAACTTATTAAATTTTATTTATAATTTTTATTTATCACGTTGCAACTGACGACACATAAAGATATATATTTCTTTAGATAAACATTTAAATTATTTTTTAAATTACATGGGAAGAAACGATAACAGTGCTATCTGCTGTAATTTACGTTAAAATTTTTAAGTATAGTCGATTTTGCAAACGGTTATTATGTACGTTTCAAGTCAGTAGTTTTTTTTTCTATATATTTTTATATTCTTTGATCTTAAAAAAGAATCGTACTCTGCACGAATTACTCTCTAATTGAAAAATGTCGAAATTGTCAAAAAAGTAAAGAATTGCGGATTTATAAAATCTTCTTTTTCTCTTATCTTTTAATACAATTGTCTTTGTTAAAAAGTGAAAAAAACGCGAATGATTAATGAGTTTCCCTGTCATTATCCTTTAACTTTTCTACTATTTTAGTTTCGCTAAAAGGAGGCCGAAGGAATGACTCGCTTTTTGTGCATATTGTAAAATTTTTTTTTTCATTTCGTCGATTAAAAACAACTCGACGATAAAACGGGGAAGAGTAAGAAAGTGCTTGATTTCCTTTTTTTTTGTTTACTCGATTCTTCACTCACTGTTGTTCTCTTTACATTTTTAGATTAATTTCTTCTTCAATGTTTGATAATGTCGCTAACCTCACCGTGAGAATGTGAAATTTGGTCTCTCTCCGAGGACTCAGCAACAATCGGACTTCGGACAAATTATTGCATGTAAAAATCAGGGTGGTCCGAATCCTTTTCAAACCTCTTGGCCTCCTCCTGCATGCTTTCCTTAATTTTGAGTATGGCCGCTGACTCGTTCTGATCCTGTGAATCAACCAACACCAGGCCGGTTACAACAGCCGCCTTTCGGACACGTCTTGGCTGAACTCCATGTTTTATTTTAAATAGTTTAAAATAATAACCAATCGAGTTCGTATGCCTTTTATAACACTTTGAATTTTTTTCTTTCATACTGGTATTATCGGTATGTCAGAGCATTTTACCAAAATCATCGGTTTCAATTTTTTCATATTTTTATATTAGTTAAAAAAAATCTCATATTATTTTAAAATGGCCCTTAAATGTTTACCAATAGAGTTGTAAAATCTTTTATAATTATAATCGCTGTATGTATTTATACACCTATCCATAATCATTATATTTATAAATATGTTTTTATTATATTTCGTCAGATCAATGGAATAAGATGACACGTCAAATTAACTTTGAAGAAGCGTATACACGTCCATTTAATTTAATATTGGCGTGTACGTTTATTCAAATTTAATTTGACGTGTATGCTTCTTCAAAATAAATCCAACGTATGTTTCTTGGAAATGAATTCGATGTGTCATCTTATTCCATTGACCCGGCGATTTAAAAAAAAGAATATTATTAGTAATTTTAAAAAAATACATTATAGGAAATATTGTTAAAATTTTTATTTCCAGAAAGTTAAAATCGTTAAGATTTTATCAACTATTTGTATTATGAATAATTCTTAAAATAAAAAAAAATTCCATTTTAAATGTTTAGATAATAATATTGTTTTATTAATTCGATAGGGTATAAATTAAAAATTTGTTTTAATGATTTAGCAAATAATATTGATTTCACCTCTATCAGTAAAACAGTTTTGAGCACCGTTTTAAAATTAAAAAATTAAAATTAAATTTGGTAAAAATGCTAATCGACATTGGTGTTGGAAGAGAAATAATCTAATGAGTCCTAATGCTACTATTCAAAGCGTGAAAAAGCTACTATTTACTAAAAGAACAAATTAAAAAATAATAAACGCAGTGCTACAATCAGCAACTACCGACGGAGCAATTCGTAAATATTTATCTTTGCTATTTTTCAAAAAAAATTTTTTTTTTAATTTAAATTACTAATTGCATCTATACATTTAATAAAAATATTTTTTTTTAATTCCATAAGATATTGTTCTGTCGGTAAGCATTGTTAATTTAAACATATAATAAATTTACATTATTTAAAATTAAATTTTGAAAATAATAAAAAAAAATATATAATTTATTTATCATTATTAATATAAAAAGTATTTTAAAAATATGATTGTGCTTTTTCTACTCACTAATTAAAAATTTTTGTTTTTAAGGTAAGGTAAGTACGTAGAAGGATCCTACTTTATCAACTATAACGAAATTAGATTAATAATGACAATCAAACCAATAATTTTATAAATCAAAATGTATTAGCTCATAATTCAATTTATAAATATTAGTTAATTAAATTTTTAAACACGCTATGGAGAACTTTATTATTCTGAATCGGATAACATTTTTCAATACTGGATATATGGATATTTTAAAAATTTGATATTATTCCGATACGAAAAAATTCTTTGAGTCTAATGTATGTGCTTGAAAATTCAATTGAATAATATTTATAGGTCTTAATACATTTTGTTTTTAGAAATAATTGCTTTAATTAAAATTATAAATGTGATGGTTTATTAGTCAATAAGGTGCGATCCTTTTATGCAATCACATCTCCATGAAAGTAAGCATTCAAACGTAAATATATAATACTATGTCTACGGATGAAAAATTTCTATAATATGTACACATATATTTCAATATAAATAATAAATTTTTTCTTTCCAATGAGAATTTTTTTTTTTTAAACTTGATTCCCATTCCAACACCGATTCGATAATACATACACACACCAACACAAAGATATGTTTGTGTATATGCGCAGACGCAGTGCGGCGGCGGCTGTGCTTTTGGCGGGGCTCGAAAGGAGACGTAAAAAATACACATGTGCGATATTTTTGTATGGAAAAAAAATAAGGATTAATTGGGATGTGAAAAAAAAGAATATTATTGAATCAGGGTGCTCTGACCCACAACACATGGACGTTGAAATGAATTTTATATTAAAAACGTTTAAAAAATGAATTGAAAAAAATAGAAATTAGAAAAATCTTTTAACAAGCTCTTTCTCTCTCTCTCACTTTCGTTTGCCCCCCGAGCACAAACATACACACATCTCGCAAATATTCAAATTCAAATTTAATACATTTAATTATTAATTTTAATGGTAAAATATATATATTTAATTAATTAGTTACTTCCATTACGCAAACAGTCCGCAATAGTTTTAGATATTTTTTCATAGTCATTATATGATTATTGGCTCACGCATCCATGTGCTACAGGTCAGTACAGGCCAGTACTATATACAGCTATCAGAATCTTTTTCTCGTTAATTTGAATATTTTTTTCAAATTGTTTATAACGATTCTAAGCTACACACGTAGCTTTTATTTTCTTTTTTTTAATAAAATATTTATTTTTATATATTATAAAATATATGAATACTTTATTAAAATAATAATTTAAAAATTAAATGAATTATTATAATGAAAAAAATCTTGTGACCGTAAAAATTAAAACTCGCGAGAAGGAAAACACAAAAGTTGGAAAAACGTGTATACCTTGGTTTAAAAGAAAACCGAAGAGATCGGTAGATAGTCATGTATAAATAGTCCAATAGCCAGCACCCTGTGGGTTCGGTTTTTAATAAATAAAAAGAAAAACTCAATAGTCTCAGTGTAACAGGATTACATTTATTGTCTCGATCTCTCCCTTGGTATATGTATATATTTGTTATCATAATTCACCAGGCATATAGTAATATTTTACAACGTGAAAGTTTTCAAGTAAAACCAATTACGTAAAAAAAAGCAACGATGAAGGTACCAAGGCGCGTATTTCCATACTATGCAATGCAAATAGTGACTTTTATAATACTAAATCAATCAATAAGTGCTTATAAAATAAATAATAAATAAATCATGGCAAGAGATTGATTGGCAAGACAATTTTCGATTATTGACTTCAAAGCTTTTTTTTTTCTTTTATAAAATAGGTTCTCTGTCATTTTTCGACTATAAAGCACGAACCTTGGAACCTAAAAATTCTTTCGGTATCGAGTATACGATGCCGACGCGATTTAAAATACTAAATTTACTTTGTAGTTCTTTTTTTCAGATTATTTATTTGCGCACCAGCGGCAAGCAAAACACACCTTTTTTTCTTTAAACTATAAAAAATGATAATGTAAAAAAAGTACACACTCACAAATCTACATACTTAATAAAAATCTGAGCCTTATAAACCACAAGCATTTATACAAAAAAGAGCACCATAAAATTATCTATTATAAGATATAAAATAAAAAAGCATGTAGATGGCGTGTCGCTGGCACGATCATTGCAAACTTTCGTAGGGACGTTTCTTGTTATTTTTTTTTCTTTTTCATTAAACGCGATTTACAAATTCACATTATATTGATCGTCGATTAGCTGTTTTTAATTAACATCATTATCGTCACCATTATCAAACTATTCTCAAAAGATAAAAGTAACTAATAGCAGCATAGCATAGTCCAGTACTGACCTATAACCACCTGCGGACGGATGGATTTCTTCATTTCATATTTTTTATTTCATTTGCATTATCAAATTGAGAAATCCTTCTTTTTTTTAAATATCCCTTACGAAATTTTATCATCATTCTTTCTTTATTTTTAAACTGATTTCACTCATTCAATTTCGTTTAGGTTCAGTACTCATACTGTCTACGTAATATCCATATAAAAAATAATGTGTCTATATACATCCATTATCGTTTCATATACATAGAGCATTCGTTTGAAATTTCACTACCGAAGGTATTAGAAAAAAATTTAAAAAAATAATTGTCTCATCGAACGGCAAATCGCTTCTCACAGCTGTATCAAACTAGCACTCATAACAACGAATTGTAGCCAAAAAATAAATAATTAGAATAGCAACGAAAAAAATTTTACTTATTTTTAACTAATTCTAACATTAAAAATAATACTTAATTTTTTAAGTACAATAATTATTAAATAATAATAATTACAATTAGAAATGTGAATGTAATATATGAAAATAATTATTAAATTTTGGAGTTCTCCTTAGATAAGTTTAACAAAAGTAGGATTTTATTTATATTCTCACAGTTTTTAATTTTACAAAAAAATTTTACAAAAGATTTTACAAATAGTAATATTTCTAACAAGATTACACTAATTATACAAATTAAACTAAGAATTGAAAAAAATGATTTTAATATTCATTTTCAAGAATTTTTAATAAAGCTGTTATGGCGCTTTGCCTTCCGATTTTCGCTCTATCGCGTTGATTAATCTAAGCAAATAATCATAAGGACCGTAACTAGATATACTGCTGATCTATTTTCTTTCCTTCCAGAGGAGATTTTATTTAATTTTTATTATCGCGTCATACTTTTCGAGTAATGGTGAAAAATTACTTTTATAACTCAAATTGAGGAATTAACGTCTCTAGAAAGAAAGTGGAAATTAGAAATGTGATTTATATAATACTATGATAAAAAATAAAAATTGGTTAAAATAAAAATGTCCAAATCTCAAGTTGACTGGACAGTCACGAGTAACAGCCTTTTTATTCACCAGGCACCTTAACTTATGTTCTAAGTCTTGTCAAATAAATATAAATAAAATCCAAAGTTTACGACGATAAATTTAAAAACGACTAAAACTAATGACAAAAATAAAAGTAAAATGTATAACTATGATCCTTTTTGATTAAATACTTTCATCGAATAATAATTATGAAATTATCAAAATGGTTTAATTATAAAAATTAATATGATAAAAATAAAAAACGGAAATGTCATATGTCCTCCAGATCCCCCATTTTAGTACCTCATACTTTAAAGTTCCATATCAGTTCTCAGTCTAAGATTTAGCGTTCCATGTTTTAATTTTATGCATGACGCAAAAATCAAATAAAAAATATTAACATTTTTTAAATATTAAAATATTAAATTTTTTATTAAAAATTACTTGGATAATGATTTTTATGTATACTATTTAATTTATAAATTTTCAAAGGTAACTCCTCCCCCCTCCTGCCTCTGTCTTGATTTTTTATCTTCATTTTTATTTTTAATTGATATTATATATTTATATTTTCTTTATTTAAAAAATCTATCAATTTCATAGCCGAACCATCTAGTGATGGTGAAGTAAAAGTTATCATTATCGTGATACATATGTAGTTTATATAAGGTGTGATATTTTAAGATTATTTTACGATAATTTACGACAAATTCAACTTTAAAATTTTATATCTTATTTATTTAAGTGATAGTTTATCATTGTTCTTACATATTCTTAAGTTTTACGACTCAAGCTTTCATATTTATGCATTTTTTAAAACATTTTACGACTAGAACCCTGATTTCTAGAATCTGGAGAACATCTAACAACGGCCTAAAAAAATTGTTTTTCTAATTGATGTTGCATTTAAAATAAATAATAAAAATATATCGAAAAGGATCAATAATAAAATAAAAAAGGACTTAGTTAAAAGATATATATTAAAACCTAGTTGCAACCGCGTGAGTATTAGTAAAGCGTAATACAAAATGTCATATGGCAATATTGTCAAATTAAGTAACTTTAATGAATAATAAAAAAAAATTAACCTAACCTAACCTTAAAAGCGGGTAGGTGCGACTGACAACAAATGCAATAATAATAAGTATTACGAAACGTATATAAATATATACGTTTTCTAAACGTGTATCAAAAAAACGCGACAACAATCTTTAAAAAAATGTACGGCTTCCGCTAGTCTGATTTTTATTCATCTTATAGTTTGCATATTTAGACTTGGACTGTTTTTTCTTATTTTCACTACATTCCTCATTTTTCTCTCTTTATTTCTTTCTCTCAGTGTTCCTGCAATTTTTCGATTTCTACGGATGTATTCCTTTGTAAGTTGCATCCTGGTTGCGATTCGTTTAAAAAAACTGTCGACAATAGAGAACATGCAATTTATGCAATTAAAAACTATTTTACGAGCTTCAAGTTGCGGAAACTGTTAATTTTACTGATCAAAGGGAATTAAATCCAAAGTTTCTAAAATCCAAACTTTTTAATCCAAAGTTAACCAAAGTTATAAAACCATTAATACCCCGAAAAACCAAAAATATACTACTTTAAAGATACTTACAGCAAATGCAAATTTTATTGTCATTAACTTATTAAATACTTAGCTTATGCTTCAAAAGATACTATGTCACCAAAAGATGAATTTTTTTTTAGTTTTTGTATTATTAAGAATTCGCAAAAAATACTTCTTTACCATCGCTATATATTTTTCATCACAAAGATAATTTATTGTTTATTAAATTAATTTATTCATTATTACTGGACAACATTTTTAGTCCCCAATCATTGGCAGACAGTACACCAAAGTGAACAGTATTTTAAGTTCTTTTTTAGTGCTAATTAAAAAATACCGATTCATGCCAACAACCAAACTTTGGCCCTCAACATGAGTCAGCTATTCTCTGCTTTGAATCGTCATGACTCTAGAGTTATTATTTCTTAAAAAAGATAAGAAGCAAAACAATCGAACTTATAAAATTATAAACTTTTATATTTAAAATTATGCTGAAATACTTAAAGCTTAAGCTAACGCAAATTTAAAATTCTAATAAGTTTTTTCCACGTTATTAAAACAATATACGCTAATTTTTATAATAAACTTCATAATACGCACGGATTTTTAAAAATTTTAAATAATGTGTAGCTAAGTTTACATTTTTATATGGATTCAAACAAAGATTTGATTATGCAAGTGCTCGAGTTGAAATTCATTATCTCCAAAACAAACTTTTGCCTTATCAATAATAAACTGTAATAAAAACATTTAATATTTGTATTTTCTTAATTATTGTAAATGCTAATCTTAAAGCATACATTTTAGAAATTTAAATACTAGTATAAAAAAAAGTTTATATTTTAGATAAAAAAATATATAATTTACACAAACTGCAGCTTATATACAAATAAACACCCTATTTAAAATTACAGACTTTGTAAAGAAAAATCAAGGTTTTAAGCTAGTATAAATATAAATTTGTCTTAAATGAGACATTTAAAAGATCCTAGAGTATCATATCAATAATTATAATTACTTATATCACTGCAATATTTTAATTTATTTCTTTATTATTATATATTTTTGCTTTGATGGTAAAGAAGTATCATTGGAGCACTATTATGCTCTTAAAAATTCACAATCGGATCTAATACGTTATTTATTAAAAAAGAAAAATTCACAAAAGATGTAGAATATTAATACTAACCCAATAAAATGAATGTTAGCATAGAAAATTTATAAAAATTTGACTATTTCCATAAATTATTTTTTTAGAGAATATAAACTACAAGATAATTTTATATGTATCATTTTTGTTACTTAAAAAGTAGGAATAATTTTTGTTTTTATTTATTGTATTATTTATAAAATGAATCTGATTTTAATTTAATAAATTTTTTTTTATCTCTAGATTAATTTTTCTTCAATTTTAACGTTTTAGAAATATTAAAAAATTTTTATTATTCATCCAATTATTAGATATGCACAAGTATTTACACAAAACATGAAATTCATAACTTCATAACACATTTTACGTTTTGTTATTTAAGTAAAAGTAATATTTAAACATTACGAATTCAAAGTAAATAGGGAAAGCCATAGCGCTCCGCTAACTTGCTGGAGCGCTACCACGCTCTCTGATTATAATATAGTTGATGACAATATTTACATTTTACTTTTCCAAAAAGAGTAAGTTTTCATAAAGTTTATCGTTACCAATATTTCATTTGATAAAGCATTAATTTTTAAAAACTTTAATAAAATTATAGAAAGTAATTAAAAAACTGAACTCTGACAAAATGTTGAATTGAAAAAGTTTAGCATCCTTTAATATAAGCTAATTATATGAATAAATTTAAAATTCTAATTTGATTTTTTACTTATATTTACTTAGTGATATATTAAATATTGAATTATCAGTACAAGAAATTTAAAATGATTTGAATCTAAAATATCTAAAAAAGAATTCAATTTTTCATAATGCGAATCTAAATTTTTTCAATTCGATAGCAGTGCAATAGCAGAAAGTTATGATGCGCATAGCAAAGATCAAAATAATAATTTTTAGTTTAAAAAAATAGTGAGAGAAAAAAGTTTATGTAAAAAGATTTTCAATTTCTTAATTACAACCCTGTTATAAAATCCCCAATATATAATTACTTTAAAAGTAAAATTCAAGCAATCATTGGACGCGTGCAAAATAAATAGTACGATGTACAAATCCATTAGAAGATTGTACATTTATCTGTAAATAATCAAAATAAGCTAGTAAGCAAAGGCGTACAACTACAAAGAAAGGAATCCAAATATGTTTGAACTAAGAAATAAATAAAATGGCTGCAATATTGATGAAATGAACTGATGAAAAAAAATTCACGATCACGTTTTCTCGTCTCTTTTATTGAAATCCGTTGATACTCACATTCTCGCCAGGTCCGCCAAAACCACCTAGATTGTAATCACCCATGCCACTGCCACTGTCTTCTCGTGGTGTGCCAGGACCACCATTCGCTGGTGAATTTTTCATACCATCAAGACCATCGCCATTTAGCACCGGACCCATAGTGTTTGGACCCATTGGACCCATTGGTCCTCCTTCAGGGCCACCGCTCATTGGGAAATCCTGTAATTTAACAATTATTAATATACATAATTCAAACAATAATTAACATTGATTGCTTCAAAACCTTAATGTAATTATTTTATCACTTATTTTTATCGAATAATAATATTAAAAATCATTTGTTACATAACATTAATAAATTAACAAGTTTTGTATGAGTATTATATGTTTGAAAATTTCTCCTTTCAAGATCAAATATCATCATGAAGAAAACGTATTATAAATTTGTATTAATAAATAAAATTTTTTCCATCAATGAATCCCTTTACATACACGGAGAAAAATTCTATCGTAAAAATTACTATTTGATATAGTAATCATGGGACATACTTTATATGTACAAAAATTACTACTTCAAATAGTAAAAATTGCTATTTAAAATAGCAATTTTTACAATTTAAAATAGTAATTTTTATACATATAAAGTATGTCCCATGGCTACTATCTAAAATAGTGATTTTTTCTATAGAATTTTTCTCAGTGTAAGTATGTTAAAAACACTAGATGTATATTAAACATTTATATGTAAAGTGAACTCTTTTAACTAGCCTTTTAATCAACAAATCTCATTTGGATAAAGAAAATTTTAAGATATCCTAAATTTTCAATAATTAATTAATATTTATATGAATACAATTTAACTAAGAATTTAATTGTATTCATATAAATATTAGTTTTTTCAAAAAATTATTTTTTCAAAAAACTTTGCTTAAAGTCCTAAAACTACATACGCTAAAATTTTTTTCAAAAAATAATTTATTAGAAGAAAAGTTTACTGAAAACGATAAAATAATTTCAGAAATTTCGTGTAGAATTTTTGAAAATCGATTGGTTTGGGAACTCATCTAAATGTCTATTTTTTAAAATCTGTTTAAACTTATAAAGAAAACTAAGAATCCGTATAAGCAAGTTTAGATTCATTAATTTAGAAGTACCTTTCTACTTATCAGTCTAACTTAAAAAAAGAATTTTTTAAATAATTTAGCATTGGTACTTCTTTCTAAAAAAAAGTAAATTTAAAAAATTTTTCTTTTTTTTAAAATATTTTTCATTTGATTAATTTTAACGAAAGCTGTAAATCCTGTAGATAAGGCAAAAACATTTTAAAATGTTTGTCTTACGCCAGGCATATTTCCTCCAGGTACTGGTTTCATCATTGTGTACATATTTTCACCACCACTGTTACTGCTGTCTTGTGGACTAGGCATTATCGGCGTACCAGGTCCTGGAGGCCCACTAGAACCTGGTGGTCCACCGTAATTCCCAGGCGAAGACGACGAATAATTCATTGGCTAAAATATCAATTTTACTTATAAAATTGATATTTATATTATTATAAAATCAATATCCGATTTGTACAATTAATGAGTTTAATATAAATAAACTTAAAAACACATGAATCTTTACTTAAAAATAGGTTTATGTTTTTTATAAGATTAGTTTATAATAAAAGCTAAAAATCTTAATTCGTTTAAGATTCTTCATTTTCCAGATTTAATTTTTTCAGTTATTTTCACTTTTTCGTCTGATTTTTTAAATATTTATATCGCTTGAGCCGAAAAGTTAACTTACCGTCGAGGTATTTGGTTGCCATTGTGGTCTACCACCAGGTCCAGCCATACTCATAGGTGGCATACCAGCACCGCCTGGTCCACCAGGCGCAAGATTACTGTTAGGTGGTGGTCCTCTCATACCAGGGCCATATGTGCCTGGACCCATTGGTGGCATACCACCTGGACCGGCCCTTGGATGATTCATTCTTGGATTCATTGGATTCATGCCAGGCGAGCCTACAGTCACAATAAACAATATCTCATTATTTCAGTCGATTAAAAAACTTTCTTAGGGAGGATAATAAGTGCGAACTACGCTTTCGCGTTCTCTAAGAAGGTTTCTTTTTATTTGACTAATTGGGTTTGCTGGTTAATCACTTATTAAGGATTTAATAAACTAATTGTAAGTAAACAGAAGAGCAGAGTACAATCATAGCTTCTCACATATAATAATTTCAAAATTTTTTAAATTAAATAATGTTTTAGATAAAAATTAAACATTTTACTGTTTTCTTTTTCTTAAAAACACAACTAATTAAATCTTTTCTTTTTAACATTATGTTAGTATAATATTGATATATATTTAATAATATTAAAATAAATTTAAAAATTAAAATTTTTTTAATGAGCACATTAGATTGGTATTATAAAATGAGCATTATGTTTAAATTTAGAAAATACAATATTTTTCTAATAATTACATAAGTGTTTATCGATCTTACTCTGCTCACATGATAAACAAAGCAAAGCAAATATTTTCCATGCTGGTGTAGCGGTGATTTGAATATTCATAACTAAATATGGTGCAAGGCAGGTGCAATATAAATCTAATATCTATTGCGTGAAGGTTAAGCTGCTTGACAAACAAATTTTAAAATAAAGTAGAAAAAAAGTACTAAAAACACTATTTGTTCGTACGCAATGTATTAGAATAAGAAGTATTTGTGCATAAAAATGAATCTACATTTTTTTCGAATACTTAATGCGTAATCTTTAGTTTCAAAATAACATAGTAACATATAGATCCATGCTTTTTAAAGTTTTTCTAATATATTATGCAATTATGAAAAAATATAATTTAACGTCATGTGATGTGTAAAGAGGATCTGTTGTTCTGATTGTCCAGTAGAAATGCAATTCCATAAAAAAATATATATATAAAGAGCGAATATTAATTATAAACGTGTAATTTATGAAAATAATTCTCAATGAAATAATTGTTTTTATATCATGACAATTTGCAATACAATTATTCTCATGCTCTTTAAACTAGTCTTGGATTGATATTTTGTTGCTGATTGTGCGACGAAGCCAGTGCGTTTGCTTACAAGAGGAATGAGGTGACAAGAGTGAAATAAAGCCAAAAAAAAATAATTAATTAATCAAAGTAAAAAGGGAGTCAAAACATTGAATTTATGAGTGACGTAATTAGAATGACGTTAAGGTCACAAAAAAGGAATAAATTGTATGATTAGTGATGAAGTAAAAATAGAAAATTAAGAGATTATTTAAAAAAGCCTGTTCTCTAAGTCATGTCAAAGTGATTCAATTTGCTGGGTTGCTTCCTACCTTGCCACCCTACAAATTCTCCAGCTTCGCCTGAGGAACACAAGAGCACACATTAGTACGGCAGGTAGGTAAGGTCAGATCAATCAATGGCGATAAACAAAAAGCCTAGTTATGCAGTGGCACAGAGAATTCTTCAACGCGATTTCTTTTATTTTTCGCCAAATGATAATATATATCGAAATTTGTTAGGAAAATAGAATTGTTAATTTTTAGACCAAAATTTCATTTCAATGTTTGCACATTTTAATAAAGATTCACGTTTAATTTCTAGAAAATTCAAATGAGATAAGATTTTTTAATAAAACATGAAATTTTCATTAAACTTTTTCTTCGTGAAAGAAAGCCTACAAAAGAATACAAAAAAGATACAGAATAAATAGAAAATAATTTACTTTTCTAAGCTTACTGAGCCACACTCAACTCTTATTACCTGTTTGGAGTATGCGAAAGGCGTGATTATGGAGCTGGACTAAACAGTGTACAAAACACTTGCTTTGCACTCCGCTTAGCCTGGTGCAAGACTGGCCTTGTATACACACGTCAAACAGACAAAAAAGTCTGGCTTCTGTTTTAAAAAAATTATGTTGCATACACGTGATCAAAGCAGCTGATCATTGCATGGGTGCTTTAGACTCGCTCATAGCGGCTTAAACTGCATCCATGGAGATTATTTGTTTTGCTCACTTGTATCAAAATGTACTACTTTCACACATTTTTTTGCATAGAAGTGAAAAAAAAATTATTAGTCAATCAATATGGCAATTTTGAACAAATATTAATTGACTGATAAGAAAAAATTACTGCCACTGTCTTATATTTGCCACTAGACAGTTCAAAAACCAGTCCACTCCACATCACAGCAATCCAATCCAAATTTAATATTACTTTATCAATTAATATTGCTGTGTGGTTTTTGATACGCATGCGTCTATAATATGCCATTCTCCGTTTTGCAACGCTTCTCAATGCCAAAAAAAAACTTTATTCAACGACTACTATGAGCAATAACTCACCTTGTCTTGTTGGGTCCATGCTATTAGGCATCATTGGTTGACCTGGAGGCTACAGAAAAAAATAATTCATAATTATTTTTTAATTATTAAATTATATACTACTATTTAAAAAGTTACACTTAAGGAGATGTAAAACGGACACTACACCTGTACTTATAGATATTAGCTTCCTTTCCATTTTATTGCTGAATTTATTTAAAAATTTAACCGAATAATCTTCATGGTACATACTACAAGCTAATGCATTTTTTTATTGAAAATTTTGCAATAAAATGTAAAGATAGTGAATATTTATAATAACAGGTGTAGTGTCAATTTTACATCTCCTCAGTATAGTTTCATTAAAAATTTAATACAACAAGAATAATTTAATATGCGTGAAAAAAAAATTTGAAGAAAAACTTACCCCATTAAAGTCATTTCCCATTTGTGGCATACGAACATTTGGCCGAGGTCCTGCAGGATATCTGGGTCCCATAAACTGTAACAGTAACAAATCTATTGAAACAAAATTCTATCAAATCAATTATTAAATAAAAAATCTGCATTGCAGAATCAATTTACTGTTTATCAACCACCAAATAAGTAAGGCCAAATAAGCATTCATAAAATATATTTTGCGATAATAAACCCATTAGTAAATTAATTTTTCTTTTTGTCTTTTTTCTGTTTGAATTTTAAGAAATTTTAAAAAATTTGATGAATTGATTTAATTTTATTTTTTTAAAAGCAAATTTTGATTATTAGTATCCAGTCTTACAAAAATATTTGACGGATCAATTTATTAAATTTATCTAACGTTAATTTCTACACATAATTTTTCAATTTATATGATTTTTTAATAATTTTTTTTTTCATTCAACAATGATTTTTTACTTAAAAATTTTTAAAAAAATTACCATGAAAACGTATATAATTTTGTAATTATAAAAAATTTGGGTACTTCAATTGACAAAAATTTAAATGCGTATATTATCAAATATTTATGTTACTGTAAAATAAATTTTTAAGAGTTTATTGTTTGATTGCAAAAAAGTAATACTTTTGGAAAGACCATCTTGTTTAAATTTTATTTTAAAAAAATAAAAAATAATTTTATATGTACACTTTAAAAATTATAAAAAAAATTTTTAATAATATCAAATTTTTTAATGTGATAACCAAACCATGGCGCTATTCATTGAATCGATTTTTTTTAGTTTATATATTATAGTTAAATTTATTCTTATAAGTTATTTAGAAAGTTTAATTTAAAGGATTAACAAAACAAACATTCATTTTAACACATTTCACCAAGGAATTCAGACAAGATGGCAAATTTCCCATAACCAAGACAAAAAAAAACAAGATAACAGCACAAAAATAAATAAAATAAGTGTTAAATTTAGTGTTAAGAAAAAGGGAAAGGTATGCAAATAGACAAAAAAGACAATAAACAATAATTCATAAAATAAATAAAAAAAAAAGAAGGACCAAGATTCATGATTGTGTCAATAAAAATGATAAAATAGCATGTGAAGTTTAATGAAAGCTTTAATGTTATTGGCTCATGATTCAGCGCAAATTTTAAAATCTAAAAGCATCGAATACAAAGCATAGAATTTCTATATTTTTTTCATAAATAGCAATAAATTCTAAGCAATAGTTTGTGAATTTCTAATAAAATTTTGATTATTTTTATCATTAAACTTATCAGTAAATAAATCTAAATATTCGATGCTTTTAGATAAAAATGTGATTGAAAACAAGATACAAAGAGACAGAAAAGTGAATGATTAAAAGTGGTGCACACATCACGAAAAGATAAGTAAATAAATGATATACGCGCGATCCAATGATAGTGTAAAAGGCTTTTTGCATCTTTTCATTTGGATTGCATTTTTTTTGTTGTTGAATGAACGGCTTACCTGGGTGGACATCATCTGCGAGTGTGGGGGCGGGGGTGGCTGGGGGTGCTGGGGAGATGGCTGTGATGAGGGGTGTGTAGGCGGAGATGGTCGCATTGTCGAATTGTTCTGCAACAAGCAACGCAAAAAAATGCCGGACATGTAGGCAACACTGCGATCCATTTAACAGGCAAATTTAAAGAAATAAAAAAAAATAAAAAAAAAAATAGCTAAATAATACTTAATTTTTAAAGAGACAGGACCGGCACACGTTGCTATGCGACGCGTCAGTTTAAACGAGAGTATCATGATACAATTATTATATTTATTAGAATACTCTACATTCATGAAATAACTTATTTATATTCAAAGAATTTATCTGATTATTTAAAAAAAAAAAAAAAGTTAATAAAATATTTTCTATTAAAAACATGAATCTAGAAAAACTATATGGATATTACTCAGTCTTTCATAAAAAGGTATATATATTTTCAATAAAAAAATAAAACTCAATTTACTTTGTTATATTGATATTATAGATTTTTCTAGATTTATGCTATTTTTCGGTTAAAAATTTATACAAATGCATTTATTATTTATAATAAATAATTGACTACTCAATAAAAGTGTATTAATCGTATTTGATGATCGTAATTTAATTTTAAAATAATTTATAAAATTCATCAATGAAATCAGGATACCCTCGAATAAAACTTTGTATTTTAACGCCGCGTTAAAGCAGGTGGATCCTGTGATGTGCTTTTGATTGGTGCTAGTATGTATATGAATGAAATCGCTATGATTCAAAGAGATTAGCTAATTTTTAAATAATTCTAATTATTTTTTTTTAGAAAATTATTCAATTTATTCGACTAATCTCTTTATTTTAAGGAAATATTAAGGGAATATTAAAGATCATTTATTTTAGCTGCATACTTAGATTGAAAAAATCTGTTACATAATTTTTAGGTTTATTAAACAACATATAAGCAATTCTTTGATATTCTCTTAATTATTATCATATATATACAATTGAAAAATAATTATGTTAATAACGAAGTTCTTCAATATAACATAATGTAAAATGTAAATGCAAAATACATATATTTTTCAATCCCCATCGAATTTCATAAAATTTACTTGTATCTGTTATAATACTTTTTCAATTGTTTGTTAAATTATTGTTTTTTAGGACTTATGATTCTTATTAATATAATATCCAAAAAAAAATATTTGAATTTTATATTTTAAAACTAACGAACATATAGACATGTAAGGTTTATTTTTAACATTTTCATGATTCCTGAATTTTTTTCCAACTTCTCACGTTGCTTATTCCTTAGCAAGGAAAAAATTTTACAATATTTTATAAATAAATTCAAAACTTTTTTTTAATTTAAGCGAATAATTTTCGCCTTACTCTCAGAAATTTACGTGAAAAAAATACGAAATTTGACAAGCAATGTATTATGTACAAAGTTTGGTAGAAATGGAAAAAAAAATCGTCGATCACGTTTCGAATTTGTTTCTAAATATTATTTATCAATTAGACTGCAAATTAAAGTCAATAACGATAACGCAAAGTATTTGCTATATGAAATTTAAATAATTTTACGCAATGTTATTTGATGTTTGTTTTAAAAATTTCAATTTCTACCAGATAAAGATGATTTGATTAATTTTCTATTCATCCCATTTTTCCATTTTACCACTTGAATAACTATTCTATTCTACAGTTTATGCAAGCTTCTTTATAAACGAAAATACTGCACGATTAAACCCTATTTAGATTGACGCTTTTTCAAAGTCAATATATCAAACTTTTATCCCGATATAGAAATTTATTGTTATAAATAAAATATGATTTTTTTAATAAATTCCAGGAAAAATCGGACCTATAAAGTAAAATTATGAAAGTAGAATTTTGAATTATATTAAATTTATGAAAAAATTAAAAATGTATTAAAAACGAAAGTTTGTTATTTCGGTAATTGTAAAAATATTATGTAAAATAACGATACATGGTTCTCATCTAATCATAATATTTGGGCATCATAAAATTTTGTTTATATTCACAAAAAAAATAAACATCAATCTTAATTCGAGAGTTTAACATGTTATCAAGTACACCTATGCTAATGTATCGTTTTCTCTAAAACTATTATGTCTAACATCCATACATTGTTATCTCGACGAAGAGGAACCTGATCGATGACAATAATAACATAATATATATATATACGAATGCACATACACGTGTTAGGTACATAACAGAAATATTAAATATACATAAATATAGATTAGACAAGCAGGAGAGAATAAAATTATTTTTATAAAAATTTTTATTCATTTGTTTAATTAACAATTTCCAAAGTTATCGCGAAATTTTAGGTTTATCAACTATTATAATGAACGAGACTAAGGCATAGATTAAACAAAAGGAAGATAAATTGTTGTATTTATATGAGAAAATGTGACATGAAAATGACTAAACAATCATTCCTTGGGAAACATTTAATATTTTCACGATGAAAGATTTTAGACAGATACGAAAAAGTACAATAACAATGATATGTTTCAAAAGCGAGAAGCGGATTTGTACATTTAAGATAAAATAAAAGCAAAATTCATGAATGATAATATGAGAATCACACACTCTTAATTTATATTGGAAATATATTTATATTATTCTTCTGTTATTTTTTCTTTGATTTTATATTTTAAAAATATAAATAATTTAGTTGAAAAAATTTAATTTTTTTTTTAACAACTCTTTTGCTTTTAATCCAAGTGGTCTGAGTAAGTATGAATAGATTTATGTAAAACACGTGCACATCAAATTCGAGGATGTTGATATTGATTGGCGAGGCTCGTATAAAACATGAAAAACCGTGTCAATTATCGTGTATTTATGTAGTACACATGTTATGTATTTTATTGATTGAAAAAGTGAATCGATCTTGACAAACCATAGCTTAAAGCCTGAACTAATGATAATAATAGAAACAAACTCACTGAAAGAGTATCAGAATTCTCGATATTACGAATTTTATTTAAACGAAGATACATCGTTTTATTACATATGATAATGAAAAAACTAGAGATCTAGACTTTCTATGATTTTAAAGTTTGACTATATGTTAGCACTAATTATTATTGTTTGACACGAGTTTACAACCATCTCATTTAAGGAAATTATACAAAAAAAAGTAAGAACAATATTTTTATTCCAGTCTGATTACGCAATCTATAACCACAAGAAAATATTTCGTATTCTCTATTTAAATAATGGCAAATTTTAATACAATTTTTATTTTCATTTCAAGACAAGTTTATACTAATTAACAGAGCTAAGTTTAAATTAAAGCCTTTGTTTCCAATTTTCTGGATGACCCATTGGAACAAGTGCTTATTAATTTTAAAAATATGTTTTATTTTTTTATATTTTTGTTGTAAACTATATTTTTATGTGTTATTGCAATAAATGCATTCTATATTAGTCAAAGATAAAAATGGAAAAATGAAATCTCTTTAGAAATCATTGATTTCATTGCACTCCATTCTATCATTTAATTGTAAACATGATTAAGGTTCATAGCTATAAATTTTCTGTTATATAAGGAAATATTCGACATTGTTTTCCGAAAATCCATAATTTAGAATTCTGACACTTTACTAGTAAGAGACACGAATATGAACGTATGAAAAATGTTTTAATATATTGTTGAAGGAATCACATGATTGATATAATATATAATAATATGCATGGTTAAGAAATATATGTAAATATATATAATACACGAGGTATAAAGAAAAAAGGATAAGTTATTAAAAAAAATATAGACGCGAGGGTGAAAGAAAGACACTTACAGTGAAGAAGGCAGGTGGCATCGGACCGCCGGGTATGCCATCGTTCGGTGGCATCTGTCCAAGCGGCGAAGGCGCCGGTCCGGCATTCTGCGAATATACAGTCATATAATTTTTATATTACAGATACATTTTCATTGATTGCTTGTTTAAGGAAACACTAATGAGTTCCAAAAGAATCACACAATTGAAAATGTGATAAATTTTCTTTTATAATTCGATATTTACATAAACAAATATTTTTTTTTAAATTGGACTTTACGAATTTTTAAATTAATATGTTAAACGATTACTCTATTATATTTTGCTCATATATCGATAATTGGGGTGCCTCGTTTGAAAAAAAAACACGGTTTTTCTCTACTATAATCGACATTTTAATCATAAAATTCATATCTAACGAAAATAGCGATTCACTGTTTAATTTTGAAATGTATAAATATTTTATTGGTGATCAATAACCTACAAAATATTAGATTAAAATTGTATTCTTTAAGTAATTTCATAAAATATGATTTCAATGAAATCGATCAATCTTAAGACTTCCTTAAAACTATTATGCTTCAATATTTAAATACGTTTAAGACATTAGAATCTCCTCTATCCGGAATACATAAAAAATTTCCTTTAATAATATACTTACGTGTCCAATTCCGTTGACTCCATATCCGCTGTTTACAAATCCCTTAAATCATAAATTGTATGAGATTAATAAAAAGAAATCAATTGTATTATTAAAGCATTCTAAAATTACTATTAAAAAAAATTCCCTTCCTGTCAAGTGAAGTTTTATAAGGATTTAGAATTTATTTGATTCAGATTATTGTTCACGCAGAGCCCTGTTTACCTTTTTTTCGTAAAGATGAATGAATACAGCACTGATAAGTAAATGTAGCAATTATTTTGCGCACGCGCAAAAGTAGAAGAGGTAACTATTATGAAATTTACTTTAAACGCATATTTCATACCTTAGCCAAGTTTTCTTTTAATTTTCAGCATTTAATTATATATTTTCTGATATTATCGTAATCTCAAAAGAAATGTATGAGCATCTATTCAGGTTGTTAAGAGTACGTCAATAGCAATTGTTTGGAGTCCTATAATGAGCATGAGCAGTATATGACTAACCGATTGATACCAAAGTCATTGATAAGGAATTAAATTACGTTACTATCAATAGGTTTTAGCGGCACAACTGACGTAAGACTGTAAACCATTGATACTGACGTAATTTCATTTTTTATTAATCAGTCTAAATCGATACTTGACAATTCCAGTATCCATATCAAATTGGCATACCTTTTAATTGCTAATCAAGTTTCTTCAAATTTTTAGATTATCTGTATTTTTATCAAACAGGAAATCTTTATAAATAAGAATTCTTACTTTTTGCTCTTTTTTTAATGTTTAAAATAAAAAAGTTGAAAAGGTTTTTTAAATAATTCTAATAAGTTAAATCTATTGAAAACTAGAACATAATATGAGTAATAAAAAAAGGAACTCACATAATCGTGAAAAGCTTTGGCTTCGCTACTGTGTTCGCAAGAATCTCGGCGTTCAGGTGCTGCACAATATAAATCCCAAAATACACTAAAAAGAAATAATAAAAATTATTCTTCTAATAATAAAATTTTAGTAAAAATAATTTTATAACAATGCTCACCACCACCAAGAATGAAGAAACCCAGGAGGTTCACCAAGTGTTATGTTTTTCTCCCATCGAATCTAAAAAAAAAAGAATAATTAGATTAAATATTCATACGATATAAGTTAATGAAGTAATATTTATAATGACATTCAATTACCTCGTTTAAAAACATTTGTGCAGCTTTTGATGCACCAATGTGCAATAGGTATTCATATACATATAAAGCTAATCTGTAAACAAAAAATATTTAATTATTAAAATAACAAATTTGTTTTGCGTCATATCAAATATTTTATCTGTTCAATAATACTGTTATTTCTTTTCATCGTTAAATAAGAAATTATCGTTTAAATTTTTTTAAATTCATATTTTATTCTAATTTTTAAGGAATCTGTTTAATCAACAACTAAATCAGAACATAAAAGTGAATCTTTTATTACTTAAAATTCTAGATAATATTTTTGTATTCAACGTAAATGTAGAAATTTAATCATAATCTAAAAATTGCAGAAATAAATCATAAGGAAAAAAAGAAAAAATCTTTATATTTTAGGAAATATTAATCTTATTTGCCAAAGAAAATGTAATCAGGTACTTCATGTATATGTGATCATGTGCACACATACACACAGATATATTTTTTGTGTGCGTGTGTATACTTATAGAAGATAGAAACGCCAAAGTGGCCAGAAAGGTGGCGCGATAGTCAGCGAAGGGGGACAGGGCCGTCGCAGTGAGTTTTTTTGCTCGCTCCTTTTTTATCTGTCTGTTTATCTCTCTCTCTCTCTCTCTCTTTTTCTCTCGTTCCCTCTACCTTCCTCGTCTTCGTCAAAGCATGGAGAAAGGCGGAGACAGACTGAGAGAGGAAGTAAGAAAAGGATAGAAACGTGTATATAGTACAAGTTTGGAACAGGCAAGAGAGAGATAGAAAGAGAAAGAACGTCGACAGGGTCCCGGATCTCTTCAGGGGTGCTCAAACCGTCAAATTTTTACAATTACAAAGATGCTTTGAAAATATTTTTTTTTATGTGTTTAATATACTTTGGAGATAAATTAACTGTATTAAAAATATATTTTGAACAAAAGAAATATACGTTTCATTAATAGGACTTCTAATAGTCTTACTCTCGAATGTACTCAATAGAGTACTTTGCGATGAATCTAATACGAGTATGAGAAACTTCTTAGTTGAAGAGTGACTCGAAAAGTTTCTTTTTTATACACATATATATATATATATAGATTGCAAGAAATTAAAAGATTTAAAAGGAAAAAAACTTTTAATCTCGAAAATTTCGATTGACAAAACTTGATTCATGTTTACATGTTAAAATAAAAGGTCAAATATTTACAGCTTTCATAATCTTTATAATAGTGATATACATTACATTAACATAGTTAATATTTACATGAAATTAAAAATTTATATTATTTATTGTATCTGCCCGATAGTTAAATTAAACGCTTTAAAAAGTTAATAAAATGTTCTGAACAATATCAATATTATGTAATGAAATAAATATAAAAAAAATTAAGAATTACAACAATATACTATGCGTAATCACACGATTTTGTAATAGGTAACGTACATTGCTCCCAAAAAATAATTTCTCTATAATTTTAACGTATAATCTCAAGTATGACTTTAGTCAATGTTTGCATTTACATTACTTTCTAAGAATTTCTAACCAATAATAAAAAACGTTCATCAACATTCTTTTAAAATTTAATATAATAGAAAAATATAAGAGTGAATGTATCTAAAAATTATTTATGTACTCGGTTCAATTTCGTTTGTATACAATAAAAACATTTTAGTAAAGCCTATTCTTTTTTTTAATAGAATATCAAATAATTAATTTTAAAATTTTGCTTAGAATAGTTTTAGAAATGATTAAAATAAAAACGATATAAAGTCTGTATATGCATGCGCATCGATATCAGCTGACTTTTAGAAGTATGAAAAACTTTCGTGATTCCTAAGAGAGAATTAAAAGGAAAAAGTTAGGAAGTTATAACAAGTGTTATATAGGGTCAAATCATATATAACTTTTTGCAAAGAAAAAACGGTTGTAACAGTAGCAATAGCAACTGCCGGCGAGAAAGCGCGTTACATCGGCGTTGTTTGCATCTATTTGTGTGTGTGTATATATATATATAGGTACAGGAGTCTCACATAAAAAGAGAGAACCTCTAAGCTGTAGCGCGTGGCACACTTCGATCGACAAAATTAACGGGAGCGCGTCGAAAAATCTTGTTCTGGAACCTATGCCCATTCACAATAGAAGCTTTCTTTCTAACTCTTTCCTTTGTTTACTCAATAATAATTTTTATACATTTTCATTCTGTTAATAATTTTTTTTCAGATAAAATCCGAAATTATAATATTTATTTTATTAAATATTTTAAAAATAATTCCATTTCGAATTTTCATTCTTGCATTAAATGTGCGAAAAAATATATTGAAAGTAAATAATTACTACCTAACTTTCTTATTAACCAATTTTGCGTAGGAGACGCAACCTAACCAATAGATGAAATTCATCACACGGAGTATTCTTACATTCTAAATTTACTCTAAAAAATCATTTTAATAAGAAATTTTAATTTATTGTTAAAACAGCGCATTTAATTTACTTTGGAACCTTTCATTTAGTATAATTAATAAATAAATTATTTTTACTTTTATATTTAGTTATTTCAAAATATCGCGTAAATTTATACTTTTAAGAAAGGTTTCAATATTATTAAAGTTTATACACAATGCTATATATGATTTCACCTCAGTTCGGTATAATAAATATATATAGGTGCGTGTATGTGCGTGTGTCCATGTAGACGGATATATAATTGTGCTTTAAAACTACTTTTAGATATTTATATTTAACTGGGCGTCAAACTTTCGAAGTAAAATATATTTTAATTAATTGTTCATGTGCATGAATGTTTACATTGCATGTATGTATATTTTATTTAATATTGTATTATACCATTAACCGTTACATTACAAAAACTTTTAATTATAAACTGTAAAAATTATATATTTATCAAATGCTATTAAAATTCCTAAGTTTAAAAGTGTAACCAAAAATCGAAAATTTTTTAATACTTATTTAAATATAGAATTTATTAAAATCTTTGTTCATATTAATAAAAAATTCATTAGAAAGTTAAAAATATATTGAATAATAAATTAAAGAAATTTGAAATTATAAAAACTTATACAACTAATAAGTATAATAAAACGAATTATTACATTTTATTAAAAGACTAAGTATACCTTTCAATAATTAATTTTAACTAGAATTTTAAATAATAAAAATAATGCAGAACATTAAGAATAATTTTGTTTATAGTAAAATTAAATATCTATATCTCATTAAGTAAGATACAGGTATTAATTTGTATTCTAAATATCATCAAATATTCTAAATATCACGATTTATAACCTTTAAAATAAAAAGAAAAGAAATAAAAGTATCTTTCTTCGAAACCTAATGAAAATAGAACTATTAATATTTAAATTTATAATATTTTCATCAGGTTGTAACTATTGTCATTAAATAAAATAATAAATCTTATTATGCATCACAACTTCGGTTTAAACTTGACGTGTTAACTTGGTAAAATAAAAAAATTTGTAGTGAAATTCTTCAACAATCAACTTATTCGTCAAAGTTTTTCCCGTAGGTGTAATCGCAGATTTGATAATTAAATAAATACAATGATACACATACTTTTCTCTGGCCTGGTTATCCGAGGGCACTGTCGAACCCTTACCCTTGGAGTACATGTTTAGTTTATATTTTTTCGGAGTACTTTTATCACCAAATCGAAAGTCTCCGGCACGTAAACACACGCCGTTCTTACACTACTGTACAAATGTCTCTCTCTCTTTCTTTCACTCGTCGCGCGTTATTTGCACGACAAGGACGCCAGCAGACGACGCGCAGAAAAATCCTCGAAACGCTGTATAACGTCTGTAGAAGGGGAAAAAGAAATTGAGCAGTGATTATATACTATACAAAATAAGGGGAAAATTGACAATGACGACGACGACGACGTTGACGATGTTGACGAGGACGCTCTATATAACTACCTCTATATCTCTGCTCACGCGCGTGAGCGCGTCGCTCTCTAACCTCTAAAGAATGCACTAGGTTCTGCTAATAAATTTTTGCAAATTGGTTTTGTTTCCTTTTTCCTATTAGTTGTTACTATTGTATCATTAATATTAAAAAACGAAGGTCAACCCCTAGGCGTTAACCTGAAAAGCGCCGGCAAAAGTAGCCTCATCGGTGGCCGCGTCATTATTGCCACGGACCGCGCGGAACGTGGAACGCGCGATTACTGTACGTACACTGTACAACACTAAATAAATTTATACGTTTTAACTTTTTGGAACACTGCTTGTTTCTTCTAGTTACATCAGTTTTGCATATTCAAGAAATATATCTTCAATCGAAGTAGAAAAGAAATTTTCAAAACAAAGCGGATAATCTAACGGTTCTCCAAAGAATTAGTCAGGTAAGGTCTTCGAAATGATACACTGTACACTACATAGACCTTTGGGTCGGCCTAGGCTTTTAACACGCTTGTTGGCACGACGAGTCGTGCGCGTGTGTATAATACGTTGTACCTTCGCTGTGAAAGACTGTAACTAGTAACTATACTGTACACACTGTGTGAGCCGCCACCGCCGCAGCCGTGCGCCGCTAACTCTTAAGCTATACTCTTTGAAACTCTAGAAAGAAAGAGAGGAAAAAGAAGTTTAATATTTCAATTGTTGTCTCTTTCTATCATGCATATACGCTTGTACGTGTGTATATGCATGACAGTCGATGCGCGTCGACGCTTCGTTCTTCTCTCTTTCTCTCTTTATATTGTTGCTTCGACGCGCAGCAATCATCTGTATAGTAATGCTTTGCAAGAGTGCGCCGCCCTTGCACGCGCGTGCGCATTTCTCCCTCTCTTTCATACAATTCTATTTATCTATCTCGCTTCTGCCAACTGGCATTTTTAAATTACTTCTCTCCTCTCTAAAGTTATCTTTTTTTCCTTTTTTTTTACTTCCTTAAGAGCAGTAAAGTTAGGATTAACTTCCGCGTTTTTTACTAGTCGAATCTAAAATAGGTAGATATATATATACACACATGATCATTTTTCAGTAGTATGCATGTGTGTCATTATCGCTTTGTTATTTCTTTTTCTCGTGCATAGATTTTCTTCTTGATTTTTTCTGTTTATCCTATCTTCTTTCTATTTATCCCCCTCTTATATTTCTCGCTAAGGTGAAGCTCTAACTTAACTTCGAGTGATCGTTTGCTTCTGATCTTTTGTTCGTTCCTTTTCCTTCACTCTAAAGCGCACGCGCGTGCTGATTTTTCTCTTATTTTTTTTTAACAAGTTATAGTCAATCTTCTTGTAACTACTTGAGAGAGATTTAGCAAAATTAAGAAGTAATAGAATACAAGAGTGAATTCAATAGTATATAAAAAGAGGAACAAAGAATAACAAGTGAAACAATAAATTATATAAAAGAGAAGAAAAAATAAAGGAAACAGAAGCTAATTTTAAGATGCACATACAATGGTGGTTTTAAAATTAATACTAATGCCACGCGAACGTTAATTTTGCCAAATTTTTTGCACTCAAAAAGATCTTTATTTATGAACTTATTTTAACTCATCATCAAACATTATAATTTATAACGTTTAATGATGGGTTTATATAATTATAGGATTATAAAATTATAAATTAAAACTATATTTACCTACATACGTGCATTTTTGGCAACGCAAAAATTAAATGTTCTATTATAAAGATAAAAAAGCTACATTGTATTTTTTAAACATTTGAATTTTCAATCTTATTATTTAAGATTCCAGAATCTTTTAATATTTCAAAAAAAAAAGCTCCGATTCGATGCAAACTCATCTGCGTGTATTTACATTTCCTTGTTGGTGCTATATTCATCTTCTTTTTGTCTATTTATGTTCTCTGTTTATCTAATGTAAAAACGATGATCAAGTGGGGGTTAAATATAATCACATATTTGAGTTTACGGTATGTGGATATGCTTGTTTTCTGCACACGCTGAATGCAAGGTGAGCGTGCATAGAAAAAAATGAATATTAATTCGAATTTTGATAAATATTTACTAAATTACATTTTTTTGCAGTATTTATCATCTTAAATTTAATCAAATAAAAAGTGCTTTGACGAAAAAAATATTTACATTACATTTGTCACATATCATTCATCATATACAATTTAAAATTTATTTTTACAAATATATTCTGTAATAATAAGCAATTTATGCTTTTCTAAAATTGTGATACTAAAATTTTTTTATTAAATATTTACTTCATTTATTATTTAAATTAGAGGGTTATATTTTTTAACAGAAAGAAATAATTAAATGAAAGTACACATATGTAATTATACTTTGCACATACACACTGTATCGATACAGTGACGGTAAAATAAAATTATATGTATAGAACTATAATATATATATATATATATATATATATATATATATATATATATATATATATATATATATATATATATATATATATATATATATATATCAAAAGATTAGGTTAGGTTATTGAGTTTTCGTGAACGAAAGTGCTTGGTGGTGTTTGTGAACTAAAACAGAAAACGGTTAGTTACAAAAGACAAGTAACATTCATTTTTTGATTTTTCTCAAAATCATTATTTGGAATTAAATTTTTGTATGAACAAATGATAAAAATTTATGATAAAAATTTGTATACAAGGTTTTGATTGTTATATTACTTTTATTAAAAATTCGTAATAAATAATAAATTTATTATAAAAAAAGAAATTTAATTATTAAAATGGTAATAATAATAAAAACAAAATTAATTAGCATTTAAAATTTTTTTATTAAAATAACGCAAATATTAAATTAAAAGCTAGAACTATATCATCTGACTGTAAGTAAAATTTAAAAAATGTTACATACAGCGAAAAAATCATGTTACTAGATAAATAAATTAATTTGGGTCTTAGTACCAAACTTTTAACTTCGACAACGTTGGCTTTTTCTAATGGATACACCATACCGAACTTTTTAACTTTAAATTCTGAGATGTCATTTAATATTTTTATCAACTGAATGTCAAAGTGATCAATATAAAAGTTAAATTTTAATTTTTAATATAATAGAAGCATGTAGGATATGAGGCTGTATTCTTTTTTTCAAACTTTTATTGTTGGCTTATATTTTTTTTTTTCATAAAAAATTTATAAATCAACTTTTTTACACTTATGACTATGCTTTATGAAAATCCTCCTTCGTCCGAACTCCTAATTACTGAGCCACATTCGATATTCTAAACATGAATCAACAGTTTTTTTTATAAATTAAATAACATTAATTCCTTTTTATTTTAATGTAAATGATACTTTTTTTCATTTAATATAAAATATGTATATAAATTATAAAAAATAATAGTATATTATTCACCTAGGGAGTAAAAACGAAAAATGTCTTAAATCGTAAGTAAATTGACAAACATACGATTTAGGCATTTTTCATTTACTCCCGTGGTGAATATACGATTTTTTTACACGAGACGCGTATAGTGGGTGCTTTTTTCGCGCAGGGTGTAAAAAGATATAAACACTTTCGAACTTAATGAAGTTAATTCTTTAAAAATTGTATTTATTTTCTTATAATAAAATAATAATAAGAAGAAATCATTGATATTTATACTAAAAATATAACAGTGGGTACTTTACTCCCTCCCAGCGAAAAGTAAAGTACTCACTGTACACTGCCTGCATAAAAAAATCATATATTCACCACAGGAGTAAATGAAAAATGCCTCGTATGTTTGTCACCCACGCCTCCGGCTCAGGTGACAATTTATATACGATTTCAGACATTTTTCGTTTTTACTCCTTAGGTGAATAATATACTATTATTCATGACATATATAGTATATTATGCACCTAGGGAGATAAAATAAAGGACAGGCCATAGCACGAGTGAATTGACACCCGAGGCGAAGCCGACGGTGGCCAACTCGTGCTATGGGTTGTCCATTTTACCTTCCGTGGTGCATATACGATTTTTTTCAACAATGAGGCTAAAATTAACACTTTTCGTTTCCGTGCCGGGAGCAAAAGTGGTATTTTTTTCTCACTGTTGAAAAAGTTAACATTCGGAACAGCTAATCAAATTAATTAAAAAAACATAAACTACGCTAAAAAAAGGATCAGATCGACGCGAATCAAGAACATACACGTTTAAAAAATGCGCTGTATTATTGTTTTTCTAATTCTAATTATACAAATCATAAAAATAATATTTCTTTCATTTATTGTAGACTTTTAATACATTATTGTAATCTAATGCATTTTTAAATGCATAAATCTATATTTTAATAAAAATGATAATGGAACTAATTCTTTAAGCCGAAGGTTATTGATAAAAAATTTACTAAAATCAATAAAATATGCCAGGGGTAATTAAAATTTTTTTTTTAAATCATATGAAATTAAATATTTTAAAATAAAAAATGAATGATAAGATACACAAAAAAACTTTTTTGCTCTGATTACTTGAAAAAAATTCTTTTTTTGAAGTAATCAGGACAGCACGTTCAATCACATAGCCCAATACCCTAACTCAAAAAATATATGATTGTTTACTGAAAATTCTTTGGGATTTATGTAATGCAGACTTGGAATGACAAGTGGTTCCATCATTTGCCGCTACGGCACCGCATGCACTCACCTTTTACGTGCACGTTCACCTACGAGAACAGCAAAACATAAGGTGCATTCCGAATGGCTACTGTACATATACACATACAAATACATACACACACATGCGTTCTTACTTTTCTTTTGCTCTTCCTCGTTTTTTTTTCTTCTCGAGATTTCACCTCCTTCGCATCCTACAGCTGCAACGCGCAAGGTCCAAAGTTAAAATTCAAATGGCCTCAAAAAAGATTCGATGTGCGTTATACACAAAGCATGCATTAATCAACATATCAAACTTTATTTATCAAATTTCAAATCAAAATTTCAATCCATTTTTAAAAGATTGATATTAAAAATTTTTTTAAAGTATTTTTATTTTGAATTTTATTTTTTAAAGTAGAGAATGTGGCGGAAAAAGTATGCAATTTACTTGCATTAAAGCAGCGGTTTGCAAAACTGGTTCTATCAAATGTGTAAAAATTTCTAAAAACTAAAAGAAAAAATTTCATTCAACAAAATAATTAGAGTATTCTTTTTAAAATAAAAATATTGTTTCTCTTTTTATAAATTATAAGATAACTATTTGAAAACTGATCTTTTTTTTTTAACTTAGAAATCCAACTGATTTGAAAATTAAGCTATTATATTTTATAATGTTATTGTTATATTGAATAAGAATACTTGGAATTTTAAATTGAATAGACTAGACTTTAGTTTCTATTTTATTGCCTCTTTTCTATGACAAATATATATACATATAAATTTTAAAAAATACAAAAGATTATATAATATATTATATAAAGCTAAAATACATGTTCATAAATTTAATGGCAAATGTATTTTCCTACATTACACGTAGCTGAATTTTTCAAGGTCGTGTATTTCGCTGTCAGAAATTTCATACTATAGAATATAATATTGAGATACTATTCATGAATGAACGTATTTATGAGTATTAATTTTCTAGTAGCTCAATATTATAAAAATAAAGTTAACAATTATGAAAAATCTAAACAGTGAAATTTATATGAACAGTAAATTTTACAATAACTTATAAATTAATGTTAATGAAATAAAATAAAATCAATAAAAATTTTTGTTTAATTTGGCTTGTTAAATTTAAAAAAATTTTATTAAAGTGTAATATCAAATTTTCAAAATAATCATTGATAAAAATTATTTAGTTTTGTCTCGTCTTGTCAGTTTTCTTTTTTTTTTTCATGACTCTTGTAATAATATCTACATAAATATATGCCCTATACAATAAGCTCTCTTTTTAGCAATATTTAGCAAAGAAACGGTCCAAGAGAGATAGAGAAAGTTGAACAGAGAGAAGGCGCCATTGCGCATATAGTAGACATTGGATGCATCCGCAAATTGTGTTTTGCCCCTGTATTCTCGCCGCCAATGCACAACCTAACCTCAACTTTGTCACTCACAACTCTCTATCCTTCTCTTTTGTAGCACGCTACCGCTACTCGAAGGGAGAGAAATAAACGCGTTTGTTTAGGTGGGAGTAAAACGAAGGGGGGGAGGGAGAAGGGAAGGATAAGTATCGATGTAAGGTTTGTATGTGAGCAAGCGTTGTCGCGCTCCGAAGTCGCCCGAAGCAAAATAGCCGACAATTGACGACGACAAGAGGCGTCGAGCTGTCGGGGAAAACTTTGGGTAGAAGGGAGGGAGGGGAAATAGAAATGAAGAGGGAAAGAGAAAGAGAGAGAAGTAAGATCAGCAGCTATTCTCGCGACTGGACTTCCTCCCTCTTTTTTCAATTTTTATCTTGACGAATCGACGTGTATCGTTCACATACACTCATAGACAATATAATACTACTTACAAATGCAAAGGGAAAGTCCTCGTCCTTTCCTTGTTGTCTGTACGTTGTGTGTGTGTGTGTTTATATATATATATATAGAGAGAGAGAGAGAGACACACACATATAAAAGAAGTAAACATTCATGCACACACATACACACATATATATATATATATATATATATATATATATTATGTTCATTTCTTTCGATAAAAATAGAAAGAGATAGATATAAGATAGAGGGGTAAATAAGCAAAGTAGTGGGGTCAAGAGCGCATATAACGTTGCAATTAGAACGGTCTATTTCGCGCAACTGCGGAGAAACTACTTTTTACTCATTTTTTTTTTTTTTTTTTTTCAATTTTTTTTAGAGGATAGAAGATTGTATTTTTTTTATTGAATAGATAGATCTATTTTTTAATGAGAAAGTATTTAAAATTGTAAGATCTTTTTTTAGGTTAGTTTGATTCTTGAAATAAACTTTAAACTTCGTGTAAAAAGCAATGTAAGAAAATAGATATAGTAAGATATAACTTATTTTACAAATATTGTATTGTTATTTAAAACCTTTATTAAATGGAATAAATTTACGCATCAGTAATTAAGAAAATCTTTTTTAAATTAAATAATTCAATGAAATAAAAATTACATTAATTAATTACAAAAAAAATTTTTGTTTTTTAAATTAATAAAGTTATCTTAAGATTTTAATTTTTACATATGAGTAAAATTTTTAAAATGAAAAAAAATTTATTTAAAAATTGTAATCTTTTTGCTTTTAGATAAATAATTGTTAAATAATGAAAAAAATTGTTAAATACACAAGAAAGTCAAAATAATTAAACGTACGAAATTTACAATTATAATTTTAAGATTTCTTCTTTATCTACAGCCACTTATTTCTTAAATTATTTTAAAAATTTTACTTCAAAGAATTGGGTACGTAATAAGATAAATAACATGAGATAATTAGTATTAAATAAAAATGAAAAATATTATTTTAATCGAAATCATCAAAACGATTTAAACTAACACAAAACAAGAGATAAAATTAGATTTTGAATATTGAAAAATTTGTTTTTGATTAACAATAATAAATAAGTCATGAATTTTTTATAAAAAGTTTTTCATTGAAATTATCTAAATATTTCCATAATTGTAAAATAATAATTCAAAACAACACTATATAAAAATTAAAATTTTTGTAACTGTCTTAAATTTTTCAAAATTAGAAACTATCTTTTACTTTGAAGTACTCATAAAAAAGTACTGCGATTTAAATAATATCTCTTGCTTAAAATATGAAAAATGCTTTTAAATGTTATCCATCTACAATATACCCATTTGTATTTTTAGAATTAAACCACCACATACAAACAAGAGTTTGTGATGGATGGACCTGGCACAACTACGTGGGACGAATTTGTAGACGATGCTGAAAAAATTGTTAGACTCTCAGATGCAATTTCGGATCACTGGAAATTTGTTGGGGATAAGGTGCGTCAATAAAAAAATAAATTAATAACAATTGTAATTTTTTTTTACTAAAAATAGAATGTGACTTTCGAGGAATTAATTGTCACACTCTCGTTTTATTTTAATAATTATAATAATTTCAAACGTATCTAAAATAATTTCAGGCTCAATTGCATTTATCTTATCAAAATTTCATTAACTTTAATAAATTAATCAAATTTCCGTACTATTTGTTCATAGAAAGTACCTGGACAAGCTTATTTAACGCGCCAAGAAAAAATATTTGTTCCAAATAATTGGTTAATTGATCCACACTTGGAAAACGAAAACGAAGCTGATAATGATGACGAAGAATGGGACAGAAACTTTGAAACATGTGTGGATCCATTTGAAGCTTCTTGTCCGAAAGAAAAACCATTGATTATTGAACATCATATTTTATGGTCCATGAGTTATAGTGTCCCAGTGATCTACTTTAATGGCTGGGATTCCGGTAAGTGACTAAAAAATAAATATATATATATATATATTAAAAAATAGAATTTCCATTTAAAATTATGCTTTTAATATTCATTGGTTTGAATTTGCCACTAGTATTTTAGTTAAGACAAAAACCCTATAAGAATATATATTGCAGTATTCTACCTTATCATTTTTATTCATCTTCTAAACAAGAGAGTTCACTAGTGTACATTTATGGACGATAATCAACTTTCAGAGATTTAATCGTTAAAACAAAAAACTGTAGACTCTTAGGCACAAAATTTTTTTCTTTTATAACAAAATTTCAACTTAACTAATATAAACACATATTTTTTAAAGAAATATAAAAGTTTTTATTTCATACAAAACAATTAGTACTTATATAACAAATTTCTTTTGTTTGCGTTTAAAAATTTTTTGTAAATAAATTAGAAAAGCTATTACCCTAACATTAAATAATGAAAAAAGTAATTTCATATAAAAAAATGTTAAACTTTTTTGATTCTTTATAAATATGATTCACTAATTGATGTCAGTAAATATTCTCATATAAAAAACATGTCATGTCATTGCAAAAAAAGTCATATTTTGAAAGATTTTTGCATAAAAAGTCATTTTTGCATTGAAATCGACATGTTTGATCACTACTAGACCTTAATCTGAAAAAGTACAGGACATGAACATCTATCTTGACGATTGTTTCGACGATAGCACGCTACAGTGCAAAGAGTATAAGCCGCTCGTAATATCGAAAAGTGCAAGATTTTTTTCGGAGATTCGAAGTACTGTCTTAAGGAATAATATTCGCACAAAATTTTAATAAAACTGAAAAAGTCTTTTTGAAAAAATAATTTTGAATTTCTTTATTTTTTAATTATTTTGCAAAGCGATACAAATATAAAAAATCATATGAAAATTATTTTTAAGTTATTACTTTTTTATTATAAATATAACAAATCCATTCAGCATAAAAATTGTTTATAATATTTATATCAGAAAAAAGCTAATGATAATGGGGTAATAAAAGAAAAATAACAACAAGAGATCCATAACTCGGGGAAACGGATTTGACTAAAATTTAAACTGATTCTTTGATGAAAAAAAATGAACCCACGTTTTTTCTTTCCATTTAATAGGCCCCAGAGACAAAGATATATACATCATTTTCAAAAAATAATGAGAAGAAGAGCTTATAAGAACTTGAATAACCGAACAAGTAAAGTTAAAACATGCAAAATAAAAGAAAGTATACTTGTATACAAGTCAAATACTTTGAATTAAGAGGTAGAAAAAATCTCTAAAGGTTATGCTGTCAAAATTATAATTTATTAAACAGACGACGTTTCGATTACTACCAATGTAATCGAAACGTCGTCTGTTTAATAAATTATAATTTTGACAGCATAGCCTTTAGAGATTTTTTCTACCTTTTATTATTGTTTCGCTGTCGTTCAAATCAATTATTAATAAATTACTTTGAATTAAGCCTTATTACATTAAAAAAGCTTTAATGATTTAAAAATTATTAATAAAAATTACTACGCATTTTTTAATACTTTTAGCATGTAACATATGATAAATTTTCCACATTATTTCACTAACATATTTTGATCATCTATAACTTTTGAACCAGATCAGCTTTTTGATGACATGAGACTTAAATTAAAGTAATTAACTTGTATTTTCTATTATTTTTTGTACATTTTTCTTTAAGAGTTTCAGTTTTTCGATTATTCAAATTCTTATAAGCCCTTTTTGCTTTCTCATAGAGAAAGCATTGTATCGGTAAAAAAAATTTTTTTCTATTTTTTTATTAATTTATTGTACATATTTAGACTCAGGGAGTCAAAAAAAGTGGTTTCCAGAAAATGTCTGTATGTGTGTGTGTGTGTGTATTCAGTACGCCAATAAGATCTTGAGAACTACTCGATGGATTAGCTTCAAATTTTGCATGCAATTTATTTTTTTGTCTAACTGGGGGGGGAAGCTATTGAAAATTGATCTTCTTAGCTCAGTTTTTTTTTTAGAGCCATTTTAAAAATTTAAAAAAAATTTTGATTTTTCATTTTTTTGGTATTTTACCTATAGTCCAGGCGGGATCTGTTTTGGTTTGGATGTTTCGTATATAGTCGCTAATTTTTGCTTGAATATCTCCAAAATTATGTTAGATATGATAATTTTGATATGCGCCAGTTGAAAAAGTTGTGCTAAATTCGCTATTAAACAAATAGTGAAAAAATCTCGAAAAATACGATTTTTTCATTCGTTTTTTATTTATAGCTCCTTAAATATACATTTTAGAAAAATGTAAAAAAAAAAAAGTTAGATGATAAAATTTTACATGAAATAATGAACTTTTGAAATAGAAAATTTCATTTTTTATGTTAGAAAAACGACAACAATTGCGAAAAAACTGCCCAAAAATTAATGTTTTGTTAAATGATTTTTTTAATTATTTAAATTTATCATATGATTTTAATATTGAGCCATAGAAAACTTTTTGATATAATAAAACAGCCCAGCAAATTTCATTAGAATCGGTCTGTTCGTTGCTTCACAATAATTTAACAATTAAGCGTCCCGCAAAAAAATGCAAAAATTTCAAAACTTTATTGCAAATAAAATAATGTTTTTAGATGGGTGCTGATTTTTTCACATATAGCAGACTATTAAAGCTTTCAAATGCACTTTGAAAAATTAAAATCGGTTAATTAGGAGAGTCTTGGGAATTTTTAAAAAAATATACTTAAATTTATGCTTATAAACAAATTGAATATCTTTTTCAATTTTAAATTAAATGAAACCCAAAAACTTTTGTTTGAAAATACTTTGAAAGACGCTCATTTTAAAAAAAGAAAAGTCAAATTCCGCTCAATAGTTTTTTAGCTATGACTCACCAAAGTTAACTTGTGTTTATTATTAAACAATAAACAATAGAAAGTCAATTAAAGTGTTATTAGCTTTATTTGTCCAAGCACTTTTTAGGCAAAAGTTTTCAAAACATGCGCTCTTTGGAAACACATAAAAAACATCGATTAAAATTACTCTGATCACTTGAAAAGCCGTTAAAAACGCAGAGGGTCACGTGATGGAGCAAGCTGATTGAAAAGTGAAATCAAGACTTAAAAACTACAGCGCGCTCTAAAAATGCGATTATCTCGGCTTCTAATGGTCCGATTTTGATCTTTTTTTTTTTAAATCGATGTGTCGGAAGTCAAGGAATTCAAATATTTTATGATAAATAATCAATTATGCGTATAATTTGTTATATTAACATAACTTTAAATCATGAGATAAAAAATTTGTATTTTTTAAGCATTTTTTCGTCTATTTTACATGTAAAGTGCTCAATCTTATGTAATTTTATCTACTAAATGAGAAATTATTTGATATTAATTTTTAATATTGTTTAAACAAATTAGAAAATTGAAAAGTTGTGAAAAGTTGAAAAAATGTTAAATAATTTCAAAAGTATCATCATTTCAATCGTTAATGTCTATAATAAACTAAATGAGAATTCTGTACTTATTATTAATATTTTATAAACATTATTAATTTATTAATTAAGGAAAAATTATGAAAGTGAAAAATGTATTTGAAAATTAGGAATTTTAAACGGATAATATAAAAGAAGAAATATGATGTGAAAAATAAATAAATTTATTATTATATATAATTATATAATTTTCACTTTCGATGTATTCAGCTTCAAATTCTATATTATTTTCATTTAAAATTATTATTTCTTCAAATAGCAGAATTATAATGTAAAAAATAAAGTGACCATTGTATGCTTGAGTATTTACTTTAGATTCACTTAGATATCGTTAAGGTTAGAATGTATTTCGAAAATAAATAAAAATAAAAGACTCAGCTAAAGCTTGATCGTAATAGAACTTTGACTTTGGCAAGGGTCAATGATTTTAATTCGCTTTATACAAATGTTTCTTTTTCATACATTTCAAACATTTTATATGAAAATATAAGCATTGTCTTAGACGATAATAGTCATAGTATATATCTGCCTGTGCCAAGAGAATAAACATCGCATCAGCAAATATTACTTTTAAAAGTATATATCATTTTAATTGAAAAGATGAGTATGAAAATATTACCAATATTATCAATATCATTATACATTCTTTATATTATTATTAAAATTTTATATCAACATTATTATTTATAAAGGTAAGTTCAAATATATTATTAACAGGAGGTCACGTATCTCTGTCCTTTTCTAATCAAAGAAATGATTTTTTTATAAAAACTAATAACTTTATCAAAAAAAAGAAAGCCGCATCTTGTATCAGAAAAAGCAATATTTTCTTTGATAAGAAAAAATTAATTTTATTGCTTCGTTCTCAAGAAAACCTTGAAAAACCAAATTGTCTACCCTAACCTCTATGATTTAAGTTTTTCAAGGTTTTCTTGAAAATGAAGCAATAAAATTAATTCTTTCTTATCAAAGAAAATATTGCTTTTTTATTACGAGATGCGGCTTTCTCTTCATTTTTTGCTAAAGTTATTAGTTTCTGTAAAAAACTCAATGCTTTGATTAGAAAAGGACAGAGATACGTGACCTCCTCTTAAGACCTTAAAATTGACCTCACATATAAAATATTATTATTGAAATATCAATTTATTACTATTAAAATTAATAAATTCTAGTATTGTTTTAAGGAATTTTTTTAATGTCATTTATAATTTCATGAGAGGTTTCGTAATATAATTTCTAAATGTGCTTTTTTATAATTTTAATTATGAATATTGTTATTTAAGTAACTTAAATTTAAATTTAATTAATACTATCAGCTTAGAAAATTTTTTAAAACAATTTATAATTTGATTTTATTTGATTACCTTTATTTTTCAAACATACATTTCATGCACATTTTTATTCGTTTGAAAATACATTTTAATAGATGATTATATTGTATTCTATTTATTAGGATCATCTTTCATCCAAAGGGTGTTTCATGCGAATATTGCGTCTGATTTTTACATCATCTTATAAAATGAAAAGAGACAGAGTCAGATTCAGCTTGCATCTCTGCGAAAGTGAAAACAATGATTGAATCTAGTCTGATTAAAAGTAATGTTAAATTATACAAATATGTTTTCTTTTATTTATTATATATAATAATAAATTTATTTATTTTTCACATCATATTTCTTCTTTTATATTATCCGTTCAAAATTCCTAATTTTCAAATAAATTTTTCACTTTTATAATTTTTTCCTTATTTAATAAATTAATAATGTTTATAAAATAATAATAATAAGTACAGAATTCTCATTTAGTTTATTATAAACATTAACGATTGAAATGATGATACTTTTGAAATTATTTAACATTTTTTCAACTTTTCACAACTTTTCAATTTTCTAATTTGTTTAAACAATATTAAAAATTAATATCAAATAATTTCTCATTTAGTAGATAAAATTACATAAGATTGAGCACTTTACATGTAAAATAGACGAAAAAATGCTTAAAAAATACAAATTTTTTATCTCATGATTTAAAGTTATGTTAATATAACAAATTATACGCATAATTGATTATTTATCATAAAATATTTGAATTCCTTGACTTCCGACACATCGATTTAAAAAAAAAAGATCAAAATCGGACCATTAGAAGCCGAGATAATCGCATTTTTAGAGCGCGCTGTAGTTTTTAAGTCTTAATTTCACTTTTCAATCAGCTTGCTCCATCACGTGACTCTCTGCGTTTTTAACGGCTTTTCAAGTGATCAGAGTAATTTTAATCGATGTTTTTTATGTGTTTCCAAAGAGCGCATGTTTTGAAAACTTTTGCCTAAAAAGTGCTTGGACAAATAAAGCTAATAACACTTTAATTGACTTTCTTAATAAACACAAGTTAACTTTGGTGAGTCATAGCTAAAAAACTATTGAGCGGAATTTGACTTTTCTTTTTTTAAAATGAGCGTCTTTCAAAGTATTTTCAAACAAAAGTTTTTGGGTTTCATTTAATTTAAAATTGAAAAAGATATTCAATTTGTTTATAAGCATAAATTTAAGTATATTTTTTTAAAAATTCCCAAGACTCTCCTAATTAACCGATTTTAATTTTTCAAAGTGCATTTGAAAGCTTTAATAGTCTGCTATATGTAAAAAAATCAGCACCCATCTGAAAACATTATTTTATTTGCAATAAAGTTTTGAAATTTTTGCATTTTTTTGCGGGACGCTTAATTGTTAAATTATTGTGAAGCAACGAACAGACCGATTCTAATGAAATTTGCTGGGCTGTTTTATCATATCAAAAAGTTTTCTGTGGCTCAATATTAAAATCATATGATAAATTTAAATAATTAAAAAAATCATTTAACAAAACATTAATTTTTGGGCAGTTTTTTCGCAATTGTTGTCGTTTTTCTAACATAAAAAATGAAATTTTCTATTTCAGAAGTTCATTATTTCATGTAAAATTTTATCATCTAACTTTTTTTTCTTTTACATTTTTCTCTAAAATGTATATTTAAGGAGCTATAAATAAAAAACGAATGAAAAAAATCGTATTTTTCGAGATTTTTTCACTATTTGTTTAATAGCGAATTTAGCACAACTTTTTCAACTGGCGCATATCGAAATTATCATATCTTACATAATTTCGGAGACATTCAAGCAAAAATTAGCGACTATATATGAAACATCCAAATCTACCCATTTTAAAACAGATCCCGCCTGGACTACTAAACTACTCAAAGAATTTGCTTGAAAATTTCTATGGACATTATTTGCGAATGTTAAAAGAAGAAAAACTTTTACCAACTGATTTTCTTAGCGCACTTTTAATTTTAGAGCATTTTGAAAATTTTGAAAAAAAAATTTGTTTTTCATTTTTTTTTTATTTCACGACAACCATTCGATAGATTTACTCCAAAATTTGTATATAAGTTATTCGCTATCGTCTAAAGGAAACAAGCTTTGGAACACTTATTTTCTTAGCGTAGTTTTAATTTTAGAGCATTTTGAAAATTTTGGAAAAAATCTCTATTTTTCATTTTTTTTTTATTACACAAAAACCATTCGATAGATTTGCTCGAAAATTTTTATGGAAATCATTTGCAATGGCCTAAATAAAACAAGCTTTGAAAAACTTATTTTCTCAGTGTAGTTTTAATTTTAGACCATTTTGAAAATTTTGAATAAAATTTTTCTAATTTTTTTTATATTTTACGTCAATTACTCGATGAAAGAGCTTCAAATTATGTATGGGAATTATTTATAATTGTCAAAATAAAATGAACTTTTGAAAACTAATTTTCTTCAATTTTCTTAGCGTACATTTAATTTTAGAGCATTTTGAAAATTTTGAAAAAATTTTTTATTTTGAATTTCTTTTCTATTGCACAAAAATCACTCGATAAACTTGCTCAAAAATTTTTATGCAAATTATTCATTATTATCTGAATAAATCAAGCTTTGGAAAACTTATTTTCTTAGCGCAGTTTTAATTTTAGAGCATTTTGAAAATTTTGGAAAAAATGTTCATATTTCATTTTTTTTCTATTACACAAAAGCCATTCAATAAATTTGCTCAAAAATTTTCATACAAATTATTTGTTATTGCCTAATTAAAGCAAGCTTGGAAAAACTTATTTTCTTAGCGAAGTTTTAATTTTAGAGCATTTTGTAAATTTTGAATAGAATTTCACTTATTTTTTGGTATTTTACGTAAACTACTCGATGAAGTAGCTTAAAATTATGTATAGAAATTATTTACGATTGCCTAAATAAAATGAACTTTTGAAAACTGGTTTTGTTAGCATAGTTGTAACGTTAAAGCGTTTTGAAAATTTTAAAACAATGTTTATTTTTCAATTATTTGGTATTTTTTGTAAACTATTCGATGAAAATGTTCCAAAATTTGTATGCAAGTTATTGGTTATAGTGTTAAGAAGACAAGCTTGGGAAAATTAATTTTATAAACGCATTTTTAATTTTAGAGCATCATAAAATCACATTATGCAAATGGCAAAATTAAGAAAGAGTAAAATTCATATAGTTTTCGTAGGTATTAAGACAGTCTTCAATACAGAGGATAGGGACATTTATATTAAAATCGTATTTAAAAAAATAAAATCAAATTACTCTAACTCAATGTGCTCTATGAGAAAGCATTGCGCCAAAGCACTTGGCAGCGTTTTTCACTATATTTTTGAAAAAATGTCAACATTTTTGTCTCTGGGACCTATTGGATGGAACGAGAAAAGATGGGTTCATTTTTTTCATCAATGATATCTGACAGTTTCAACCAAATTCGTTTCCTGGATATAAGGATCACTCCTTGTAAGTTAAAAAAGATTTCACGAAAAAAGTTAATAAATTTCCTTTTATTTCTGAAATATAATAAAATTAATAAATATGTTTAAAAGGTAAATTTGGTTTAAAAGGAAATTTGTTCACAATGACAGCCTTGAGAAAAAATGCCTTGACTTTAGATTGAATTTGATGTGGTTTTTTTTGGTTTCAATTCATTTGGAAGGTTAGGTTAGATGCCCCAGTTACAGTTAAATGCGGCAGATGAAAGTGAGTCGAAGAAGAATGCACGGTAACCGTTGTTTAGTCGGATTCACACTAATTAATGGGCAGTATTTAGTCAGGTACTTAATAAACAATATATGAAGATGTGAAAGTTGTAAAACACAATAACTGACACTTGTGTTATTTCTTATCTTTCCAATCATATTTTAAATAATTCTGTATACATAATTATTAAAATATGTTTATTAAATAAAAGATACTTCAACGTTTATCAAATAGAAAAATTTGGTTTAATTTAATGATTTTTGAAATGTTATGTTAAACTCAGAGTAACTGACGAATCTATCCTATTCTAAAGCTTGTTAACTGATTTGCATGTCAAATTTGTAAACCCATGTCTCGTCACCAGTTACAATGTGCTTTATGAAAATGAGATCGAAAGTACTTGTTCTAATACGTCTTCAGCGACTTTTCGTATAATCAAGTTTCTGAAGAAAATTCAGTTTCTTTGTCAATTCAAGTAGCAATACGTTTCATGATCAAACAATCATCAAAAATGGTACGAATTGATTCGTGAGATACAGAAAGCTCAACAACTATTGCTCTCGAACTTGAATGACAATTTTCAGTTACCATTTCCTTCACTTTAGCTATTTTGACTTCAACTTCAGTTGAAGATATTGATGAATGATCAAAGCGACCATCAACGTTTTTTCTGGATGCACTATATCGCTCATATACATAAAGTCGATTCCCCGTTTGTTGTAATATTTTCAGCAATTTGACTGAAGGGTGAAAATTTCGCTAGAATAGTTTTTTTATGATAATAATTCAAACTAAAGTTATGTAATTAAAGTAAAACTAATAGAAAAAGTGAAAAAAATTATTTTTTGCGTCTCCCATATTCAATATTTCTATTTGTGGTTGATAGAGTTCAAAAAGCTATAAAACCTATTGCTCTCCTCTGTTAAACTATATTTCTAAGTGTATAATACTGCCCTCAAGTTGCTATTTCAATACGAGTTTTAAAAAATGACAAAACGAAACAAAATACAAAGACAACTTTCGATTATTTTAACATTGGAAATTCTAAATATTATTTTTATAGAGAGAGCATTTTTTTAATTATTGAAACTGTACAATTATTCCTTTTCGAACTGCTTATAAATATAAAAAAAAAACTTCAGAAGTACTACTAGTAATAAAATTTTGAATGTCGTTAAAATTTAATGTTACGATCTTTTTTGGTTTTCAGATTTCCCTGGCATCAATCCAGTTAGCGTTGAGACAGCACAGCGAGTTCCTGGTTTAGCTTATGGCGAACTCTCTCAAGCCATACATCCAATACTTGGTCAGCCTTTTCTTTACTTACATCCTTGTGGTACACGTGAACTATTACTTTTTACTAAAGAAAGGTAAAATATATTAGTTTTAGATGTTACCGTTGACCGTATTCGGACGTATGCTAAATGTGTATAGACGTCGCATACGTGTCAGCACAATGTACATTTATATTGATATTTGTATACGTCTCCTTACGACAAATAGATGCTTCTGTACAACTTACTAGTTTGTATAGGGTGCACTAAAAAAAATATTAAACGAATATAACTAAATGACCTCGGTCATTTTAGTTATTTTATATAGAACTTTGCTCGCGTTACTCAATATTTACGGCATTTTAAACTAAATTTTACAAGGATTTTCGAAATTCAAAAAATTTTTTTTTATTTCATAAAAAATATTTAGAAGTTAAATCAAAACTTGTGTTTTTTAATTCTGATGATATTGTTGTCAATCAAAAGAGCATAAGTAAGTGAAAAATACGCGATTAGTACTATGAATTCGTAAAGAATTGAAAATTTTAGGAAAATCATTGAATGCAAGACATGAATTTGATTTTTTAGATATTTTTATTTTTATATAATTTATCATATTTTTCACTTGCTTTTTTCGTATTTCAATGTTTCTTGTTTTCTTTTTACAGTGCCAATAAACTTGTTAGTTGGCTGAGTACAGTCGCACCTGCAGCACTTCGTTTAAAATTGCGCCCTGAATATTACCAGTTAACTTTAAATAAAGAAACTGGTTTCAACGATAACCAAATCAAGGAACTCGAGGAAAATGATATTCATGAAGAATATGAATGTGTCTCTTGACCTACGACATTTTAAAGTTTTTTAAGCTACCTTGTCGTGATAAAAATATAGCGAAACCCTAATAAAACAATCATGGCATTAAGTACATGGAGAGAAATGTTTGATTAAATTTTACTATTTACTATTAGTCATTTTTTGATACTACAAGTTTGTCTCCCCATAACTAAGCGATATAATAAAGTTCAATCACATTTCCCTCTGTGTATATTTTTACGAAATTGATACATAAATGTAAGGATAAATTTTGTGGTTTTATTTTTTAAAAGAAAAAAATTAAAAACAAAATCATTTAATAAATGATTATGTTAATAGATACTTTTGCAATGCAAAAAAATGCTTCAATTGCCATTTATACTGTGATTAAATTTTAATTCATTCCAATACTTCTATTATACTATTTTCAACATTCCGATATTTTCATTATATTATAATTAAATAATTTTTAATCATAAAGTTTTAATGTTATTCAAGGTGAGTGCGAAATATTGTAAATAAATTTAGGGTAGATGTGGGTATTGCTACGGAGGTGCCAGTTACTGTTTAATCGTATAAAATTTGTAAAAATAATTTCTTCCGAGTCCATAAATAATATTTGAATGCATAATCAAATATTATAAGTATTATTTAATATTTTTAAAAAAATATCTCACAAAATAAGTCTAAAAATATTTAATCCCGCGTAAAAAAAATTCGTATTGCCAAGATATTGGTGAAACAATATCCAATATATTGCATTTATTTAATAATCCGTTGGCAAAATTTTTCCAATATTTCGCCAACATTTAGCATTTATCAATCCCTAGGGCCAAAACCCACATTATTCCCACATATTGGCAATATATTGGATATTGCTGATATATTGGATATTGCTATATCAATATGTATAATGATAAATAATTTCAAATAAAAAATCAAAGTTTTACCACATTTAATTGAAAACTTTTTAACTTTTTTTTATATCATATCTATAAAGTATACAATATAGGTGATATAAAAATCTTTAATATAATATATAAAAATAAAATATTGGTAAATTCAATTCAGAAATCTTTTTTTGCAAAACAAAAAATATATTTAGTAAACAAATTTTTCAAGTCAAATTTTACGAATATAAATATAGCAAAAAATCTATTATACTAATTGTATATTTACATTACAATTTGGTCGAAATAATTTCTGAGTAACAGAAATGTTAAATCAAATTTAATCAACACAAATCGATTTATGTCATTTTTGTAAATAAGAAAAAGATTAAATCATTTTTAATTTTAATAAATACAACTTAAAGAAAATAGTTCATATATTTTATTGTTCAAAATTTAATCGCCCAAAAAAGTACCATTTACAGCTTACCTATGTACAGTCCCCGTCGCAGGTCAGCGCGCGGGTGCACGTATACAGTACTTTTTGAGCGATTAATAGGTAATGTACTCATTATAAATACTGTCGCCAACTAATGTAATCTTTAAGTTTACATTTTAATAAACAATTTAAGCTATTGTGAGTAAAAATTAAAGCAGTAGAAGCTTAGCTATAAGCTGTCAAACTTTTAAAAAATCGCGTTTTTTCAAACTGTGATTGTTTTCTGCCGATTTAGTGCATTTTAGCAATATGTTCATGAGAACCTTTTTTGCTCAAAATAACCTTAAAAACATGATAAAATTTTTTTTTCTAGAAAAAACGCATTTCTATAATTTGTTTATAAAAATTGTTAATAATTATTAAATGCGCCATTTTCAGACTTTCTACCCAAAAAAATTCGAAATCGGCAGGTCGAAATATATAAAAAAAAACCTGGTTAGAATCGAGGACCTTGGTCGGCCACGACTTATGTAGTTTTCCCCTGAACTACCGGTTAATGTAATGAATTTTGGTACAATTTTAGAGCATTGTTGGTCCCTCAACATCGCAAACTTTAATATTACTAACATATGTTTGTTGACCGTGCAGAATGGTTTCGCTATCAGTTCGCAAAGTTAATTTCTTTTCAAAAGGGTATACTCTTGATTTGTCAATCAAGAGTATACCCTTAATAGGTTTATCTACGTTGGGTACTTCAAAATCTATACCTTTATACAATTTTTTTAATGAATTTTTTAAGGAAGTTAAAAAGAGATTAACTTTAGGTTTTAGTTTTCTAAACCACAAGCCAATTAACAACACATTTTCAATATTATGTTGTTCTTTGTAAGGAAATTCATTAATTGTTAAATAAAACGTCCAAATATTGTATTTGGAAGATTTAAAAATTCTAACGCCGTCAGAATACCATGTAAAAGATATATTGTTGGGATCACTTAATATTTTATTTGGACGGAGCATTTCTTGATACAGCAAACCATCATAAATATCAGAATAGTACATTGTTAACCAAGGGAGTAAAATAGGTGATTTTTGCCTGAGTCGAGTTTGAAGCCTGAGCGAAGCGAGGGTGACAATAAAGACGAGGGCAAAAACACCTTTACTTCCGTAGATAACATAATACTTTTTGATACACGAAGGGCGTCAAATTTAGCCACATTAAAAATAAATTCATAAATAATACAAAAAATAACGGCATTAATAGAAGATAAAATTAAAATGAAAATGAGAAAATAAGACTGTCGAATTTGCCTCGGCAAGAAGCAGTTGGGTACGAAAGGAGGAAAATTAAAGAAATTGCCTACGAACCCATCAGCCCATCGACAGATCAACTCATCAAAACCAATGACCCATCGACCCATGAATCCATTGACCCATCATCCTGCCGATCCACGTACTCTTTGACCCATCTACCCATGCAACCATCAATTTATTGAACCATGAACCTATCGACCCATTGATTTATTGACCAATTAACCCATTTACCCATGAATTCATCGATCAATAGACCTATCAACTCATCGACCCATTCAACTTCTGACATCCACCAAAAAATTCATCCATCTATCCATTAACCCATCAACGAATTCTTTGTTCAACTCCAACCCATCGACAAATTCATCTATCCGCCCAACGGACCGTCAATCAATCGACAAATTCATCTATCCACCCATCGGCCCATAAACCCTTCGAAAAAATTCATCTATGCGCCCATTAACCCATCGACTATTTCATCTATCCACCAATCAGTCTATCAACCCATCGACGTATTCATTTAGTGATCCATCGACATTAATATTTATCCGCCCATCGACCTATCGTCATATTTATCGATCTGTCCATCGAACCATTGAGCCGTCATTTTATCGTCCCATGAATCCACCTATGAATTCATTGCACCATGCACCCATTACTCAATTTATACATCGTCTCATCCACCATTCAGTATAATTCTGAGACACGAAAAGTAAATTTCTTATTGGTAAAAATCAATTACGCTTATTAGAAAATTACTTTTTTGCCCTTGGGTAAAAAAAGAGCTATTTTAGCCTCTAAGGATAGACATCAAAAATTGAATTTCACGCCCTGAGTGTGAAAGAAAATTTTTTGAGCTTGAAGTGACTGATTTCTAGGACATTTAATTATTTTTTCATAAAAATAAGGTCGTTTGTATAATGTTTTTAATTGTGAAATTAAAGAAATTTCGTCATTATTCAAATTAATGAAACATTTTGAACAATAAAATATATGAACTATTTTCTTTAAGTTGTATTTATTAAAATTAAAAATGATTTAATCTTTTTCTTATTTACAAAAATGACATAAATCGATTTGTGTTGATTAAATTTGATTTAACATTTCTGTTACTCAGAAATTATTTCGACCAAATTGTAATGTAAATATACAATTAGTATAATAGATTTTTTGCTATATTTATATTCGTAAAATTTGACTTGAAAAATTTGTTTACTAAATATATTTTTTGTTTTGCAAAAAAAGATTTCTGAATTGAATTTACCAATATTTTATTTTTATATATTATATTAAAGATTTTTATATCACCTATATTGTATACTTTATAGATATGATATAAAAAAAAGTTAAAAAGTTTTCAATTAAATGTGGTAAAACTTTGATTTTTTATTTGAAATTATTTATCATTATACATATTGATATAGCAATATCCAATATATCAGCAATATCCAATATATTGCCAATATGTGGGAATAATGTGGGTTTTGGCCCTAGGGATTGATAAATGCTAAATGTTGGCGAAATATTGGAAAAATTTTGCCAACGGATTATTAAATAAATGCAATATATTGGATATTGTTTCACCAATATCTTGGCAATACAAATTTTTTTTATGCGGGATATTGGTTATTTGAAATTGAATGTTCTAAAATCTTGATAAATTTCATAAAATCGCTATCACGTATGCATCCTAAATTTGACAATATTTTCTGTTTTTATTCTTTTTTATGTAAAATAAGATCATTATTGAATAAAATATATCTTTGCTTATTATATATTTTTTGGAAATTTCATCTAGCACATATTTAATATTTTAATTTTACACCTTAGTATTATGCGTCATTAAAATCACCAAATATGAATTACTGTGGCATCCTTTTATTATTATAATACGTGGTTAACCTAACCTTAACTTTTCGAACGTAATATGTAAAAGTGTCAGTAGTAACTGGTGCGCAGTATTAGAAACACGGCCGCAGCAAAAGCCACAAATACATTTTATTTTAAATTCGTTTTTTCTTATTTTTAATTCTATAATTAATGCTAAATTAATTTTTTTATAGTATATCAATGTTTAAATATTTTATTAAAAATAAAAGTGATAAGTTTTCTTCATCTATAAGCTTTAATTTATAAGTTTAAAGTTCATCATACGTCGATTCCGCTGTAATACCCACATCTACCTTATATTTAAGAAGTTCAGGTATTATAACTAAAATGCAGAAATTTTAATAAAATAAAAATCTGAAATTTTTTAAATTATCAGAAAAATTTTTCACCGATTTAATTACTTTTTTGAAAATTTAAATGATATAAAGTTGAACGAAATATCATAGTATCTTATGAAAAACATTAATTTTTTTATAAGCGTTTCTTACCGCTCATTTCATAGAATAATATTTTAAAAAATAAGCAAAACTTCAAGAAGTTGTATACAACACGGAAAAAAGTGCGGTTGCCTGTTCAGATCAGGGGAACCCCTTTCGCTTTGTTTCCCCTGAACGCACCCGAACCTCTTTAATCGTTTTACTGCCATTCTCTTGTAAAAATAAATCGAGTTTTCATAATATTTGTATTGATTTCGATTGTATAAAGTAAAATAAGTTTTATGTACTGCCATATTTTATTAATAAAATAATGTTTTTGTATTAAAAAAAATTATTTTGATCTACTTAATGTAATTGAATAGAAGTTATATTGTAAAAATCATTATATTTGAAAATAATTCTTAAGTTATACATACTTTTATAAAAATTTGTAGTAGAAATAAAATTTATTAAAATTTATTTAATGATAAGTATTATATGAACAAGAATTTCTACACACTGTGCAATGAAAATTGACATATTTGTGATTTTTTTTGTAAATCTAATCATTCAGCTGATGATTCAATTTCAACAAATTTTTAACTTACATTTAGTTCGGTCATATAACGAACAAGTTAAGTGTTAAAGTTAAGATAGTTATTATCATATCGATTTATCTATAAAAATTTTTAATTCAGAATTTTAAATAAAAAATCATTGATAATAAGGCCAATTACTGGAGGTTCAAGTAGGAAAATACTTAAAATGACACAAAAATTGACTTGAAAATTTATAGATATTCGAAGAAAAGCTAAAATTTAATTCTGAAATAGTACATTACGCAATGAGTGTGTAAAGGCTTTATTTACAAAACGAGAAGTTTACAGCCCTCACATTCGGCTCAGGCTATAACGAGTTTTGTAAAAAAGCCTTTACACATCCGTTCCATAATGTAATAACCTAATACATGTGATAACCTTTAAAAATTGGTACTATACTGTCAGCAAAAAACCAAACATCGACGTTAACCTTTTTGATCAATCATATAATAAACTATCAACAGTTAAACACATATTAATTTTTTATGAAGAAATTCGTAAATTCATTCGATATTAATTAAAAGTTGTTGAGTCGGTCTGTGGCTCAGTCGGTAGAGCGATGGATTCGTAATCTCGAGGTTCTGAGTTCGAATCCCGCTCTCGGCACCCGATTGATACAAGCATCGCTGTACGTTTACATGTGCTTTGTTCACAAACACACTTACGAGCTCCGTCGCTGATTAGCATAGCAAAAATAGCATAGCATAAATATAGCAACGTTAAAAAAAAAAAATTATAAGTTGTTATTCTTATTAATTTTAAATTGTAATTTAAATTCGTAGATAAATGAATCAACTAAGAGCATGAATACTTATTTTAAAAAATACAGAAATTTTAAAAAAGCTCAATTGAAAAGTAATAAAAAAATTTCTATCAAGAATTTGTAAAACACCCATATTAAAGTTTCCAAAGTTTTTAATTAAAACTTCGAGAAAAACATACCCAATAACATTGATTTTCATCCTTGTGAAATCAACGTGAAATTATATAAATCGTATAAATCCAATATCAACCTTTTTGTTTATAAAAGTTAACGTGAAAGGAATGTAAAATACCGACATTACAGTTTTCCAAATTTTTTATTCTTAATCCAAAAGTTTTTAAAATATCTCTATATTACAGCCTTCCATTTTTACTAATTAAAAGTCTAATATAGAGATATTTCGGAAAATTTTTGAATAAACATTTAAAATTTGGAAAACTGCAATGTCGGTAACTACGTAGAAATCATACACCCTTTTACATCCCCTTAATTTTAAAATAAAGGATTTGATAATTTTAACAATAGATAATTATTTGTTACATTTTCTATTATTTTTTTACATTTGTTAAAATGTTTCTAAAGTTCTTAAAAAGGAATAAATTTGAAAAGATTGAAAAAAGTTTAATTTTTATTTCGACCCCAAATTTAACATCAATAGACTAAAAATTCTAGAGGATGTGGTCTTTAGTTAGTTAAAGATAATGCAATAAAAATTTAGAAATGAATGCTCACTAAGCAAAGATTGTTTATCGCAAAAAATTTTTTTGCAAAATTCATTAAAATTTTTAAGAACTGTTCATGAACAATTGTATGAATTTATATTCATTATAAATTTAAAACCTTCAGTCACAAAGTTTGTTATTATAATCAAAGATAATATTATCAAAAGCTTATTACATTATTTTAATTAACAACAAACTTAAAAAAAATTCCCATCATTAATCAAAATTGTTACATCAGATTTTGATTTAATTATATGTTTTGCATTAAAATCTGTATTTTGTAAAATGTTAAAAATTTGTTTTTTAATCAAATTTAATAATTCAATAAATGTTGATCTGAAGATTTAAAGCCAGATAATATAAGTAGAAAAAATTTAATATTATTTGAAATGATTCATATTTTATATTTTACAAAGCACAAAATAATTGTTAAAAGATTTTTCTTTCATGTAATATTAAACTCATCATAATGTCGTTTGTTTTGATGCTTTTTATTAATTTATAGCCCTTGAATTAAAAATTTTTTATTGAAAGTGAAAAAGAAAAAGAATTTCAAAATAAGATTAACTTTTGATGATATTATGCAGCCAGTACAGCCTTAATCAAGTGTCAGCGTGGATAAATTGAGCGAAATCTTGAATGCGTGGCTTGACCTATTTTTCATTGATCCCCACATATATCTGAGAATGTATATATTTTTTGTTATACTCTACTACTTCATTGAATGCTCGTATTATTTTTTATTTTCTTTATGATTCAAATATGAATTTTGTTGTATCAACTTTTTACTTAAATTTATTTTTCTTAATATTATTTTTAAATTTTATGTTTTTATTTGTCTCTAAAAATCGGATAATTTTTCAAAGCTTGTAAGCTTTATGAAGAAATTAGCACAATAAACAATTGCGAGAATTTTTCTCTAATTTTGTTAATATAATAACTAAACGTTTTATTTTAATGAAAATAATTATTAAATATATTCATATATTTATTAAAAAAATAAATTTTGTATCCAGTATGAAATTTCTGATTTTAAATTTTCTTTTTCAATAATTTTTCGAAATAATTATAGTATATATGGTTTATTAACATTAATGTTTATAGTAAAACAGTTATAAAAATTTAGGATTTTAAATATAATTATAACTTGGTTATCAATTTACTAATTCAAATATTCTATGAATCAAATAAAAAAGTAGAGAAATATGTAATAAAAATCTATTTCTGAATTGTGATTACTGTTATTAATAATATTTTTTATAAATTTTTTAAAAATTCTAGAAAAAAAATTACGAAAAAATATCAGTAAACTTCTTATATATGAGAAATCGATCTGTTTAATTTCCCGAGAAATGTTATGGATGTCGGTCAAATTTTTGCTGAATTTGCTCGAGGGATCATCGCATTTCTTAAAAATAAGAATCAATTGAGTTTTCTAGCGTATGAGAAATCATCCATCGTTTAAATAACGTTTTTAAATCTCTGATCTGATCATTCAAATGTAAAACCTATCATCGCAATTTACTAAAATTCTTCCGAATTTATTAATACCTATAGTATAATTTTGTTTTTTTAATTCACTTCACTTGAAAAAAATATTTTTTTAATTAATAAAAAATAAATTAATCATATATAATAAATTTCAAGTTTGTTTACTTTTTTTTAAATTTAATAGTAATAAATGTAGTATTATTTTTAACATTAAGAAAAATTGTTCAAAATGCTATTAAAAAAACTACTACTTACTATATTAGCACTAATCTTTGAAAGTTAAATTATAGTTAGATATTATTATTTGTATATCAATATACAAAAGCTTGTAATACAATTTATAAATATAAAAATAGATATTGCACTTAAAGTCTTACAAAATTTATAAATATAAATGTAAATATTGCACAGGATATCACAGTCAATCACTAACCTAATAATACTGAATAAGTAAGTCACCAAAAAAAGTGATATCGCAAATTAATAGAAAAAATGGCCAAATACACGCAACAATCCTTTAAATTAAAAATGAGTCACATAATATCTATCAGTCATAATATTTAAAATTTTTAAAAATGAAAATTAATAAATAATGCAATAAAATAATAAGCGTATACCATAACGTGAAACGCAGTCAAAACAATAAAATCAAGTAAAATATTCACTCACTAACCATTCAGCCAAGAAATACATTCACACCTTAACGGGATGTCGGAGCTGCAACAATCGAGTTTTGCTTTTCTTATTTTATTAATATCTTTTCTAATTCATAAATTAAACAAATATAATGACTTGTCCGCACTTAAGCTATGTTAATACAATAATTTTTGTTAAAATAAAAAATCATTTAGACTTATTATTTTATTATGAGCTTAGATTGGAAATTAGATATCAAATTCAACAAACCTAACCTTAAAATACGATACATTGAAAGTTTTTAGTATAACTTTTTATGTCTAGTATTTTGGTGGATTTCTTGAGTTGTCCGCACTAGAGTTTAATCTTACAAATTTTTTCTTTGTAGTAAAAAAACTCGATTAAACGCATCGTTTATTCATAAGTTAGGATTGAAAATATTATTAGGAGGCGCGCAGCTTCGTCATGCTCTTAAGCCTATATATGAGACGATAAATAAATTATCATAAAAAATAAAATAAAATTCATTCGAGGTCGAGCAAGTACCTCCTCAAAGCCGACCTGAACCTAATGAGCGATGGAAGATTCTTTATATCAGGAGGCAGGGAGTTCCAAAAATGCGCACTTTGAACTTGAAAGGAATTCCTTCCAGTCTCAGTACGCATGAAGGGCACTACGAAATCCTTAATCTCTTCCGTAGTGGCTATTCTAGATACATGTCTAGTGAAGAGACTCATTAGATACTCGGGAGTATTCATGCGCACGATTTTGTAAATAAGTACAGTCATAAAATACTGTCTCCTCGCATCAGTACACAGCCAACCCAGCGCAACTCTATGAGGAGAGATATGATCACCCGTTCTCATGCCTAATACACATCTCACACATGAATTTTGTAGTCTTTGTAATTGTCTTCTCAACTCTTGTGAGGCATCGATCAGAACTACTGAGCAGTAGTCAAAATGTGGAAACAGCAGGGTGGTTGCGAGTTGTTTGCGCAGAGCCTCAGTGGTACCGTGAAGGACGTAATTTCTGATCACTTAAGAGGTATTTCTGATCACATATTTACATGTAAAAAAGTAAAAGTATATTTCTTTTTCACACAAACGAAGCATTTCTTACGCTCAATCTATTTTTTCTCATAAATTAAAAAAAAGTTTTACCTACTAAAATCTTATAGATTATGATTTATAATAAATAATGATCAGAAATTACGCCCTGATCAGGAATTACGTCCTTTACGGTATACCGACGAAAAAACCGTAAGTCGTACATAATCCTATTAAATTTTTTAGTCAACATATTAATGTGTGGCTCCCATGATAGCTTAGAGTCAAGCACAGCACCAAGGCGCGTAATGGCATCAGAGAAAGATATTCCGACACTACCCTCAAGCTCAATCGTTCTTGGCTCACTAGCATAAAAGTCGTTAATAAATCGACTATTGTCAAAAACGATCGCCTTAGTTTTGCTTGCATTTAATGTGAGAGAAGCATCGACAGCCCACTCCGCTATGGTAATATTTTAATAATTATATTCCATCCACTGCGTCACGTACGTTATTAATATAAAGGCAAAACAATAAAGGCCCCAACACTGAACCCTGCGGAACTCGTAAATTGGCTGTTAGCCTATTCGATTCCTCTTTTACATACGTGGAAACCATTTGTTTGCTACCTAATAAAAAGGAGCTAATCTACTCGAGTGCAGCCCTGAAAAACCCCATTGATCTCAGCCTCGCAAGTAGTTTGGAGTGCGAGATCATGTCGAATGCCTTACTAGAGTCAAATAGAAGTAGTAACGTGACGAGTTTCTTATTTAGACCTGATCTTATATCGTCTGTAAGTTTAAGTATGGCAATCTGCGTTGAGTGATGCTTTCTAAAGCCAGTCTGCATGGAGTCAAGTATCTCATGTGTGGTAATGTATTCTTGCAATTGGTCATGGACGATCTTCTCAAGAACCTTTGAAAGAAAACATAAGATTGCTATAGGCCTAAAATTTTTAGGCAATGTAGGTATGCAGGACACTTTTTTAACGGCACAATGCGTGCACGCTTCCAAAGGCAAAGGAAGACCCCCCGTACAAAAGAGGAATTGAACAGAGTCACAAGATGTTCTCTGATAAACGGTAAAGCTTTGAGTATCACGCTCTGCGGGATGCCATCCTCGCCACAAGCCTGTGATGAAAAATGCGAAATTGCAAGGACTACATCATTAAAATTAATTGGCTTACATCAATTCTCTTACATTCCTCATTATCATCGTGTAGCGAGACTGACATCCCCACAAAGTGCGTATTAAGCTCACCCGGAGTAAATCCATACAAGTACTCTTGAGGTCTGGGCAAGAGCTCCAGATTTTTTAACTCCTTCCAGACATTACCTCTGTTAAGAGCTTCGAACAGTCCATTATGATAGTAAGTAGTCCTAGCTTATTCAGTCTATTCGTCTATCGTTTTACGCAGTTGCAGGAATTTGGAGAGATATCTCTCATCCTTCGTCCGTTTGTATCTTCGATACGTGGCATCTCTCTTGCACCGCATCTGCGACGATCCTTTGTCTATCCATGGAAATGTATCTTTACCAAGTTTAAGTGTTTTTAGCGGTGCCAGATTTTATATTGCTGCCGTAAGATTGTCACCGAGGCAGTCAAGTGCAGATTCCGGGTCAACTGTAAATGGCGTCTAATCATAGCCGGCTAAACTCTGTACCAATTATGTTGGACAAACACCTTTATAATTTCTATACTCAATTGCTTTTTTATCTGTTATGACATGATAAATAGCCAACCCAAAGCACATCTATGGGATAAAATATGATCATCCATCCTCACGCTTAATACATATCTCGCACATGAATTTTGCATTGTCTGTAGTCGTCTTCGTAGCTACTATGAAGCATCGAGCAGAACTACCGCGCAGTAATCAAGATACAGGAACAGCAGGGACGTTACGAGTTGTTTACGCAGAGCCTCATTGGTATACCGACGAAAAAACCACAGGCTATATCATTTTATTGAATTTTTTAGTCATCATATTAATGTGCAGTTCCCACGACAGTTTAGAGTCGAGTACAATACTAAGGCTCGTAACGGAATCGGAGAAAGGAATACCAACACTACTCCCTAGGTCAATCGTCCTTAGCTGACCAATATAATAGTACATTACGATACACGTGCTCTAAGTGGTCCTTTTTTACACGGCGTGAAGTTATCACCCAAGCGCAGCGAGGGTACTAAGCACGTCGTGTAAGAGGACGATTCCGAGCACACGTATCGTATATTATTTTATAGCACGTGTGAGATAAATCCACCACACGTAATCTATAATCTAGAAAATCAATTTTAACGAAATCTATACGATCCACAAATGATAATTCGAAAAAAAGTGAAAACTATATACATCATCAAAACTGAACCTTTCGCAAACAAATAAGAAAAGCAAAAACGATTTCAAAAGCATTCTAAGAATGTGAAATTATATTAATAAGCATATGTCACTGATATTTTATTAATAATTAAATACAATATGCTAACAAAATCTTGCCGATTATTTAGATTCATGTATATACACAAATCAAACAAAGTAAAGCATCTAGTTCATTGTTCATGTATGCATCTCTCTCTTTCTCATCGTTAGGCCGTACGCACTGTACACGCATGCGCGTCGCTCAAATGTCTTATATATTTCGAAAACTCACGACACAGCAAGAATTTGTGGGAACCTACTATATCATCGCGTCCATTCTCTCAATGCGTAAGAGAGAGACAGAAAGATAGTAAGAAGCAGAAATGTAAACGCGCCTCAGCGCGAGTCAGTCTTTGTCGTGTGTTCGCCTCGAGCACACCGTGCCTTGTTCCTAATCAATAAAACTCATTAATTATTTCACTTTTTAGAGTTTTCACTTGCTGCCTTCCTCAACCTGAATTCTCTTGAACACGCTGCAGTTGTAAACGCTGCATTCAACATCTAATTATATACTCGAAGTTTACATTGGTGACCCCGACATTCAAGGAATGCGTCAACGAGGTTCAGGACGCTCATCACACTGGTGACAGCAGAGAAGTCAAAGGGAATTTTCGTCGCACTTCGACGCAACGAGGCAACAATACAGCGCACCTGAAGTGCAAATTTAACTCCAGGCAACCCTTGCTTGTCGAGACAATCTCCAAGCACATGCAACAACGAGACTTCCAAGAAGTTAAACAAATACAGCGCACCTGAAGTGCAAATTTAACTCCAGGCAACCCTTGCTTGTCGAGGCAATCTCCAGGCACACGCAACAACGAGATTTCTGAAGCATTCTACAAATTCAGCGCACCGGAAGTGCAAATTCAGCTCAGGCAGCTCTTGTTCGTTGAGATTTTCTCCGAGCACTCGAAACAACGTGTCTTCCAGGAAAATTCAACAACCGCCGCATCGAGATTTTGCAGTAAGAAGCTACTTCAACATCTCATCGAACATCATTGCGATCTAGGTAAAACATTTTTTTAAGGGAGAGTGCATATATAAATCGCACATTTTTCGGGTATAAAGCGAAATTGCGTAAAGGCCTTTTAAGCGAAAACACGGCCATTTTGAAATCAAAAAGTGCGCGCAATAAGCATATATATATAGCTATACATGACCGCACTCAAGCTTCTCTTTATCAGCGCAACGGTCAATTCTAAGAATTTAAAAAGCTAACAACGACGCTCAATTTACCGCTTTTTCAAATTTCACGCACATTATTCTAATGACAAACCCCGCTTAAAAACAATATACGTAAACGTTTTACTAATTTTTTATAAACATTTTCATAAGTTTTTCATTAAATAAATAATAATTATTTTTACGCGATAAGTGAAACTAACCTCGCATCGTATCTAGTGACTTATCATCTAGTGAAGTTTCATATAGTAATATTTCGTGTCGTGATAATTTATCTAGTAACATTCTATTTGCTAATACGCAGCTTGTAACATTTTTATGTGCAAGCAGCAGTCAAACGTGTTCTGCTAGAAAATTATTTACTCTTATTTTTTGCATATAGTACGCCGCGCATATACGAAATATTACTGCAACGTGAAACCGCGTTATAACTCATACTACATATTAATATTACTTTAGTACAAGCAGTGAACTCAGATCTAAGAATCTTGTAATATATTTGTAAATAGTAGCATTAAGTTAACTTGGTAGGCGTATTGTTTAACCTTAATAGTTATATTAGACACGCGTGATTATTGCTGAGGATCTTTGATATATTGTGATACACCTGCGTGTGTGCATATTTTAAAGTACGTTTTCTGTAACCTCAGTAATAGACGCGTCTATTACTCAGTAATAGCTATTACCTCAGTAATAGCTACGCGTAGCTAACATGGCACCGCCAACCGATCAGGAACGCATCGCTCAACTAGAAGCTGACCTGGCTACAGCACGTCAAAACAATGCTGCTGCACACGTAGAACATTACCGCGTGCCTAAGTTACCACCATTCTATAAACGCGACCCCAATATTTGGTTTGCTCAAGTAGAAGCTTCATTTCGTAACGCAAAAATTACCTCTCAAGAGACTAAGGCAGACACGGTCATAGCCGGCCTCGATGCAGACGCCGTCGGTGTTATAAGCGATTTAATTTTAACGCCCGATCCCACGAATCAATATGACCGCGTTAAACAACGTTTGATTAATGCATACGCAGCTTCGAGCGCGGCTAGGCTGAGACAACTTCTACAGGGTCAAGTCGTCATCGACGGAAAACCTTCAGAGTTATTGGCGCGCATGCGTAATTTAAATAAAGACGCGTGTAACGATATTGTACTTAAATCCATATTTATGGAGCAAATGCCAGTACATTGCCGCCCCGTGCTCGCAGCTTCTAGAATCGAGGACTTGCAACAATTAGCCGAGCTCGCAGACACCGTGGTAGAAGCCGTGATCCTCGGTAATACCGAAGTATCTGCCGTATCGCACAAAAGCTCTACCAAACCGAATACTCAGGTACAAGAACAATTAGATAAAATCACCGCCGACTTGGCAAAGTTAACAGCCCTCGTGCACAAACAGAGCGGAAATAATGCAAATCGCAGTCGTTCGCTCTCTCGTTCGTCGGAACCAAGCAACGCCCAAAACGGTAAAAAACGTGATCAATCCGGTCTTTGCTGGCGTCATAAGAAATTCGGTGCTAAAGCACATAAATGTAACCCACCATGTTCTTGGCCCGCAAGCACATCTGACAATCAGGTAAACTAGAACAACCTGTCGTTGCAGAGGCGTGCGCACAGGTTCAACAACTCTCTAAACGCCTCCACATACGCGATCGCAAAACCGGTCAATCATTTTTAATCGACACTGGTGCTGATATCTCACTCATACCCAAGCCCGCGAACTTTCCAGGCAAGATGAGTGAACTCAAGCTCTTCGCCGCTAACGGGATCGCTATTGACACTTACGGTACCTCTAAGCTTTCCTTAGACCTAGGCCTTCGTCGCGCTATATCGTGGAATTTTTGCATTGCAAACGTTTCCTCTCCAATAATCGGTGCTGACCTACTTGCGCAATTCGGTATTTCGGTTGACCTCAAGCATCGTTGCTTGATCGATACCATCACTGGACTTCGCACGTACGGCGTTACTAAAGTACCATGCACTCAGTCTATTAACCGCGTCGATCCAGCTTCTAAATATGCGAAGCTTTTAACAGCATTTCCCAGAGTTATCGGAGTAGAACAACCAACCCCTCTCGAAACTCGCGGCGTGCAGCATCACATAATTACCTCAGGCCAACCTGTAGCCGAACGTCCTAGGAGATTACCACCAGATAAACTCAAAGCCGCTCAAGCCGAGTTTAAACGCCTTATCGACGCAGGCATCTGCCAACCTTCGAGCAGTGCCTGGGCTAGCCCCATCCACCTCGTCAAGAAAAAAGACGGCGAATGGCGAGTGTGTGGCGATTACCGTCGTCTTAATCAGATTACCGTACCCGACCGCTACCCCGTGCCACACTTGCACGACTTTCCGGTAGTTTTAAGCGGAAAAACAGTTTTCTCTGCGCTCGACCTCCACAAGGCCTACCATCAGATTCCCGTAGCTCCTGAGGACATTCCCAAGACTGCGGTAATCACGCCTTTCGGCCTGTTCGAATACCGCGCCATGACTTTCGGATTACGGAACGCCGGGCAAACGTTTCAACGCTACATACATAAAGCGCTAGGTGACCTTGATTTCATTTTTACTTACTTGGACGATATACTCGTCGCTTCCGCGTCGGAGGATGAGCACGTAAATCATCTAAAAATAGTCTTACAGAGACTACAAGATTTTCATTTAAGACTAAATTTAGAAAAATGCCAATTCGGTTGCACTGAATTAGTTTTTTTAGGACACCTTATTAACCGTGACGGATTTAAACCTACTCCAGACAAAGTCACGGCCATAAGCAACTATCCTAAACCCCGGGATATTGACGAACTCAGACGCTTTCTCGGAATGGTAAATTTTTACCGCCGGTGTATCAAGAACGCTGCGGAAACTCAAGCACCCCTTAATGCGTACCTGCACGACGCTCGCAAGCGAGACAAACGTCCCATTAATTGGACTCCGGAAGTAGAAGCCGCCTTCATTAAATGTAAGGACGATCTAGCCTTACATTTATAACGTAGCTACTATGGCTCACCCAGTTATCTCTGCAGAAATTCGCCTAGTCACAGACGCGTCGGATTTCGCGATGGGGGCCGCAGTGGAGCAATTTCACAACGATACTTGGCAACCTCTCGCGTTTTTCTCGCGCAAATTTACGCCAGCTCAACGCGATTACAGTGCTTACGACCGAGAGCTCACCGCCATATACGAAGCTGTGAGATATTTCTTGTATTTACTTGAGGGACGCAATTTTAAAATATATACGGACCAAAAAGCTCTCATGTACGCTTTCATGCAAAATTCAGATCGCGCGTCGCCACGTCAAGCCCGTCAACTTTCTTATATATCTCAATTCACCACACAAATCGTATACCGTCCTGGCTCCGAAAACACAGTCGCACATGCGTTATCTCGTGTAGAAGCTTTTCGTATACCTGATCAATTCAACTTGCCAGAATTATCGGCAGAGCAAGAAAGTGACGAGGAGCTCCAAGAGCTAATTAAATCTCCAGACCAATCACCTACCTTTAGGAAACTCTCCTGGGGTAATCCACCCTTATCGGTCTATTGCAATGTTTCTGAAGACTCCTTACGTCCATATATACCCAAAACACTGCGTGAGCGAGTTATCTCTCTGTTTCATTCTATCTCTCATTCCAGCGCAAAGGTGACAGATAGACTGATCAGGCAGCGTTATATATGGCCGAATATGCACCGCGACGTCGCGCGTTATTGTAAACACTGCATAGACTGTCAACAGTCTAAGATAACCCGACATGTCAAAATGACGCCAGATCAATTCATAGCTCCTGACGGACGCTTTTCTCACGTCCACATCGACATAGTCGGCCCCTTACCACCCAGCGAGGGTTATCAGTATTGCTTGACCATGATCGACCGATTCTCGCGTTGGCCCGAAGCCATTCCGATCAAAGAAACTTCTGCGCGTACAGTTGCCCGTGCATTCTATGACAACTGGGTATCTCGCTTCGGATCACCTCAGATCATAACTTCGGACCAAGGCGCGCAATTTGAATCCGAACTCTTCTCAGCCCTATTATCCTTAATTGGCACACAACGAATTAGAACTACCGCGTACCATCCAGCCGCCAATGGCCTCGTCGAACGCTGGCACAGAGATCTCAAATCGGCGATCATGTGTCATCAAGAGCAATGGTCACGCGTGCTACCTACCGTACTTCTCGGTTTAAGAACCCGCATCCGGTTAGATACTAACGCATCACCCGCAGACTTCATCTATGGTACACAACTCAGAATCCCTGGCGAATTTTTCCTTCTCGGTGACTTAGACCCGAATCCGCACTACTTCCTCGAAGAATTTCGCGAGCATATGAAACAAGTACGCCCAGTACCCGTAGTACACAAATACACTAAAAAAGCATTCGTATATAAAGATCTATCGTCTTGTTCTCATGTATTCATGCTCATTAAAGGTGTTAAAAGGTCCCTAGAAAAGCCATATAAAGGACCATACAAAGTTCTCGAGCGCATCTCAGACCGAGTATATTCAATAGAGGTCAACGGTGCACCAAAAAGCGTATCCATTGAACTACTTAAACCGGCGTATATCTTACGAGAAGACATTAATGAATCTCAGAGTTCAGCTGAGCCTGGACCTAGTGCGACTAGCCCCACGCCCAGCGAATCGCAACCATTACGAACATACTCACGTAAAAAAGTAAACTTTGCACCGAATCCAAAAAGCGCAAATGAATAAATAAAAATGCATTGTAAATACCCGCGAACTTAACTTAAGATAGCTTAGATAGTGAATGTAACTCGTGCCAAAGTTTACTTAATTTTTAATAATTTTTATGTACACTGTATTTATTTAGCAAAAAATCATTAACCTTATGTATTATTTTATGTTTATATTTCTTTTTTTTTTTTTAAATTGTAACTGAATTTTTATATTACAATCGACAATTTTATATTTTTGCAAACTACCTACTTTCCGTCAAAAGATATTTATATTTAAGCTAATACGACCTTTTCTTTTGTAAACCCGAATTTAATGTAAAATTACCTAATTGTTAAAATTTTAAACACGCAAAATTTTTTTTTATGAGGGGGAGTATGTGGGAACCTACTATATCATCGCGTCCGTTCTCTCAATGCGTAAGAGAGAGACAGAAAGATAGTAAGAAGCAGAAATGTAAACGCGCCTCAGCGCGAGTCAGTCTTTGTCGTGTGTTCGCCTCGAGCACACCGTGCCTTGTTCCTAATCAATAAAACTCATTAATTATTTCACTTTTTAGAGTTTTCACTTGCTGCCTTCCTCAACCTGAATTCTCTTGAACACGCCGCAGTAGTAAACGCTGCATTCAACATCTAATTATATACTCGAAGTTTACAAATTTATAAACTATAGTTTTCGTTTTCTTGATGTTTTTCATTCTTTATTGAAGTATTTATATTTTTTGGTTGATTTTCTACACTGAGAGAATGTTGGTGCGTCTGCTGGAATCGCAAAGTACAGCGCGTGCGTCGTCTGTTTTGCACGGCAGCTCAACAGAATTTGGGAGCGCAGCCGTCCCAAAACATGAGGCAGCCTTTGTTTTTGTTAAGGCCTGACCCTAAAGACACAGGTAACTTAAGTTACCTACACACCTTTAGGTACACGACGAGATTGCGCAACATGATGCAATCACACCCAACAAGAGAGGCGCACTCCGGAAATGGGTAACGGCCGCAATTGCTACAACATGATGCAATGATGCGCAACCGATTTTCGGAACTACCCCCGACTGTGCGACATTGCACCATCTACTGCAACCATGAACAAAGGCTAAGCCAATGAGAGGACGCACCGCCATGGGTCCGAATCACGCAATCAGTTGCAACAAGACAAATGAACCCCGAATTGCATCAACCATCGTAACAACAAGAGGACGCATTTGACTGGTGGGAGAAGGGCCCCAGCGAGTATATAACTTCCATCCGCCCGAGGCCAGGATTCATTTGGTCTTGAATTCAGAACCAGTTACTCCGATCAACGTTGAAATCCATAGAGTGTGTCATTAGTTATCTAACTTAATAAAGAGAGTCTTTATCTATACATATAAAATAGCAGTGTGTTTTTATTGAATACTCCTTGAGTTTCACCTCTTGATCGGGCAACTTACCCACGGGCTATAACATACCATCTCCGATCGGTAAAAGGCCTTCTACCTACATCCATAATCTATGGATCAAGGGTGAGGTCATAACAGTTTTATATACGTATACTACAGGTGCCTTTAAATAAAGACGTCAGCTATACAAATTCTGAATGATTATAAATTTGATTTTATTGAGTTTAGATAAAAAAATATCTTATGCGATAAGATATTATGAATAATATGTAGTACTCATAAATAATTTCAAAATATTATTATCTTAATAATATAAAAATTTAATATTACTTTAACTCATTTATTTTAATTTTTATAATCTATAGAAATGAAATATAACGAACATTAATTTTTTATGAATATATTTATTAAATAACAAAATTTATATCAAACATGAATAATAGATAATACATTTTTACAAAAATATATCTTATAATTATAGCATATACTTATTTATAATATAATTAGTATTATTTTTAATGACATGCATAACCGGTGCTGTAGTAAGTATATTTTTATAATAAATAAATTTGTTTTGATTTGATTCTTCAATAAAATATGCTTGAATATGCTCATCAAACATTTTTTCTTCAAACATAGCAAATTCAAAATATATCTCATCATGTATGTATGCAATATTTAATAATTTTCCGAAACATTTTTCTATTTTCTTAACATTTGAGGCAATGAAATCTCCAACTTCATAAATATTATCATTTAATTTAACTTTATCATGTAGCGTGTATTCAGAATTTTTTTAGTGATCTTGAAAATAATTTTTTTTATGGACTTTTTTCATGACAGTACCCAATATTATTTCTTTATCGTTGAAAGTTTTAATATGAATTGTTTCGCTCAGTTTCAATCCTTGTTTTATTGCTATTGTTTTGATCAAGTTGATGTTGTTACTCAATGGACTTGCATTGGATTTAATGTACTGATGAAACGATTCAAATCTCATGCTCCAAAATTTGATGATAGGCCCATTATTTAATAAAATTTTCGGGTAGTGAATAAGAAAATGAAATTTTGGTTTCAAATATTTATAAAACTTAATATATAATTAATTTATAATTTTAATTGAAACTTTTAACAATCCTGCGTGGGCAGGAATAAACCGTGGCGACATTAGAATGTCAAAATCGTCCTTAAATGTTTATACAATTCCCATCGTGGTACTAATTTAGGAATTAAATCGCCGATAATTATCCCTAGAAATGTTATGAGACTAATCATTTCTGATGCAGAACTTTTGAAAATTAATGAATTTTTACGTTGGTCAAATCGTATTGATGCAGGCTTGTTCATACCGTAAGTTCCAAAATTAAAACTTTGCACTCTACTATTGAATTGAATTATTGTAAAATATTTTTTATCAAGAATAAACGTTTCTAATAATGAATCAAGAACATAATAACCAACTCCTTCCAAAAAATCGTGCATAAAATCTACTCTAAAGTTTTCAGTAATGTGGAAGTCTTTAATTTTGTGAAATACGCAAAGTTCTTTAATACCTGCACGATGTCCATCTGCTAAAGCCACATCGGCGATGTAATTCATTTTGTTTCTCATAAGAGAGTTATCTTCTTCTATCATTTGCTTGCACTCTTCTTGTGAGGCTTTACAAATCCTACAATAAAATTTAGCATTGAAACTTTCTACAAAGCCGAAAATACTATTCAAGCCTAGGTTATCACCAAGAATTAAATATGTTTGAAAGTTCAATTGTGATATTTTTCCCTCATTATTAATAATGATAGCCTCATCCCTCAAGTTGTTTAATTCTTCTATTATGTTAGCAAAAATTTTTTCGTTGCTATTTTCCTTTTTATCTGAAGCATAAAAATGAGATGAAAAAATTATGCTTTCAAGTTTAGAAGAAATACTGGAAGGTAAACACGCAATGGATACATAAATGGCTCCAAATTTATTTTTGCCAGCATATCTACCCATGGCATTTCCTACTTCTAATTCATCATAGAAGATGAAAAGTGATAAAATTATTCCTTGATTAAATCTTTTAGCATAGTTGGAAATGATACTTGATGGCTTAAATAACTCTTCAATATGATTCATAATTTTACTGAACATTCCTGGTATTTCTAAAAAAAACTTTCAAACTTTTTTTTAATGGAATGTGGTAGCCATAAATATTTTCTGGAACTAGAACATCATTTTCTTTGACGTGAGCATATTTAAAATTTCTGGCTATGAAAAACTCCTCTGCGTCAATAAAACCCCTACCTCGTAAAATATCAAACCGTTTTGTTTCAGTATTTATGTTATCAAAAATATTAGCGTGTTCATGAAAACATTCTTCTATACTATGTAAAGTGTAATCACTAATTTTTTCTGTTTTTAGTATGTCCAAAATATCTTTTTTTATTGATGGTAAATAAGTATTTTTATTGAAATCCATCATAAAATGTACAATATCTTGGACGAATTTTCTGGAAAAGTCTAAACTACCATACAGATGAAAAATAAATCCAATTAAATGATTTAAAAGGACCATAAATTCCATTTTCAAAAAATTGAAAAGACAATATTAAAATAAAAATTGTTTAAAATTGAAATATAAAACAATACTGAAGTAAAAAAAGTAATTTTAAAATGAAACAGTATTGAAATAAATAATATTTAAAAAAACAATATTAAGATAGTAGATAATATTGAAATGAAATAAAAACAAATTTCAGGAAAATCAAATAGAAAAAATTAATGTATAGATTATATTAACATTTCAAATTATAATTTATTAATGTCGATAAGCATTTTGTGACATAAGAGCAACTTTTTCTAAATGTGAATTCATAAATTAATTTTTCCGAAAAATTCCACACAAAATCGTAAATATACGGCACCGACCGCAAAGCACACAAGCACTTGAAGCAGGTTTCAACTGCTGCATTTACATCCGTAAATTTATGTAAATGATTATCGATAGCTAAAAAGAATGTGGCTTCTTCCAATTCTCCGCAGCAAATGACATATGGTAGGTTTTCAAGTTGAATGCTTTTTAACCATTCTTCATGACCCTTTCTGTCACTTCCCAATTAAGTGATTTCCTGTAAAATAAAAGGCTGATTCCATTTCAAATCGAACAATCAGTATACACTCAAGTCACCAATTACTGCGCTAATGGAGTATGTTATTCTACCCTAAAAATAAGGGTATACGTATTTTTTTATTTTGCTGAAATATCAAAATTGCATCAGATATGCACTTTTGAAAATTGCATACAAAAACTAAATGTTAAAACTGAAAATGTTGAGAATAACTTTAGAGAGCTATCGTTTTACCAATTTCCAATGAATTTTGATAAACCTTTTTTTATTTTATTTCGTTGTGAGCCCTCTTCAACTCCGTGCAAGAAATTTAAAAAAAAACTAAAAAATGACTGAGATATATGCATTTTACCAAAAAATTTTTTTTGCTGATAGAGGACCAAAATACCTATCTAATAGTACTTGTTTGATCCCGGGTTTTTTGGTTTGGAGCGAGAAAAAAATTCACAAATTTTGTTGGTGAAAAATGCTTGTATATACGTTCGGAAGTCTTAAGCAGTCTGCATTCAAACACTGTCGTATGCTTGGCTCATCATTTGTTTACATTTGTATGCATGTATATAGCATCAATAGTGATATATATATATATATATATATATCACTACACACACATATATATATATATATATATATATATATATATATATATATATATATATATATATATATATGTGTGTAAATTCGTAATATAAAAATAAATATTTAAACATGAAAAAAAAGAATTCTATTCGTGTATATCTATATTATGTATGTTTCGATGTACAAACAATAGGAGGCTAACTCATGGACAAATACATCGCGTAACCAAAACAGCATATTAGAACTGTTATATAGAAGCTAGTTATTTTTACGGCTGCTTTGAAAGGTGCTTCTCGGGCTTGTGAAAAATTCAACAAAATTGTGAAATAACAATGTCCGAAATTTACTCTTCTAAAAGAATTTTATGTCCCGATTTTTTTCAAATGCATAAAAAGGTAGTTTATATGAGCAGTAATTCACGTTTTAGACCGTTGGAAGATTTAGCCATTAATTTGGCACAGCTTCATCCAGATTTAAATATATTGCCATCTACTAATGTATGTAAAAATTGCCATAAACGCATATCAAAAATGATTTTAAGTGATCTTGAGTCTATATCTGAAAATGAAATCACTGAACTTTTTAGCGGAAGAGATGATGATTTTATTCCGAAAACACCCGAACGGATAGAGGAATTAAACGAGAGTATTAATTCAGTTTTACCTGAATGCATCTCACCCCTAAAAAGAAAAACTGCAATACCTGACAATTTTAGAGGAAATTACGTATCTAAAAAGAAAAAATCCTTAATTTCAGCTTTTTCTGCTACTGTTGGAAGTAAATTAGAAGATGCGTATGGCATTTCAGTTGAATCAATAGAATCGGACGAAAATTCCACTGAAAACTATTGGAATGAATTTTTAGAAAATTTTAAATTGGCTTTAGAAAAATGCTCTTCTATTTCGGAGAAAATAAAACTTCTAACTCTACTACCTTCAAAATTAAGCAAAATAAAAGTTTGCTCACTATTCCCGAATATAAGCGAGTATATGATAAATAAATCAAGAAATCTCGTGAAAAATAAAGGAGTTTATTCGGAGCCAGATTTATATACTGGTCATCCTATTGATGAAAGCACAAAAAATATCGTTATGGAATATTTTTTAAATGATGATTTTAATTGTAGTAGACAAAGTCCAAATAAATCTGATGTCGTAACTGTTAAAATTAATAACACAAAAACTAAAAAAGTCAAACGGTTTCTTACTCGAAGCTTAAAAGAAACATATAGTCAATTAAGAAAAGAAAATCCAAACTTACAAATAGGAAAATCGAAATTCTATAGTCTAAGACCAAGTTTCGTCTTAACTAGCCCTGTGAAGGAAGCTTGTCTTTGTGTACATTGCGAAAATTTTGAACTGTTTCTTACAAGTTTGATTCGTTTTAGAGGCGATAAGAATTCCGAATTAGATTCAATTCGTTCAGAAATAACTAACACAATGTTGTGTTCTGAACCATCTGATTCATGTTTCTTGCAAGAATGCAAAGATTGTCCCGGTGGTGCGGGTATCACATTAGAATTGTTAAAACTGAAACAAAATTGTGAAGATGAAATTACGTTTGCTTTGTGGGATAATGGTAATCTTATTAAACAAACAATAAGCTTAACAGTTTTTAAAGAAAAACTTTCAATCTGCGCATTGAAAGCAAGTACTCATATATACATAAAAAATATTCAACGTGAAGCTATGAAAAAGAAAAAGAAGAAGGTAAAGCTGATCCTACTAAGTTAATCATCCACGTTGACTTTGCAGAAAATTGGTCTGTAATAAATAATAAAGCGGTTCAAGGAAATCATTGGGTAAATAACCAAATTTCTATTTTTACTGCAGTCTGTTACCAAGGAGAGATAACACAAAGTTTTGCGATAGTTAGTGACGACAAAAAGCATAATACTGCATATGCACTGCTAGCAATAAATAAAATTATCGATCTTATGAAAAAGAATTATTTAGTTACTAAAGTCACTATCATATCAGATGGAGCTCCAAGCCAATTTAAAAATCGTTTTCAACTACATGAATTCAAACATTGGTTTTATGAAATGAAATGGTTATTTTCTGCGACTGGTCATGGGAAAGGAGCCGTTGATGGAATAGGTGGGCTTCTAAAGCATTATGCTACTTCACATAACTTGAAAAGAGTTCATGAAGAATCGATACAAAATGCTGACGATTTTATAAATTGGGTTCAAAGTTACACCAATGCAATAGAAATCATTTTACTACCAATAAATGAGATTGAAAGATTTAGAAAAAAGAAAAATATTGAATGGAGTGGGGTTTCTAAATATAATGGAATTCAAAAAAGTCATATGTGGTTAAAAAAACTTGGGGAATTAAAATTACATATATTTATTGGCAGGACAGCTATACATGCACTAAATGAAGTGAAAAACAAGAAAAAAAAAGCCAAGCGTCGTGAGACTACATTTAAAACTAAAAATAATAAGCGCAAAAATAAAAAAAAATAATTATCTATAATTATTTTTTTGACGCATCCCAACAGTGAGAGGCAAGGGGAACTCACTCTAAAAAAGCACCCCGAAGGGAACAAAATCCTTCTACGTCCACGTCGTTGTTCCTGGATAATGCTAAACGAAGGATAATATTTAAATGTCGACTGCTTAAGACTTCCGAACGTATATACAAGCATTTTTCACCAACAAAATTTGTGAATTTTTTTTCTCGCTCCAAACCAAAAACCCGGGATCAAACAAGTACTATTAGATAGGTATTTTGGTCCTCTATCAGCAAAAAAAATTTCAGCAAAAAAAAATGGCCTTTTCGAGAAAAATGCATGTGCATAAAAAGTGCATTTTTTGGTAAAATGCATATATCTCAGTCATTTTTTAGTTTTTTTTTAAATTTCTTGCACGGAGTTGAAGAGGGCTCAAAACGAAATAAAATAAAAAAAGGTTTATCAAAATTCATTGGAAATTGGTAAAACGATAGCTCTCTAAAGTTATTCTCAACATTTTCAGTTTTAACATTTAGTTTTTGTATGCAATTTTCAAAAGTGCATATCTGATGCAATTTTGATATTTCAGCAAAATAAAAAAATACGTATACCCTTATTTTTAGGGTAGAATAACATACTCCATTAGCGCAGTAATTGGTGACTTGAGTGTATACTGACTGTTCGATTTGAAATGGAATCAGCCAAAAACAATTATAAAATGATCAACAAATTTATAATAGAAATAGGATAAATTCATGATACAAAATGTCCAATCGTAATTAGACACATCTTTCAAAAATCGCGTATAAATTATCTGACTATTATATAAAAGGACAGCGTTTGTTTGAATGTTCTCAATTATCTCAAAAACTACTGAACCGATCGTTTTCAAATTTTAAATTTAAATTCTTTATAATGTGACGAGTGTTATAGGCTATATAAATAATTACTTTTTTAATCAATAATTGCAATAAACTAATTATAGACCTAGATCTTAACGCGTAGGGAATAGGGACTACTTTTTTTCGGCGTTCTGCGGTCAACATGCTCTATCCTTGCTACTTTCCTTGGTTGCCCAATAGGTGGCGACCGATTTTGTCTTTCACTTTATTAAACTGGTACGGTAGAAATACTTATACACCTATGATATTCCGTAACTTCAACACAATAAATTTTTATTGCATATTCTCTAATCACAGAGTAATATTACCACGGATTATTTAATGAAATATTTTCTTTTTCCATTAGGCAGAATCAAAAATTAGACAATTTTTTTAACTTTAGAAAAAATTTTATATCTTCAATTTAAATATAAATTTTTTGACTTATTGGTACTAAATTGAACATATATCGAAAAATAAAAAAAAAAATTCAATGCTTATTTTTTCTACAAAAAAAAATTATTTTAAATGAAAATTCATTCTATTATCACATGGTTCACAAACGAAAAATGTTGTGTATTCCGAAGTTTTGTAAGAGTACGATTTAATAAATAATAGTTTTTGAGATTCTATTTCTATACCTACCGACTTCTGCCCAACTATTGCGCGGGCGAAGCCGAGACGGGGGATGCTAGTTATATATAAAATAGAACAAAAATGAGTAAATATTTTAAGTTTCTCCACTGTAACCTATTGGTTATATCCTATATTAAAAGGGAAATGAGCTATAGAGCGCAGCCATATTGCTGAGCAAAAAATGTGATTGGTCAATAGTGGTCGCCATATTGCTTAGTTCTGCGATGCCGAAAGTGGCAGAGTTAGAGCGGGAAATTCAAAAATGTTTTTAAAAAAAGTATTAAAAAATAGTTTTTACAATTTGATAATTAATAAATAATTCTAGAAAACAAAGTTACTATAGCAAAATTAATATTCCTATATTAAAAGAGAGATGAGCTATAGAGCGCAGCCATATTGCTGAGCAAAAAATGTGATTGGTCAATAGTGGTCGCCATATTGCTTAGTTCTGCGATGCCGAAAGTGGCAGAGTTAGAGCGGGAAATTCAAAAATGTTTTTAAAAAAAGTATTAAAAAATAGTTTTTACAATTTGATAATTAATAAATAATTCTAGAAAACAAAGTTACTACAGCAAAATTAATATTTTTTCATTATTTACATATTTTTGAGTTTCAAAAATTTTTTGAAATTCAAAAAAATATAAATAATAAAAAAGTTAATTTTGTTTTAGTAACTTTGTTTTTTAGAATTATTTATTAATTATCAAATTGTAAAAACTATTTTTTAAATACTTTTTTATAAAACATTTTTGAATTTCTCGCTCTAACTCTGCCACTTTCGGCATTGCTGGCTTAGTTGCTTAGCATTAGAAATTGTAATATAAAGTGGAGTACAATCTCTTAAAGTTCTTAGACTTAAGAGAAACATTATACAGAGTACAATTTCTTAGAGTTCTTAGAAAATAGAAATTAGAGTACTTTTTTTTTAAGAATTAAATCAAAATAAGTTTAGATCAATTTGCTATTTGAACCAATTCATCTAAAAAGTTTTGTTTTATCAAATTGCCCAATGTTTTATCACAAGGATAGATTGATATAAAATTAATGAAGTGAACAAAGATAGTACTATATTTTATCACTCTGAAGCAAGGGGTCTGAAAGAAAATAGAGTACAGTTCATTTAGAAAAATTTGTTATTATTAAAATCAACAAAAATATAAATTTAAAAATAAAAATGAAATGAAATAAGAGATTGATTGTGAAAAAGTAAGAATATTTAATTTTCATATTGTATTTTTTATTTTCAATCATATTGTATTTTTATATTTTTAATTTTAATTTGTAAGATCATAAATGTATTATGTATTGATATTTATTATTTATAAATTCAAATTTAAATAAGGTTAAAATAAATTATACTTTTAACTTTAACTAACGTTAAATAATAAAATTAATATTGCCAAAGTTTACTCAAAAGATAACTTCCTTGGTCATCATGTTATTATACATTTTTTTAGCAATTGTCATATTTAAAAGTTCTATTGATTTTACTATATTTATACTAAAATAAATTTTTAATCCGCTACATCTGTTACCACTAATTCTGCAATTTGAATATCTGGTAAAAATTTATATATCATAGCAGCTAGAGAAAATTTTGTATGATATGTGCCTATTCCATTAACATGCATAAATGCGTGGAATATGCTTCACTGATTTTTCCTTTATTAATCTGTTTTTAAAGGATATATGAACAATTTAGGATCAACTTTTAATGATAACAAATCTAATCTATGTGCAAGTACTTTATTTAGATTAATGTTTGTATAAAATGTTCAACTTTGTCGATAATCATCTATATTTTTTCATTTAATAAAATAGTAATAATGAATATTAGAAGAATGTTATTAAGTGAAGTACTATAAATGATTATAGAAAAAGTAAACATGTTATATATGAATATTATTCAAGATAAAGTACTTACACATAGATTATAATTATTATCATTAAAAACAAATTGTTGTCGATTGATTGAAACTTTACCATTTTCAGTGACAGTTATCGATGCTGCCAAAGTGTTCAAATAAATCAAATAAAATGTAAATTTTTAGTAGATACTTCAAGAGTATTGGTTAGAATGTAGATAATAGATTATTTAGATTAAAATTAGCAAACATAAATTTATTTCAGTTATTAATAAAAGATGGGTTATTTTAACTTTGGTAATATTATCATTTAATTAAATATATGTTTATAGAAGATAACAAATGTGAATTGGAATTTAAAATAAATGCAAGTTTTTTTTATGAACATAATAAAAAAATTTGAATTTATATAATAAAAAGGTTCTTCTGTCATATTGATCTATTAATACTTTTTAACATTTCATCTTATCTAATCGAATGTGTATAATTTTCAATTTTATTTTCATGGTATTGTATATCAAATGTTTGAAATTATAATTATTTATGACGTATATTTGACCAAAAATGAAAATTATCTGCAAAATCTCAATCACACAAGATCAACTAGAATTGTATGAAGAAAAAATTTTATAGAAATGCTAAACAACCAGAAAAGTATAATAATCGAGTTGATCTTTGCTCTATTATAATTACTTTACAACATATGGTAAAAGTTGATATTAGAAATTGTATAACATCTAAGGAATATACATCAGCATTTAATAATAAATTTATTATTATAAAAATAAGTTTTAAATTTTAAAAATAAAAAAATTACATTTATTTAGATTGTCTTTTTATTTAAATCAAGTCCATTTTTTACTTTTGTGCTTACATTTATTTTTTATTATAAATAATTTATTTAATAATATAATTTTTAAACACAAAATTAATTTTATATCAGTCAAGTTTATTTTTATTTTGTATTTTATTACAAAATTATATATTGAATATTAGAAAATTATTTTATTAAACATTATTACAAAATAATACTAAGATAATTATTTAACATCAAGATTTCTAAGTAATTACACATAATTAAAAATGTATGTTTTTTAAATTAAAATTATTGACTGAATTGTAATTATTTTCAAATGATTTTTAATTCGTTTTTATATACTTCTTCACTTCAATTAAAAAAAAAAAAAACATACATTAGAAGCTAATAGAATATGTATAAAATTTCCAATAAAAGAAATACACCAAAAGTATAAAAGTACACAGAGATAAAAAAATATTTTCAATGAAAGAAATTTGTATTTCTTTTTCCTAATTGAAAATTGACCTTTCCCGATTTTAACGATTGTTTTAAGTATACACGTGCGTTTTTTGTTATAATCGAGTAGAATGAAGAACTTTGTAAATTTCTCGAATGATAATAAGAATAAATTTTTCTCGAATATAGAGCCTTACAAATTCATCAGAGGCACTATTGCACTATATAGGGGTAGGATAGGTAGGAATGAGGTAAATTCCAATTTTGATATTATGATTAAATTGTTTGAAATCTCTTATTATTCAATTAGATTACGGTAAATAGATTATGAAATTCTAATCAATCAAATTTTTATACCTATATTACAGTAGTGCCTTTGACGGAAGAATTATCCTGCGTTTTATATTTGTGTTACAAGGAACACGAACAAACTAAACATCAATGCTTGATTACAGCTTATATTATTATATTTTTCTATTATTATATTTTTCGAATATAGGTCGATAAATTTTTAAATTTAAATATTTTTTATATTTACATTGTTTAAATTCATTTATTTTTACCACAGCACTTAATTCCACACGCGCGGTACGCGCGTTAATGAACTTCTAGTGTTATAAAAAAATGTCAAGTATAAGAACTTCCTTTTTTTAATATGATTTCATGTATTATATTACAAGTCAAAAATGTGGAACACCCTATATGACCAATTAAAATATACTTTTGAAACGATTTACATAATATAGAAAAATATTAGTAAATAATAATACCTAAAACTAGTTATTTATAACAATATAATTTTAGATTTACATTCACATGAAAAATAAAGCAGCTACTGATTTGTGTTTTTGTAAAGTGAACTACAGCATCTCCTAATTTTATTGATTTAGTAGATTTGATGTACAATGGAAGTAATAAAAATGCTAACAAATCATTATGTGTATCTAAAAAATATTAATTTACTAATTTATTTATAAGTTACATTGGAAAAATAAATTTTAGTACCTGCAACAATTAAATTTTCATTTTCATAGATAAAATTTTTAATTTCTAGTATCTTCGATTTCCGTACCAATTGAACCACTTTTTTCGACCAAGTAGGCCATTAATTTTCTAAAATGTTATTATAATTTTTATTGTTCGGTATGAGCTTTTTATCAATGTAATCTTTTATAATATTTTGGAAATCTAACTCCAGTTGAAAGATTCATCATAATAAATTTTACAATTAAATTAAAAAAGAATGAAGCACATGATATAAAATATTTAAAAAATATCTTACCAATATAATACAGAATTGTTTATTTAAACAGGGAAAACTTTTGAAATATTTTGTAATATTCACTGTTTTTGTCCCTTTTTCTTTTTGCAATAACAGTTTTGAACGTTCTTTGAATGTTTCCTCCCACCTCTTCGTTATGTCACTCACCGTGTAAGCTTCTCGAACAGAGTCGGTCAAACATAAAATATCATCTAAACAACATAAAACTTAAAAAAATGATAGTTTATTATATGAAACTATCATAATAATTCTGCGTATTATAAATTAAATTATTTTTATACCACTCTAACCTCAAAATCATAACTTTAATATGATTATATATTGATACATAAAAAAAGTTTACTTTCATCGATAAATGCCATTATTTTAAAAATCTCAATGGTTTGTAATTTAAAAGCATTTATTGATAAAAATCTATTAATACATTAATTGTAAGATATATTTGTTTATTAACAAATGTCATTAATTTGAAAATTATGGTTTACGTAGAAAAAATTGAAACAACATAAATTCATATAATGTTTGAATTACATGTTTTACAAAAGTATGCTTTATCGATAAATGTGATTATTCTAGAAACCAAAATGATTTGTTAAATAGTTAAATTACCCATATCATCTGCTAATTTTGAAATGGATGCAATTTTTCTTTTCTTCTGTAATTGTAATATATTGGAGTCTCTTAAGAGCATGACGAAGCTGTCTGCCTTCTAATAATATTTCCAATCTTAACTTATGAATAAACGATGCGTTCAATTGAGTTTTTTTGCTATAAAGAAAAAATTTGTAAGATTAAACTCTAGTGCGGACAACTCAAGAAAACCGCCAAAATATTATACATACAAAGTTATAATAAAAACTTTCAATATATCGTATTTTAAGGTTAGGTTTGTCGAGTTTGATATCTAATTTCCAATCCAAGCTCATAAAAAAATAACAAGTCCATATGATTTTTTATTTTAACAAAAATTATTGTACTAATATAACTTCAGTGCGGACAAGTCATTATATTTGTTTAATTTAAGAATTTAAAAAGATATCGATAAAATAAAAAAAGCAAAACTCGATTGCTGCAGCTCCGACATGCCGTTAACTGCTTCCTAATGACTTTGTAATAGTTGTACAAGCAACCTTTTGTTGAAAAAGTCACTTCATTTTCTTCTAATTCTTCATCTTCTTCCTCTGATTCCTCATCAGTTGATGTTTGTTTTTTCGATGATGAAAATGGAATATAAAAGTATTCTCCAATCTCTGTTGGAAAAAGTTGCACAATCAGATCCCTGAATCACAAGAAATTTTTCCTTTTAATTCTGAAAGTAATATTTTTATGATTATTGAAAGAATCTAATAATATAAATAAATGTTACTAACATTTTTAATTAATTCTCTAAGATTCTAATTGTTAATGAGTTTTATAAGCTGATAAGGAGTGTAAATAAATAAAATATTTAAAAAAAAATTAATTCACAAGATGTAATTAAGTACAATAATAAATACAAAAAATTGTTAGTCACAAAATAAAAATGAATGAGTATTACTTGTAATTTACAGGGTCTTTTTTTATCAAATGCACAACTATTATATGCTTAAAAAAATTATATTCAACTTTTTTACACCATGTTTTCACATAAGTCCCTAATACTATTTGTCCTTCCAAACTCTCATTTAAAAGATGATACAGTTCATTTTTTTGAAACTGAAAAATATCCAAAGAATTTTAATGATTAAAAAAACATTTAACCCAATCCAATTTATTGTCTTAAAATATCTTGAGTCGCAAACCTGGCGATGTAGAATTTGTTAATTTTATACTTGTGGAAAGGTTAGATGAGGTTATAAGGTTTTTTGAGATTTTGCAAAATATGGCCATTTTGGAAAGTTTAAAAATATTTTAGGGTCATGACAAAAATTTTTCCGTTCTGATTGCATATTAATTGCACTTTTTTGCAGTGATTTGAATTATTGCCATTGCGTTTTCATAATAAAAAAATTCAAAAGTTGAAAATATCTAAATTTTGTTACTTTTTTCGTGAAAAATACGCCATATTCTTTTTCAGGAGTATTTTAATAAAAAGTCGGTATCACCATTTGAAAGAACAGCTCAAAATAGGTCAAATATGATCTTTTTCAAATTTTTTCAAACCTTTTTTGCTTTCTCATAGCGAAAGCATTGTATCGATAAAAAAAATTTTTTTCTATTTTTTCATTAATTTGTATACATATTTAGACTCAGGGAGACGAAAAAAGTGGTTTCCAGAAAATGTCTGTATGTATGTGTGTGTGTGTGTGTGTATGGATGTATGATTTCAGTACGCCAAAAATATCTCGAGAACTACTCGATGGATTTACTTCAAATTTTGCATGCAATTTATTTTTTTGTCTAACTGGGGGGGAAGCTATTGAAAATTGATCTTCTTAGCTCAGATTTTTTTTAGAGCCATTTTAAGAATTTTAAAAAAATGTTTATTTTTTATTTTTTTGGTATTTTACGTAAACTACTCGAAGAATTTTCTTGAAAATTTGTATGGACATTATTTGCGACTGCCAAAAGAAGAAAAACTTTTACTAACTGATTTTCTTAGCGCACTTTTAATTTTAGAGCAATTTGAAAATTAAAAAAAAAATTATTTCTTCATTTTTCTTTTATTTTATGAAAACCATTCGATAGATTTGCTCCAAAATTTGTATGCAAGTTATTTGCTACTGTCTGAAGAAAACAAGTTTTGGAAAACTAATTTTCTCAGTGCAGTTTTAATTTAAGAGAATTTTGAAAATTTTCATACAAATTTTTATTTTTTATTTATCTTCTTTCTTAGCGTGGTTACGATTAGAAATTTCGTTGTCATCGTTCTTTTAAAGTACAAATTTATAAATAAATATTAACGTTAGACAATTTTTTTATATTAAAATCACATTTAAATTAATATAAAAAAATTAATGAAACTCAAAGAGCTGTATGAGAAAGCATTCCGCCAAAGCACTTGGCAGCGTTTTTTAGTTGAAAAAAACCATTAAACATATGTTAAAAATTCGAGGTCTTGGTCGTTAATGGGTTAATCTCAACTTTAAAATGCAATTAATAAAAACCTTATAGAATCAGTAATTCAAAAACTATACATCTATAAAGCAGATGCAAATTTTTCAACAAAATAGACAAAAATGCTCATAACTTTGAAAGAATCGAGCATTGGACCGAACGGACGCGGCTTTTTTTATGATTTTATGGAAGAAAAAATATCTCAAAGTTAGAAGAAAATCCAAGACCTAAATGCAATGACTCTCCTTGCAAGCGAGAAAACTCAGTTTTCAAAAATTTTTTCTTTTTTTGGCAGTTACAAATAATTCTCATGCGAATTCCAAAGCAAAAAATCGAGTAATTAACGCAAAATTTAAAAAAAGTGAAAAATCAAAATTTTTTTCAAATTTTAAAATGGTTATAAAATTAAAACTACACTAAAAAAAACCAATATTTAATAGCTTCCCGCCTAGTTAGAAAAAAAATAAATTGTATAAAAAATTTGAAGCAAACCCATCAATTAGTATTCAAAATCTAATTAGTCAACAATTTTTTTTTAATTTTTTTCAAAATTTTTATAATTTTCAAAAATTATAACTAAGATAAAGAAATTAGATTTCAAATATATTCTTTCTTTTGTCGCAAATAATTTCCATGCAAATTTTAGAATAAATCCATCGAGTACTTAACGGAACATAAAAAAAAGAAAAAAAGAAAAATCAAAATTATTTTCAAACTCTTTATAATGCTCTAAAATCGTAACTACGCTAAGAAAATTAGTTTTCAAAAGTTTTTCTTCTTTTGGCAGTGGCAAATAATTTCTATGCAGAGTTTAGAGCAAATGAAAAATCAAAAACTACACTAAGAAAATCAATTTTCAATAAAAGTTCAGTCTTCCTCACCAGTTAGACAAACAAATAAATTGTATGCAAAATTTGAAGCAAATTTATCGAGTAGTTTTCGAGATATTATTGGCTTAAGAGCATGACGGAGCTACCCGCCTTCTAATAATATTTGCAATCCTAACTTACTAATAAACGGTGCGTTTAAGGTGGTTCGTGCGGTAAGAGAGAGAAAGCTAGCTGTGAGAGAAAGAGATAGCGCTCACATGATCCAGTTGCGCATGCGCAGCAACGTAAATGTGAACGAAATATGCATCGTTTATCTAATAATTACATGTTCAAAACACTTTATCTCTTTAATAAAACGATGAATTTACGTGAATCTTGTTGGAAAATGTTTATTATTAGTTCCTTTATATATGTTTAAATTTTCAATTACAATTTGAATTTAGTTTATGAGATATTGCGATTAACAGCTACGAAATGTAAAAATTCCAATATATATAGATATAGGCTGTATTCACAGTAGCATGGAAATTCGGCAATTCAAAATTCCACCTGTGATAAATTAATAACGGTAAAATTTGCTCCAGTATGCTGAATCGTGGTTCATGATTATTCTTGAATCAACCATACGATACAAAATAACAATTTGATATTTTTTATTTATCAAGTATTTTATATAGAATAGGAGTAAATACGTATAACAAGCCATATAAAGATACCGAGTAAACATTTCATTATTACACAGTAGCTTTTTTTGTGACCGTTTCATTAATTATAAAAATACTTGATATCAACCGCAGATCGTTCTAGCAAATGTAATATGCATGCGAAAACAGCTTGCATAAATTATTCACACTCGTGAAAAATCCCGTGGTTTTAAATCCGATTGCTACAACTAAGCGTTTAAAAAATGTATCCTCGATATACTTATATTTTATACAAGTTCTCAAAAATAGCCCTAGCGTCAATCGCATTAGACGTGCATGTATGATACGATATAACCTATCTATTTACACGTGTTTTCTTGACTCAGTATGATATTATATACATAGTATGATACGACATAACCAAGCTATTTACACGTGCATTCATCATTCGGTATACGATTATCTATAACCTGGTATGCGCGTATCAATAAGCTTACAGTAGTATCCTCGGTATGCATATACGTATAAATAACCAAGCTATTAACACGCGCACACACACCTCGGCATAGTAATCTCAGTACGCATACACGCACAAATAACCAAGCTATTTACATGCGCATACTCACCGCGGTATGAACAGCTCGGTACACTAGCATATTAACCACGCTAAATACACACCGCGGTATAAACAGCTTGATATACTAGCATATCAACCACGCTAAATACACACCGCGGTATAAACAGCTCGGTATACTAGTATATTAACCGTGCTAAATATACACCGCCGTATAAACAGCTCGTTATACTAGTATATTAACCGCGTTAAATATACACCGCGTTATAAACAGCTCGGTATACTAGCATATTAACCATGCTAAATATATACCACGGTATAAACAGCTCGGTATACTAGCTTATTAACCACGCTAAATATACACCACGGTAGAAACAGCTCGGTACACTAGTATGCCGCGCTATTTACCCGCGTATACATGCCTCGCTATACGAGCATACGTGTATAAAAATAGCTCGGCATACTAGCATATTAACCGCGCTAAATATACACCACGGTATAAACAGCTCGGTACAATAGTATGCCGTGCTATTTACCCGCGTATACATGCCTCGCTGTACGAGCATACGTGTATAAAAATAGCTTGGTACACTAGCATATTAACCGCGCTAAATATACACCACGGTATAAACAGCTCGGTACAATATTATTCCGCGCTATTTACCCGCGTATACATGCCTCGCTATACGAGCTAGACAACGAGGCATATGTGTATAAAAATAGCTCGGTATACTAGCATATTAACCGCGCCAAATGTACACCATGGTATAAACAGCTCGGTACAATAGTATGCCGCGCTATTTACCCGCGTATACATGCCTCGCTATACGAGCATACGTGTATAAAAATAGCTCGGTATACTAGCATATTAACCGCGCTAAATATACACCACGGTATAAACAGCTCGGTACAATAGTATGCCGCGCTATTTACCCGCGTATACATGCCTCGCTATACGAGCATAGACAATGAGGCATACGTGTATAAATGTAGCTCGGTATACTAGCATATTAAGCGCGCTAAATATACACCACGGTATAAACAGCTCGGTACAATAATATGCCGCGCTATTTACCCACGTATACATGCCTCGCTATACGAGCATAGACAACGAGGTATACGTGTATAAAAACAGCTCGGTACAATAGTATGCCGCGCTATTTAGCCGCGTTTACATGCCTCGCTATACGAGCATAGACAACGAGGTATACGTGTATAAAAATAGCTCGGTATACACGTATATACACCTAGGTTAACACATATGAACGCACGTATATTGCGCGTGTCACGTTGATAATTTTATACTCGTCTGAAAGTTCGTCTGCATGTGTTCCTAGATGCATCATGTACGTTCTCATATAAATACGTGCAATCCAACTTTAATATTTATTCAAATTAAGAAACGTTTTATTTCTTTTTTCCTCTGTGATAATTTATTCAGTTCCTCTGTGATAGTTTATGGTAAGAAATTGATGAGTTTTCATTTGTTTCTTAGAGGTTATGATATTGATATACACAAGTTAAATCATTTTGTATATATACTGTATAAAGCATTATATTTCTGATTTTTTTTAAATAATTGATAAAATTTTTGCAATATTCAATAAATTAAACTTTTATTTGAAAATATAAAATATTGAACTTATTTAATTTCAATATAGCATTAAAATGATGAAATAATTAATTAGAAAAACAAATAGATATTTTAATTGATAATTTTTTTTGTTAAAACAGTGAATTAATTTTATTGAATAAATCTTCGCGACATTTAGTAAGTCAAATATTTATTTAAAAATACAAAATATTATTTGATTCAGTTACTATATGCATATTGATGTAATGAAATAAGCAATTAGAAAAACAAATATGCATTTGAATAAATAAAAAATTTTTTTAAAACAATAAATTAATTTTATTTAACCAAAATTTGTGATGTTTAGTAGAATCAAATATTCATTTTAAAAAATGAAATATTTATTTGACTCAATTAAAATATTTGTATTAATGTAACAAAATATTTTATGTGCCGCCCGCACCTAAGGGATTACATTGATTCAATTAAGCCTTACTTGATCCAAATAAATTTTTCTCAGTGTAGTATCATCTAATATTACTATTTTGTCAATTATTTAAAAAAAAAATCATAAATATAATGCTTTATACAGTATATATACAAAATGATTTAACTTGTGTATATCAATATCATAACCTCTAAGAAACAAATGAAAACTCATCAATTTCTTACCATAAACTATCACAGAGGAACTAAATAAATTATCACAGAGGAAAAAAAAATAAAACGTTTCTTAACTCCTTTTCTTAATTTAAATAAATATTAAAGTTTGACTGCACGCATTCATATTAGAACATACATGATGCATCTAGGAACACATGCAGACGAACTTTGAGACGAGTATAAAATTATCAACGTGACACACGCAATATACGTGCGTTCATATGTGTTAACCTAGGTGTATATACGTGTATACCGAGCTATTTTTATACACGTATACCTCGTTGTCTATGCTCGTATAGCGAGGCATGTAAACGCGGCTAAATAGCGCGGCATACTATTGTACCGAGCTGTTTTTATACACGTATACCTCGTTGTCTATGCTCGTATAGCGAGGCATGTATACGCGGGTAAATAGCGCGGCATACTATTGTACCGAGATATTTATACCGTGGTGTATATTTAACGCGGTTAATATGCTAGTATACCGAGCTACATTTATACACGTATGCCTCGTTGTCTATGCTCGTATAGCGAGGCATGTATACGCGGGTAAATAGCGCGGCATACTATTGTACCGAGATATTTATACCGTGGTGTATATTTAGCGCGGTTAATATGCTAGTATGCCGAGCTATTTTTATACACGTATGCTCGTATAGCGAGGCATGTATACGCGGGTAAATAGCGCGGCATACTAGTATACCGAGCTGTTTATACCGTGGTGTATATTTAGCGCGGTTAATATGCTAGTATACCGAGCTATTTTTATACACATATGCCTCGTTGTCTATGCTCGTATAGCGAGGCATGTATACGTGGGTAAATAGCGCGAAATAATATTGTACCGAGCTGTTTATACCGTGGTGTATATTTAGCGCGGTTAATATGCTAGTGTACCGAGCTATTTTTATACACGTATGCTTGTACAGCGAGGCATGTATACGCGGGTAAATAGCGCGGCATACTATTGTACCGAGCTGTTTATACCGTGGTGTATATTTAGCACGGTTAATATGCTAGTATATCGAGCTATTTTTATACACGTATGCTCGTATAGCGAGGCATGTATACACGGGTAAATAGCGCGGCATACTAGTGTACCGAGCTGTTTCTACCGTGGTGTATATTAAGCGTGGTTAATAAGCTAGTATACCGAGCTATTTATACCGTGGTATATATTTAGCATGGTTAATATGCTAGTATACCGAGCTGTTTATAACGCGGTGTATATTTAGCGCGGTTAATATACTAGTATAACGAGCTGTTTATACGGCGGTGTATATTTAGCGCGGTTAATATACTAGTATACCGAGCTGTTTATACCGCGGTGTGTATTTAGCGTGGTTGATATGCTAGTATACCAAGCTGTTTATACCGCGGTGTGTATTTAGCTTGGTTAATATGCTAGTGTACCGAGCTGTTCATACCGCGGTGAGTATGCGCATGTAAATAGCTTGGTTATTTGCGCATGTATGCGTACTGAGATTACTATGCCGAGGTGTGTGTGCGCGTATTAATAGCTTGGTTATTTATACGTATATGCATACCGAGGATACTACTGTAAGCCTATACCTAGCTATTGATACGCGTATACCAGGTTATATATAATCGTATACCGAATGATGAATGCACGTGTAAATAGCTTGGTTATGTCGTATCATACTATGTATATAATATCATACTGAGTCAAGAAAACACGTGTAAATAGATAGGTTATATCGTATCATACATGCACGTCTAATGCGATTGACGCTAGGGCTATTTTTGAGAACTTGTATAAAATATAAGTATATCGAGGATACATCTTTTAAACGCTTAGTTGTAGCAATCGGATTTAAAACCACGGGATTTTTCACGAGTGTGAATAATTTATGCAAGCTGTTTTCGCATGCATATTACATTTGCTAGAACGATCTTCGGTTGATATCAAGTATTTTTATAATTAATGAAACAGTCACAAAAAAAGCTACTGTGTAATAATGAAATGTTTACTCGGTATCTCTATATGGCTTGTTATACGTATTTACTCCTATTGTATATAAAATACTTAACAAATAAAAAAATATCAAATTGTTATTTTGTATCGTATGGTTGATTCAAGAATAATCATGAACCACGATTCAGCATACTGGAGTAAATTTTACCGTTATTAATTTATCACAGGTGGAATTTTGAATTGCCGAACTTCCATGCTACTGTGAATACAGCCATACTTCCAATGTAATTTGTAAAACTTTGAACATCGATTAATCAAAAACGAAACGATGAAATGTTCTGAAATTTTAATATGATATTCACATTGCCTTTATTGAACTATACCTACAATTTCAAGAATATCTTGAAAAAACACGTTAGTCGCACGAACCACCTTAATCGAGTTTTTTTGCTAAAAAGAAAAAATTAGTAACATAAAACTCTAGTGCGGACAACTTAAGAAATCCACCAAAAAACTATATATGAAAAGTTATAATAAGAACTTTCAATGTATCGAATTTTAAGGTTAGGTTTGTCGAGTTTGACATCTATTTTCCATTCCAAGTTCATAAAAAAATAACAAGTCCAAATGATTTTTTATTTTAATAAAAATTATTGGTTTAGTATAGCTTTAGTGCGGACAAGTCATTATATTTGTCTAATTTATAAATTTGAAAAGATATTGATGAATAAATAAAACAAAACTCGATTGCTGCAGCTCCGACATCCCGTTAATGAATACATACATACATACATACACACACGCGCACACACACGCACACACCCACACACACACAAACACATACAAATTTTCTGGAAAAGACTTTTTTCGACTCCTTGAGTCCAAATATGTACAAATTAATGAAAAACTAAATTTTTTTATCGATACAATGCTTTCTCTATGAGAAAGCAAAATGCACTACTTTTCCAAAACCTTTATTCTGATAATTAATTTTATGATATTATGTTAATAATTAAAAAGTTCATACATTAAAAATATTTTATGAGAATAATTTATTATCTTTGAAGTCTAACTTAAATAGATTCAGAACTTTTTTTTAAGATCGTATTTAAAAACAAAATTCCTTTTAACTCTTTTTGTCAGAAAAATATTTATATTTTTACATTTTATCATATTTAAAAATTAACGTCAAATTAATAATTACAATACTTTAGAAGAATAAATTGTAAAAGATTTTCTTAAGAAGATATGTAAAACGGACACTACACCTGTACACATAAATATTAACTTTCTTTCCATTTTATTGCTGAATTTCCAAGAAAAAAATGAATTAGCTTGTAGTATGGTTTATGATGTTTATTTAGTTAAATTTTCAAATAAATTAATTCATTAGTTTCTGATATATTCGGATTGCTGATACAAAATGAAAAACTTATTGGAACCCTAAATTCTCAATAACTAATAAATGAATTTCTTTGAAAATTTAACTAAATAATCTTCATGGTACATACTACAAATTAATACATTTCTTTTCCTAAAATTTTGCAATAACATGAAAAAATAGTCAATATTTATGAGTACAGGTGTAGTATTCATTTTACATTTCCTTAATTATTAACTTTTTGAAAAATAAATATCATAAATTATTCTTAAAATATATTTTTTTAAATGCAGTTTTAGGGAAAAAGTTATAATTAAGGAAACCAAATGCTAATTTATTGAAAGCAATATTTTATTATAATTTTATTCAAAATTTTGACCAAATAATGTTTAAAAATATTTTAAAACCAATTTTTACTAGAAAATAATGAGATTATTGTAATTAAAAATTTTATTGCTTATCTTTTCTTTTTAAAACGAAGAGAAGTTTTATAAAGTTAAAATTCTAGTCTAGATCTGTCTAGTTTTGTATGTTAAATAATCGAGGCCTCGATAAAACTAGACAAATTTCTACCAGGGAAGTAATAATTAAAATAATAGTTATACATTTGTCAAAAAAGGTTGCTCTATGGTAGAATCTTTGAAAAATAAGTATAAATTAATGAAGCATTATAATTCGTACAAACCAATCGCTGTAAATTTCGAAATTTCAAATAAATATTTGGCCTAAATTACTGTACTCCATGCTCACTACTGAGTCTCAATTATTGCACTTCTTTTCAACTACTGTACTTCAGTTATTGCAATTTTAAAAATATTAATTTAATTATATTTTAATCAAAATTTATTGGATCGTCAGTAGAAAAGATGGTCTTCACGAATAAAAAGAATTTTTCCGATTCAAAATTTTAGTTAACGTATATAACTAATTAATAATTTGTAAAAATATAATAATAAACTGAAAAGTCTGGTGCAGTAAAATGAAATAATTTACGCCATTTTTACAAAAAGATATTTATAAAGAATCATGTTTACAATTCCTTTCGTTAAAATCAATTTCAAATTTTCATTTTTTTTGTTTATTGTATATTTTTTGACAATGTAAAAAAAATTCTTTATTGAAAAAGGAATATTGATTCTTTTACTTTTGGCAATTAAAAATATTTTTCATTAACTTCAAAAATCATCATATTAATCGAATTAATATACAATGTTTTACTTTGTTGCGTAATTTAAAAAAGGATCATTTCGACGTTCAATGATACAAGTTATTTTTTCTTTATAAGATTACGAAATGACCTTGTAATGAATCTTGAATAATTGACCTATTTGAATTTCAAATAATACAACAGTGATAGTATTTACAGTTGTATGAAACATTAAATTAATACACTCATATTATTATATTTGTATTTTTCATTTATTCTAATTCAGACCATTTTATTCGATTACATCACAGTTGAATGGTTAATATACAATTCAATAATTAATTTTGCCGCTGACTACAATATATTAAAAATGTAATTAGATTATAAAATAAAAAATGTTTATTAAAAAAATAAATATAATCATTAATAATCTCATTAATTTTTTTTCGACATTCTAATCTCAAAACACAATCTCGCTATTCTTTCTTGTCTCTCATGGCGAAAAATATCATTCACGACTGGTCTGTAAAGACTTCTTATTAATTTTAGTTTTATTTTGGAAGACATTTATTTGGAGAAATATTTATTTTTGTTTGGTTAATTAATCATTAAATAAAATTTTCTCACTAAGTTTTAGTTTATTAATGATAATAGCTACGTATAAACTGAAAAAAAATAAGCGAATTCTGTTTTTTACTCAAGTAGATTCTGCTTCTCTAAGGAATCTTGCAATTGTAAATAGAAGTTATGCCAAAACATAAAAAGTTAAATTTCATTCCAAATTCTAACGAAACAATAACAAGATTGTTTAATTATATTTTTATTTCAAATTAATCAGTAGCTTACTCATTAACAGATGCGGTCGCATACACCACTTTCCCCTTTTACCTTGGATTCGACATTGAAATTAATGTATGATAATTTAGTGAGTTTAGTACACTGAGAATTCTTTCGCTCAGCTATTACCCTCACCCAAGACCAGTAACACGCCCGTGAAAAGGCGGCGCTTCTAGCCTTTCGGGCTCCCTGACGAACTCTTTCGAGTTCGACGACTGTGCCCATGCGGGAATCTTTCCTTTACACTCGTCTATGGCGCTGCTATCGAGCTCTCGAGCCTTCTCAGTGCGCTGGAGGGCCTTCTCAGTGCGCTGGAGGGACTAGCTATTAATCCCTTTTACGGCGCGCATACTATAGTGCGTTTAGGCGCTCTGGCTAAACTTCAAGTCTAGTAGCTAGTCCTTTTAGTTTTCAGTGTAGTTTGTTGAATGTGATAATAATTATTTTGAAAAACGACTAATTACATGTGATCATATTTTTCTTAATTATTTAAAGCGTCTCACAACAAAAATTGCTGAGTTCATTTTTTTCGAAAATTGAGTTATTAAGTAATTCTAATTTTTTAACCTATTTTCTACTATATTTAATTATAAAATTTTTAAAAATTTGATTTTTTTATTTTTTTTTTATATTAAAAAACTTTTGCAAATTAAAAAAGCGCCAAGTCCATTGAACTTGCTTATCAAAAATGGTCAAGTCCAATTTTAATTTTGAGAATAGAGTATATGTGTATTTTTATGAATATACACGCATATACTTATTAGGCAGTTTGCTATGCAAGCTCAGAGTAGGTGGCGTTCTGAGCTCTAGCGCTGTCATGGCGGCACACTCCACATATGTGTGCATGGATGAGCATATACGTGTAGCTGTGTGCGTGCAACGACGCGCAACGCTCTGCTATTAGAGAAGGGGCTTCCCCCACTACTTTCAGATGTGACGTCATTGAATACACACGGATGAATACACTTATACATGTAAACACAGCAAGATTGTCGTAGTGTGCCCGCCATGAAAGCGCTAGAGCTCAGAACGCCACCTGCTTCGAGCTTGCATAGCAAACTGCCTAATAAGTATGAGGGAATAATAATAGCGCAAATATTTAGCTGAAAATATGTATAGAAAATAAATGCTGTATTTTAGTCTGAATTTCATTTTAATTTTCTTCCTTTTATAACTTTTGAACAACTTGAGTTTTTTGGACACTTTTTTTTAATCGAAAGGTTTTAATCTTAACTTTAATATGCAATGAGTAAAAACCTTATAGAATAAGTAGTTCAAAAACTGTAAAACTATAAAGTGGATGCAAATTTTTTAGCAAAACGGACAAAACTGCTCATAACTCGGAAAAAGTCAAGCGTTGGACCGAATAGACGCGGCTTTTTTCATGATTTTATGTAAGAAAAAATATTCCAAACTTAGAAGAAAATCCGAGACCCAAATGCAATGCACTCTCTTTGTTAGCCATTTTTGTTGTGAGACGCTTCGACATTATGTTATATTATTTGACAAATCTATAAATTGCAAATCTGAAATTGCTAAGTCTGGATAACATTTTTGAATCAAAAATAACTGAGTCCCAATTTTGCATCAAAATTAGTCAAGTCCTTCAAATTTTTTTTTCAAAACTAGCCAAGTCCATAGTCACATCAAAGTTAGCTAAGTCCATATCAAAAAATTATTTTTCTTTTTAAGGCGACTTCGGATTTTAGGTTAGGTTTTATTTTTGAGTTTAAAAATTACTCTTTCAATATGTTAAATTTTTCAGATTTTTTAATTTTCCACCATTCTACGGATTATAATAAATGGTGGAAAATTAAAAAATCCAAAAAATTTTAGAAACTGGAAGAGTAATTTGTAAACTACAAAATAAAATTCAACCGAACTTCCGTAGTCGCCTTAAAAAATCAATTTAGATTTTTCGAAAAATGTGCAAAAATCTTATTTTTTGTCCGTGAGTATATTGGATAGCAAGCGATTTAGAATCATTCAAAAGATAGAGGTTTTTTGCATTTTTCTCAAAATGCGTTAATTGTGACTTAGCCACGTATGTTGTGAGACGCTTCATTTACAAAATTTATTTTTTTATTCAAGAAAAAATCTAATTATTTATTATGTTATATACAAAATATACTTTTTCGGTATGATAAAAATATTACGTATTTTTTTCATATATCTTTATTTCATTTGGGTATGTGAAATTCTAATAAATTTGATACTAATTACTTTTTAATTTATTTTTCCATTGAACTTAAAAAGATCGATCGATTTTTAAACTTTGAAAAAATATCTTCATATAATATGAATTCACGATTTTCAATTCTAACTAGGAGAGTAATCCTTGTTTGGATCACGGATCTTGTTGTAACTTGCGGATATGTCTTCATACATAAAATCACGACAAAAACCGCGAGTACTTGGTCTAATTCTCGATCATTTGAAGATTATGAGCTATTTTGTTCAATTTCTTTGAAAAATCATTGTTTATAATCTTGAATGTCACTTCCCAACAGGAGCTATCAAGTTTATTCTCCCAATTTCTAGTAAAAGTTGAAATAAATCCTTTTTATGAAAAAAAGTGTTCAAAAAGCTCAACCCTTTCAAAAGTTATAGTAAAATGAAAAACATGAAAAAAATCAGCACAATAATTTTATGAAAATTTAAGTTTAATTTTATGCTGATTTTTATAACAATTTTTACAATTTTTATTTCTCCATATCTTTTAAATGGCTTTTTGAACACGTTTTTTTTTTAATCCAAAGTATTTAATCACAACTTTTACTAAATTTTGTAGAATGAAATTAGAAGCTCCCGTTAGAGAGTAATATTCAATATTATGAACAATGATTTTTTAAAGAAATTGAACAACATAGCTCATAATCTTGAAATGATCGAGCGTTAGACCGAATGATTGCGGCTTTTGTCATGATTTTATGTATAAAAACATATCCACAAGTTATAGCAAGATCCGTGACCCAAACAAGGGTTACCATCCTAGTAAGCATATTTTAATTTTTAATTTTACATGATTGCAATTTTTATTTTATTACATAAAACTGAAAAAACTCTTTTACATTAAAACTATTTACAAAATTTCAAATATCTATCTAAAAAGGTATCTTTACACAAAGTTCGGAAGAATCCAATGTTGAAAAAAAGTCGTTAGTCCGATATTTCAAAGAGAAACTATGTAGTTGAAAAAGGCTCTTGAAGCTTGCCTTTCATCCATTTGTATCCCATGTCAAAGTCGTGAGCTAATTTAAGCTATTCGAATGTGTCTGACTTCTCTCAAAGGATACGAGGATTATATGTGTGATAACGTACAAGAAGGATAAGTTATTCTTAAGCTTCTAAGTTCTTATTTTCATCTTTTTACTAAAGTATGTTGATGTAGGTTGCTAAAATATTTATTTTTTAAATTTTGAAAATTTTTTTTATTTATATATTGAATTTTTTTTTAAATACAATAAATGCATTCTTCTGTTAAGTATCTTACGTGACATGATAAGTAATAGACTTGAAGTTGTAACGTTTGGCCTTTTTTTGCCTCGATTAGATCTTGATATCGTAGGCGTCAGACTTTTAGAGGGCGCTGCAGGTGTTGATTCTCGGAGGCCAAAGTTCAAACTTACATACTAAACTAACCTAACCTTATTAAATTAATAAAATTAATAATAAGAAAGAAATAAATAAATTAAAATCCATTTAAATATTTGAAAAGAAAAAAATATAAATGATTAAGAAGAGAAATAATATTAATTAAAAGAATAATCAAATGAATGATACAAAGCTAACCTATCCTTACGTACTAAGTGATAATGTGAAAGGAAGCAGGATGGGTACTGCGGACTGGTGATTAAGTTCAAACACGACACTTTGGGTTTAAACTTAGATCATCTTTTCTTTTATATTTATTAATAAAAAAAATAACAAAATAATTACAACGCCGATTTAATAATAATACTGAATAACAAAAGCAAGATTATAATTGTATGTAATAACGTTTCGTACGTTGAAAAAGAAAAGAAAATTTTATTGGTTGTCTTCTTGACCGCTATATTCATCAGTAATATTTTCCAATATCTTATACGTAAAATTTAAATAAAAATAAAAATTTTCAAAATCTTTAAAATGGCTCTAAAATTAAAACTACACTAAGAAACCCAATTTTCAATAGCTTCTCCCCCAATCGGACAAAAAAAATAAATTGTATGCAAAACTGGAAGCAAATCTATCGAGTAGTTTTAGAAATTTAACTGACGTAATAAATACAAAAATTTTTTTTCAAAATTTTCAAAATGATTAAAAATTAAAACTAAACTAAGAAAATCAATTTTCAAGTTTTCCTTCTTTCCAAAGAATTTCTATGCAAATTTTTAAGCAAATTCATTGAGTAGTTTGCGTAAAATACAAAAAAAATGAAAAATCAAAGAAAATCTTTTTTTTTAAATGGCTCTAAAAAAACTACGCTAAGAAAACCAATTTTCAGTAGCTTCCCGCCGAGTTAGACGAAAAAATAAATTATATGCAAAATTGGAAACAAATCCATCGAGTCATTTTCGAGATTTGATTGGCGTAACGAATACATACATACACACATACATACAGAAATTTTGAAAACCACTTTTTTCGACTTTCTGAGTCCAAATATGTACAAATTAATGAAAGAATAGAAAAAAAATTTATTATTGATACAATACTTTCACTGTGAGAAAAATGAAAAAATAAATCGTCTCAAATACAAATAATTACAGATATTTAATTATGAGTATTTGTCTGTTTCTAAGATTCTCAATTTAATTCTGGAAAATGCGCGTAATATGTTAGTGGTATACAGGTAAAAAAAAACGTTTCATATTGGTTAAAATAATGGCCATAAAAAATTCCCATTTTCAGCTCTTCATTTCAATGGTCATAAAATGGTAAAAAAATCGTTTCAATTTCTACCAGGAGTATTCATGTATTAAACGAAAAAATTATTTTTTTTCAACAGTGGGCTAAAAATACCACTTTTACTCCCGGCACGGAAAACAAAAAGTGCTAATTTTAGCCTCACTGTTGAAAAAATCGTATATGCACCACAGAAGGTAAAATGGACAACCCATAGCACAAGTATGGCCTGTCCTTTATTTTACCACCCTAGGTGCATAATATACTATTATATTTGGATACTGTTTTAAATAATATCTTTAATAGGTAGTCGAATAATGCAGTAAATTACTAATTATGTACTTTAAATAATTTCACCTAAAAATAAAAAAAATAAAAACCTTTTGATTTCAATTTTTTTTTTTCATGAGTGTATAATTATAATTATAAAAATATCATATTGAAAAAATAATTTGATTCCAATAAATTTGAAAAATAAGATAAAAATACGTAAGTATTATCTGATAGTTATAAGGATTCGATTTCATATCCGTTTGAACTTTTTAGTTCTTATTTCGATATAAACTTCAACTGAAAGACAATGGATAAGGATTTTTAGTTTTCTGCAAACGAGATACTTCTAGGAAAAAAAGGATAAAAATTCAATGCCCGAGGCATTGTGCTATCTATCGTCTATCTCACAATTCAATTTCATGCATATCTCATTAAATGCACGTCATAACGAGATGTGCCAATTTATTTCTCATCTTACTATGCTCGGCCTCTTTTTCCATTCTTTCTTTCACATCAGGTCACGCATTAACTTATCGATATGTAAGAGAGTTTGTACGTCGTTTACAAGACTACCATATAAAATCTTAAGGATATTAAAAAAACGATTCATGAAAGAATAAAAATTTATTATTTAAAATTTATATTCAAGGCTCAATATTTCTAAAGTTATGAATATTTTTTTCTAGACTTTAAGGTTTTTTGAAAAAATTAGTATGTTTTATAGCTGTACAGTTTTTGAACTAATTATTCTAAAATATTTTTATAAATAACATATAAAAGTTGAGTCAAAAACGATTAATACAAATTTTGTTCAAAAGTTATGAAGAGATGATAATAAAGATAAAATTTAGAATAAAATGCAGTTTTTTAAACTAATTTTTTTTCAATCGAAAAGCTTTTGTCTCAACTTTAATATATTTCTACAGTCACAAAAATGGTTGTTAATTTATTGTAGATGAATTTTTTAGATATGTTCATTTTGTATCATAAAATCTGATAAATCTAAGAACACATTAATTGAATTACTAAAGGAAATATATTAATCGCCACCTATTATTAGCTTTAAATAGTTCTATTCAATTCAATTTTATGTTTAGTTTATAATAACAAATAGAAGAAATCATTAAACACGAGTGTTATTAGCTCAAATTCCATAATATTTTTTTTTAATTTCAAAATAATCATTCTTCTACTACAAAGTTGATTGTCTTTTTAATTGAGAGAAGATAACCTACAGTTAAGTAGATTGAAACTAGAGGATCTTGTTCTTATTTTTAAAATATATCAGATTATTCTTCAGAATATATCTATTCCATCTTTATCTTTTTGGGTATCTTTCCAAGCGTATTGATCGTTATAACATAAATTAATTAATTATTCTCAATGCATAAGTATGCGCTAGTATTAATAAACGAAGCAATCATCATCCAATATTCTTCCGCGCAACAGACAAAAAGAAGGAAGGGAATTGTTTGAAGGTAAATATTCGAGAAGGAGATGTAAAACGGACACTACACCTGTACTTATAGATATTAACTTCCTTTCCATTTTATTGCTGAATTTCCAGAAAAGAAATGCATTAGCTTGTAGTATGTACCGTGATGATTATTTAGTTAAATTTTCAAATAAATTCATTCATTAGTTATTAAGAATTTTGGGTCCCAAAATTATTTATGAAAAGTTTTCGATTTTGTACAGGAATCCAAATCTTAAAAACTAATGAATGAATTTATTTGAAAATTTAATGCATTCTTTTACTGAAAATTTTGTAATAAAATGAAAAGATAGTCAATATTTACGAGTGCAAGTGTAGTGTCTATTTCACATCCCCTTAAGGTATCTCATACAATATTCGAAATTGCAGCCAGTTTTTGTTAAAATTGACGGAGAGAAAATTGGTGCTAATTTAGTACCAAAAACGCACATGCTCTTTTAGTACATTAAATATTAGTTATTTATGTACCTTGGGTGAGCCTTGCGTGATTACGACCTGCGGACGATATTTACATCGTGGGATAATAAAGCTGAGGCGCGCGAGCAGCTGAGGCCTTATCCCACGATGTAAATATCGTCCGAAGGCCGCCATCGCGCAAGATTCGCCCAGGGTGCTTAAAAAACTTTTCATCCCAGGCAAGGACGCATGAGGGTTTTTAGGTGCAGATGTTTTTTTACAAATAATTTTATATTTATATAATAAAATTAAAATTATATGGTACTCTTTTTTATTATAATTTATTAATTTGTGATATTAAATAAAAAAATTAACAATAAATAATAAACAAGAAATAATAAAATTAAAAAGAAATAATATCGACAATAAATAATAAAATTAACATTATTAAAATTATTCATAGTTAACAATATTATTGCAATTTTATAATTTTATTTTTTTTATAAATATCCATTTTTCAAAGTAATAAAATTCTGTAGCACAAGCTGTAGCTTGAATACCGAATACAACCGGACTTGCAGTTTTCCACTATTGATTCTTTTGTTTTTGATTTAAGTCGAAATACGATAGAGAAAAGTTGTTGCTAGGCTATAATGAACTCAATGCAACCCAGGAGCTTTATACTCCTAGGCAGTAATGAATGCTATTGCAGCCTAGGAGCTCCTAGCGTACATCTAACCTATTTATCAATTGAAGACTCTCTACACGAAAAACCTGAATGCGTCCGCCTGAGATGAAAATAGTTATTTAGTTCAAAATTGATCCTTTCATTGCACAGAAAAGCATTATACTTATAATGTATATAGTACGTGCTAAAACAGTAGATATTTTAAAGTAAAACATTATAGATTTTAAAGTAAAATAGTATAGTGAATATTAAATTTACATAAGGCTCTACATCATATTAAAATAGGTGTTATGAATCGTTTGCATCAGAACTTAACTAAATAGATATTAAGACCATGCAAACATGATATGATATACCGCGGTACTTATTCTGCATATTTTTGATGCTGATATAGTTTGGTGTCTATATTATTCTACTAATAAGATTTTACTTAATTTATATACACTGTTGCTGTACTATTATTACACAAAGAGTATAGCTGGATAAGTACGTTAAAATGGCCTGTCCTTCGATTTTTTTAGAATTTGGCCTATTTATTTATCATGTCAAAAAACTCCGATCCTGAAAGTTACAGCTCGCTAGACTCAAAATTGGCTTCCTAACCTCAAAGAATGTGATTTTCAGTTTTTTAAGCATATTTCTGCGAATTTTTAACCGATTTGGGTGATTCGAAATCGAGATTAAAGGGAATCATAATGCGCACATGAGCTTATTATTTTTAGGGGTTTTTGAAACCAAAACATAACCTAAAAATGGGTTTGAAAATTTCTAAGTTGCGTAGAAAAAAAACTATTGTTTGGATGTTTTTTAGTTCACCTCAAAGTCTTCTTTTTATTTGAATTTAGTACCATAAATTTTTTCAGATTTTTTAAAAGGGTGGAAAGTAGTTAAAATAATAAAAAACTCAAATTTCCACTCATTTTTGGGATTTTTAGAGTATTTAAACAATTTCAAAGTACAATTTATGATGAAAAATGAGTTCAGCGACCCAAAATACCCTTTAATACGAGTTTTTGGTTACATTTTTCCACAATATATTGCTCAAATGTCGAAAACTAACCTCAAAAAACGCGTTTTGATATTGCATACGACGTAAAAACTCACGTTATCTCGGTAATGATCCAAGATGTTGACTTAATGTTTATTGAAAACATCATTTTTTCTTCAAAAATGCTATATTATTAATGACATAAAAACTCACATTTTCCATACTTGACACAGTGCTTTTGATGTTAAGCTAAACACTAACCTTTAAAATAAGTTGTCTACCAACAAATTCGGTTAGATATAATGGTAAGTCACGTTTCTGTTGAATAAGTGAGAGTATATGCGCGAAAAAAATAAAATAAAAAACGCTGTCAACTGCTTTAGCGCAGTGCTTTAGAGTTCTTTAAGTTCGAGTAATTAGACTTTATCTTTTAAAATGTAATTCTAATATAAAAAATGATTTACCAGTAATATTTCCTAATATTTCTATCAAGCTCATCTTAATAAAGTTTCATAATTAAATTTGGCATTAAAAAAAAATGATAATATAATGAAAAAAAAGCTTATTTGATAAATGAAAAAGCAAATCAATAGATCGTGCAAATTTTGGAAAATATCCATCGAGTACTTCACGTGAAATAAAAAAAAGGGAAAAAAATCAAAATTATTTTAATTCTTTACTTATAAAAATTATTTATTGACAATTAATTAGTTTATCATAAAATATAAAATCATTTAAAAATTTTAAAAACACTTATGTCGATATAGTTATTTTCTTGTTCTGAAAATAAAATAATACACATATCGTCGGGTTGGCGGAACAACATCATAACTCAGCTAAACTCTTAAAAACGTAACAACTAATTCAACTTAGCGCTCAAAAAAGTAGTAATTATAAATAAACGTTATAACTCCTATGTTTAAGCATAAAAGTTATAACGTTTTTATGGCCAAACCCGGGTTACAATTTTTTTATACGCTAAGTTGAATTACAACTTCTTAGTTGCCGAAGCCAAGTTGTTACGTTTTTGAGCTTGGCTGAATTACGATCTTTTTCCTCCCACCCGACGATATGCTCAACTACACCTAACGACAACATTGATATTACAAATAATATTTAATATTATTTGTAATATCGTTGTATGTTCTATTAATACAAATTTTTTTGACCACAATCAAAACAGTTAAAGGTCATGACAGCTAAACATGCATAAACCATAATCATAAGGAACAAGAAGGCACAAGAAGGAATAAGGGCGCTGTTTTTGTTGGGTGTAGTTGAGCATATCGTCGGGTGGGAGGAAAAAAATCGTAATTCAGCCAAGCTCAAAAACGTAACAACTTGGCTTCGGCAACTAAGAAGTTATAATTCAACTTAGCGTATGAAAAAATTGTAACCCGGGTTCGGCCATAAAAACGTTATAACTTTTATGCTTAAACATAGGAGTTATAACGTTTATTTATAATTACTACTTTTTTGAGTGCTAAGTTGAATTAGAACCTTTTCGTGAACAAAACCAAGTTGGTACGTTTTTAAGAGTTTAGCTGAGTTATGATGTTTTTCCGCCAACCCGACGATATGTTTAGTGGTTTTAGCCTACTGCATATGACTGAAAATTAAATATTCTCATTATTTTATTTTCAGAACAAGAAAATAACTATATCGACATAAGTGTTTTTAAAATTTTTAAATGATTTTATATTTTATAATAAACTAATTAATTGTCATTAAATAATTTTTATAAGTAAAGAATTAAAATAATTTTGATTTTTTTTCCTTTTTTTTATTTCACGTGAAGTACTCGGTAGATATTTTCCAAAATTTGCACGATCTATTGATTTGCTTTTTCATTTATCAAATAAGCTTTTTTTTTATTATATTATCATTTTTTTTAATGCCAAATTTAATTATGAAACTTTATTAAGATGAGCTTTATAGAAATATTAGGAAATATTACTGGTAAATCATTTTTTATATTAGAATTACATTTTAAAAGATAAAGTCTAATTACTCGAACTTAAAGAACTCTAAAGCACTGCGCTAAAGCAGTTGACAGCGTTTTTTATTTTATTTTTTTCGCGCATATACTCTCACTTATTCAACAGAAACGTGACTTACCATTATATCTAAACGAATTTGTTGGTAGATAACTTATTTTAAAGGTTAGTGTTTAGCTTAACATCAAAAGCACTGTGTCAAGTATGGAAAATGTGAGTTTTTATGTCATTAATAATATAGCATTTTTGAAGAAAAAATGATGTTTTCAATAAACATTAAGTCAACATCTTGGATCATTACCGAGATAACGTGAGTTTTTACGTAGTATGCAATATCAAAACGCATTTTTGAGGTTAGTTTTCGACATTTGAGCAATATATTGTGGAAAAATGTAACCAAAAACTCATACTATAGGGTATTTTGGGTCGCTGAACTCATTTTTCATCATAAATTGTACTTTGAAATTGTTTAAATACTTTAAAAATACCAAAAATGAGTGGAAATTTGAGTTTTTTATTATTTTAACTACTTTCCACCCTTTTAAAAAATCTGAAAAAATTTATGGTACTAAATTCAAATAAAAAGAAGACTTTGAGGTGAACTAAAAAACATCCAAACAATAGTTTTTTTTCTACGCAACTTAGAAATTTTCAAACCCATTTTTAGGTTATGTTTTGGTTTCAAAAACCCCTAAAAATAATAAGCTCATGTGCGCATTATGATTCCCTTTAATCTCGATTTCGAATCACCCAAATCGGTTAAAAATTCGCAGAAATATGCTTAAAAAACTGAAAATCACATTTGTTAAGTGACAAAATTTTCGCCTCCTAATTTTCTTTATTTACCTATTAACTCTTAAATTTATTCTTTTAATTTATTACAATGATGAAAAGAAATAGGTCTTAAAAGTATCAAGGCCAATTTCTTTTCACACTTTTATCAATTTTCCAAGAAGCCAAGCTCGATCGTTGACGGGAGCCTTCGCTTCGTCTCCACTCTTTCTCTACTTCGTTGAGTTGAAGTGGGGACTTAGCGACGGTTCCCATGCATAAGACGGGTGAGAGCAACGGAGAGAGAGAACTACCTTTCTCTGTCTTCGCGCTCTCCCCCACAACAATTAAAAACGTTTGAAGCTGGCTTGACGAAAGATTGTCAAGCGAAGAAAATTTTTTTCTAGAGAGACGCGCGTGACCAGGCCTAAGGGCAGGTGTGCTGCAGCCCGCGAGGTTGCAGACACTAACTTCAAATTTTCTATTGTTCGTTTTCGGTTTTGCTTTTCGTTTTTTTTTTGTTGTTCTATTTCATTCATAGGGGTAACTTTTGTATTAAATTCATTGCGCAAACTAGTGTGTTGACTTATTTATTTATTTAAATTTTCTTTTTCGGATGTTGCTACACTAAACATCGTTTAACCGGGATTAGAGTCGAGAAAACTCGCTTGTCGTGTTTTGAGCGGTATAGTGCAGTGTGTTCGCGTATTCACGATTAGTTTTTTTTGGGTGCCTATCCGGAGCAGCTTGGAGAGTCCAGGAAAGCCGGCAATGCTGTGCCAGCCGGCCCACACTTTATAAATTACAGATAAGTACCCAAGTTCATAAATAGTTCATTTTTCTTCATGTTGTAATTCGTTAAAAAAAGAAAATAATAAACAGAAAGGACAAGTGTCATAAAAAGACATATCCGAGGGTAAAGCATGCAAGTTGTGATGATATAATGAGTGCAAGCATGATTTTATTCTGATTGAAATTTTTCGAATTTTTTATACCATTAATAAACATGTTAAAGTGTTATAAAGACTCATTAATCATCAAAATTTACCAAAAATTTCTATGTAAAAGGTGACGGTTATAAATCTAAGTTAACTGATAGGCTTTTGAATATTTTAATTTACACTCATTCCCGTAAATAGAATAAGAAGCAGATTTCTTGTTAATTGTAGAGTATTCATGAAATTTTACAATACAACTTTTCAAAAATAGATTGTGCGATATGAAGTATTAAAAAAAATTACAAAAATTTTTACTAATAAAACAGTGAGGGTTTATAAGCAAGGATTTTCATATAATAAATTTCCAGATTCACGAGATAATGAAATTTGCAAATCAGAAAAATAAGAGAATTTTTAAATTATGACATAAGCATTAAATAAATGATTTATTTAATGAATAGCATGACTAATTATGACTAAAGAAAAAAATTTAATCAAGTGAAAAATGTATTTGAAGTATTTTCTTTTTTTTATATAAACTGCAGAAACGAAGTTAATAATAAAGAGAGATCTACCACTGTATCGATTGTAGTATTAGTTAGAAAGATTTTGCTTTGTCTCAATTAAAGTTAAACTAAAAAGTGAAAATTGTTTTTCTTTTATCCTGCCGTTTATTCCATTGAGGAATTTCGTTAACCTTACCTATTTAATTAAACAATAATAAAAAACCATATACAGTTAAGTAATGGGTAATTTAATGAAGTATAATTGGGTTGGTTTCTCGATTTCAGAAGGTAAATAAAAGTAAGTTGTTGGCGGCGGGGTTTGTTAAGGGAGGTAAAACTCTTTAAGGAAGACCCCGCCTCTTTACACTGGCGCCCAACGTGGGGCACCGATCAAAGGATGACCGGGGTTTTGCCTAAATTTTGGCAAAACTTTAGTTATCTTGCACGAAATGCTGGCTCGGTGAGAGCTTAACGGTGAGTGCCCCGCGACCCGACGGAAGGAAAATATCAGCGATATAATAGATGTAAGTGCGTAAATTTAAGAAAGAAAAATGATGAATGAATTTATTATTATTATTAAAAAAAAAAAGAAGTAGAAAAAAAATTTTTTGTTGAATTATTAAAGTTAATTCATAAAATCAATGGATAGCCGTGGTTTTATAAGTTCAAATATATTTTTCTTTTGCCTGTTTATTCTTTTCAAACATATTGATTACAAAGTTTCTAATTGCGTGAAATTCTATATTAAAATAGTTATAATAATCTCGTTAGTTTAATCTCATTTTTTATATAAAACGATATTTCATAATATTCATTAGTGAAATTCTAATGTACATTTAGTATTGTATTTCACTAATATGTAATAGATTTTTTCAATTATTTTAAACGAATTTTTTTATTTTCATTTATTGTGTCATCTCATTTTCGAAAACAATGTTATATTTTAGTAGATGCAGCTGGCACGTTATCTTTTTAAATTTGGTTTTTTTATTTATCATATCCGCGATTCAATACTGTTTTCGGGTTTTTGGTAATAAATTCGAAATATCCTTAACTTTTATTAATATTGCCTGCTAAAAATTAAATAATAGTTACATGAAAGATAATTATATTGAACAAAATATTTATTAGTGATATATTAACCTTTTGAATGCGCAGTTTGAAAATATCATAAAAATAACATAAATTTATAGGAAAATACTTTTAACCATAAAAATACTTTTAACAGGAATTGATAGCTTTGTGGGCAAACAAAATATTTTACCCATAATTGGTTAATTTTACTATAATAATATTTAGTTTCCAATTTACAATGTTACATCTATTAATATTTAATTTAATTTGTTATTGATGTTGCTTTATAATATCTACTAAAATTTTAAACTAAAATCTGTTATATCTTGTCAGAATTTATTTTCAATACGTGTAAGCCCAACCCATTATAATGTTTGGTTTCAAAGTTAACACTTTTTAAATTGTCGGTGCATAATTATCTCAAGCATTCCAAGCATTACCTTGTTAATGAGTTTTTCTCGTCATTCAACATTATTATTTTTTTCTTCTCCAAACATAATAGGTTTTTCATTTAACCGTAATTATATTAATTATGAAACTTACAGCATTTCTAAACGTTATTGTCTAAATGTATTAAGAAATAACGATTGCATTGTTTAAAATGATTTTAATTATAATAGTTTTACTTTTGGATTTTATTTGTGACAAAAAAAAAAGAACCAAGTAGGAAGTATAAAGGAAGTACGAAATTGTACATTCTAAAAATCTAACATTTAGCGTTGAATAAAATATTACTCGAATCAATCAGTACATTGATATGAATGCGTTGATTATAGATTGAATTGAAAGCCATGTCAGTAAAAGGGCGTGTATTTATTGCGTTGAAAATAAACTAAAATATTTGTTAAATTTAAAAGAAAATTTCGCATCCCGTAGATCGTAAGTAGCGTCTGAAACAGCTCGAAAAAATTTTCGAGCTGAAGAGAAAAAAAAGAGAAAAGTTATTTTCTTTAACATAGAATTGCGAATTTTCAATTCTCGTTGAAATAAGTTCGAAATTCGCAAGTACAAATTGAACAGTTTTAAGAAATCTAAAGTTGCTAATTTGATTTGAACAAATCTTAAAGATTTTTTTTTTAGAGAAATAAATTCCGGGCAATGTCCGGAATGTTCTCTCATGTTAATATTCACGCGTACTTTTGATTGCTGCCTCAATTTTCTTTTTCTAGTATGATCGGGACTCGAACCCACGAGCCCGCTGTATTAGTTAAAAAAAAAAAAAAAGAATTTTTAAAATAACGAATTTCAATATACACATATCTCATTATATAATATACATATATACATACATTTATATTTAATCAATATGTATTTTCTCTTTTTTTTTATCCCCAATTATAGCCATATCGGCTATTGTGAAAGGGTGTGAAAGGTGATGAGTAGGCCCATCACTTAGTAGCTGCCGGAAACAATAGTTCGATCAAGATAGGCCGCGACAAAACAAAGGGGAGTGAACGAATTGGGATCTCCCTCGTTCAAAAACACTTTTCAGGTGGACCAGGATTATTTAAATAAATTATATACCGCGTCGGGAATATTAAAATAACAAATAATAAACCTCTAAAATATTTGCCTCCGTTCGTTAACTGGCGCTAAAATCGCGAGCTGACCCATTTAAAAATAATAAAAAAAAATTTTTAATCAAAAAGTAACTAGCAACGAAATAATATTCTGACCCAACCGCGTCCGCGAAGGAATCATCATGAGTGATTCCGAAAATTTCCTTAATTATGAAATACTCGATTTTCCCTAAAGTGGAAAATTGAGGCAGAAATCAAAAGAGTGTTTCCGCAAGGGAACAAGGATTTTTTTTTGTTGTTTGTTTGTTCGTTTGTGACATGGAAAAAGAAATTTGTTTCAAAAAGAAGAAAATAGAATTCAAATATTTTTCTTTAAGCAAGCTTAACAAAATTTTACTTATTAAATAATCGATTTTTCCAAAAGTGATAAGGTAATTTGGAGATAAACATGGTAAATGACAAGATCAAAAGATCATGCCATTAAGATAATACATAGATGCGAATTTTAAATAAAAACCGTTATTTATAAACTTTTATTAGCGTAAAGATAATAAAAATAATATTTAGGAAGATTCGGTTTACCTGCTTGTAATGCGAGGGTTCAAGGAAAACCCTAAGTCTATAGTATTAGAAAAGAATTTTCTCTTTCTTAACATAAAAGAGATTTTCGTCTAAACGGCTAAATAAAGCCATAAAATGAGGAACATATTTACACTTCGGAAAGTTTTCCTCTGGAGGTAGAAGGTTTTTTTTTTGGGGTAACCTATTATATAAAATTTACAAAATCCTAAACAATACGATCTACGAATTACTCAAGTTTAACAAATTGGATAATAAATTTTTCGCACATTTCAGTTAACTTAAATAAATGAAATAAGTCGTAAGGATATTCAAATGTTGGCACAATAAGTTAAATAATATCCTATAAAATTACTAAAAATTGACCATTTTAAAATTCTCGTTTCGCAGAAAAAAACTGAAATTGTAAATGTTAAAAAAAATTTTTTTTTATTTAAGGAAATCACCTTAAAAATAAATTTTCTTTGAATTAATTAAAATCAAATTTAAAATTGTACATGCCCAATAAAAATCAGTAAATTCGGAATGTTCACATTAACAGAAAAATACAGAAATTCAACAATAGTAATCATTGAATAACTTAAATAGAAAAAATTGAAAATTAAAAATAATACGTAATTTATCAGTTAGTATGAATAATCAATTTTAAATAAAACTTGCAATTAATTAATATTGAAATTTGTAGTATTAAAAACTTTGGAAAATTTTTCAAAATTAATTAACTTAGAATAAATTCGAATTAAAAAATGTTCTCTTTAGTCAACCGTGTGAACATTAACAAACGTGTTGCTTATCGTTAATGTTATGGCGTCATGCAGTGCATGTGCAGTAAATCATAACGTATTTTCACGTAGCTTCGTATAGTTATATACAGTTACATCCGGTCGACTGAAAAATAAAAATATCAAATTCTAGTTTGAAGTCTAAAAGAAAAATATCCCATTACAAAATTATTCTGGTTACTCAGAACTAATCTTTGTTGGTCTCACAAGAGTCAGCAAATAATAAAAAGCGTAACCTAAGAAATTAACTTCGAGATAAAGCAAATGGGATCCGAACACACGCAAACGTAAGCGTGTTTAAAAGAATATTAAATAATGTACTTTTAAAAATTTTTTTTTAAACCTTTACATATCATACTTTTCAATTAAACCTTTTTCATTTTCTAAAATCTATAAAACTTGTTTAAAATTTTAATTAATTAACCAATGCCCGCAAACGTCCTTTTCAATAATTAAACTTGAAATTATACAATAACAAGGCAATCAAATAATCATAAACTGTTGCAGTTGCCATGTTTTTCGTTAATAAACAAATTATTATTATTAATTAAACAATAAAATCGTTAAAAAAAATTTTTTTTTTAAGAAATAAAATAATAATTAATTTTAAAATTAACATACTTTTGCTAAACAAGACTCATAAAATCATATTATGGTTTGCTTGGAAAGGATTTTACTCTTGTTCCGGAGGAAAAAACTAAAATCCATTTATTTTCTTCTATTTTTACAGATTGTATTATTACAAAAAATAAAAAAATAAAAAATAAATATCTTAAATATCTAGATTATGAAAATTATACTGACATTTTTGAGTACTGCTTAGGGTAATAACTCTTATAAATGTACCCTTGAGCCTCCGCATTATAAAACACAGGTAGTAGGTAGGCAGGGACAGTAGGCGTAACTATTATAAACGTATAATTTTAGCCGTAGCCTAGAGATTCTGTGTAGAAGCATATAGTTTTTTTTTGCAAGCCTTCAGTAAATGCCGTTCAAAATAGTATAAAAAAAAATTTTTACAAATAATGTAACCATAAGAGAGAAAATTTTTCTTCTTTTTCTCGAATTTTTAGTGTTATATACCAAAACACTATATTGAGGGGAATGGGTCCCTTCGCTCTAGTGAAAGAGAGGCCCTGTGAAAGTCCTAAATTTAAACTTTCGAATACAACTTTCTAAATTAAGTCTCTTAAAGCTTAAGCCTTAACAAAAATAAATATGACCATAATGACTGCTAAAATAGTTGCAATCTATTTGAATAAATAAAATTTAATAAAGGAAGTAAAATTTCTAAGACCTATATTACATGCCTAAACACAGTTAAACTAAATAAAAATTACTAAGTATAATTACCACACGTGGGAAAATAACTTGTAAATATTATTGAATAAAGCATTTTATGAATTAATTATCAGTAAAATAACTAAAGTTTCGTCATAAGTTATTTTTTTTTTTAAATAAGTTGTTTAAAATACTGTTAAATAAAAGATGTAAAGAAAAGAATAAACAATGTGTTAATTTTAAACTTTAAAAAAATTACGTATAGCTATATTCCCAAAATTTCGAAAAAAAAATGTCTTAACACTGTGTATAAATAACATTTTGTTAAACTATAGTTAAAACCTTTTGAATAAAATATTTTAAAAGGAAATTTACTGAAAGCAGTTAAATTAAACTATAAAGTTACAAAATAATAATGTTAATATAATAGTAAAATAGTTAAAACTACTATTTACACTTTAAAAAAATTTTTCTTTAATAAGTTGCAGTCGAAACATAATAAAATTCAAAGTAATACATTAAAACCCTAAAAATAATTCAAGTAAAATGTTACAACAATAACTCTAATTTATTAATAAAAATGAAATTATTTTTGAACAAAGTTGTAAAATTTTTTACGTCAAAATAATAATTATGAATAATATAAATAATATTAAATAAAGAGACATCAGTAAATTGACAAAGATCATAATTGTTAAAATTCAAAATAATATCCCGAAAAACCAAGTAAGCGTAAAACGTACTTGCTTTCAAACAGTGAGACTGTGTTTCTCCGCGCGCGATAACACACATTGCAAGCTCTTAGTTGAAGTATACGTTGCATGTGCTAGCGTGCTCTGTAAGGCAGCCCGAGTCTGAAGCGAAGTGACGTCATGCTGGCTTGTGCATAGTACGCTCTAAGCTTGAAAGCATTTTTTTTGCTTCACCGAATATAAATGAATGATGCTTGAAATCTTTTGCTTTTAAAATAGAACTGTTTTCCTACATTTTCTCTGTTTTTGTCATAATAATTTAGTTAATGAATTTTTTTTGTTTAATTAAATATTTACACTATTGTTATACTAAAAATATAATCTAACTTGAAAATAACTTAATTATATATATGATTCATTATTCGCGTAATAAGTTGAATTAGTTTTAGATTCAATTAAATCAATTCTTTTAATAAATCCAAAATCTTAGTTTATAAACGCAATAATTATTAATAAACCCTAAAATAATAATAAAATTCAGATTATTAATAACAATAAAAATAAATTTGTGAAGAATGAGTATAAAAATTGCAACCATCATTTTTATTTTTAATTAAATAATTGAATGTTATAAGAAAATGATTAATAATTATTATTTAACTTTAATTCTGTATAATTCCACTAAATTTTTTTTTGTACAGCGTCTTCAGTATCCAGTAAATGACTTTAAAATAAAAGCTTAAAAGTTATTTTCCAAGTGTGTTATCGTCAATTCTTCTAGTAAGATTAAATATAATTAAGTTTGCATAATAACTTTTAAGAAACAACATTAAAATTTAGAAATAAAATTGTTCGCTAAATGTATTTCCAAAAATTTTAATCTCTCTTTATAAATAGTAAATGATTTATATATTACAAAAACTGTCTTGTTTTAATAAACACATGATTTTAAAAGTTAAAAAAAAAAAAAAAAAGAAAACTAAAACGTCTCCAAATCAAAAGATTTCCCTTCCGAGCCTAATTAGCAAATAAATCACGTAAACAAAAAAAAACAATCTATTATTATTACTAATAATAAAACTAAAATTTTTCTTTTTTACCTTGTATAGCAAATAATTCATTTTATGAAAATATTAATGCGAAACCAAAAATCTTGACACCAAAGAGGATGTTAAGGATAAAAAATCTGTAATTAAAAACTTTAAGAAATTTTAGCGCGTTCACACGGCGGCAATTGGACACTGGAGTGAGGGGTGCTCATCCTCACCAAGAGTTAAATATAAAACCGTTTTTCTTACTAAATCACGGCCGAATACAATTGGATACTTTCTTATCTGACTAAACTCAATGCTTTTACACGGGTTAATACTAGAAATCTGCGAGATGCGAATAACTGACTAAAATAATGAAATATATACTTGACACACGTAAATTAGTGTCTATGCGATTTGCAGTTAGGTTTATCACGTAAAAATCTATAGTAAGCAGGTAACTAACCTATTGCAGGCATGATGAGAAAGTCTTGTCTCGAAGTTCCTAAATTATTTTCTTTTGAATTTTTTTTTTTATCTACGTATTTTCTGTTGACGTTTCTTTTCCATCTAAGGTGCTAACCTTGTCCTCGGAGAAAAACGCCAGCAATGATAAATTAACATATTTTCAAATTACTCCAAATGAATTAACTTTCTCTTCATGCAAGCAAAAATGGAAAGTTTAATAGAATACAAATTAATAATATTAAATACGTAAGCTATAGTAATGATGAAAGATCCGAATTTAAGAAAAATCTGAAAAACAATACGATTCATACAAAGGTTAATCCAATTATTTTAAAAATAAATTGGAATTAAAATTAGTCTAAACCTATTAGATTTAAGATAAAAGGGTGCATGCAAACTTGCTTGCAATAATTAATAAATTGAACATGAAAATTTAGATCAAATGCGAAACTTTAAATAACTAACGAATTATCCGTAAAAATATATATATAAAATGCTCACCAATTCGCAAGCATTTATCTAATTATTTAATAAGCAATAGCAATTGGTATGATTAATAAATCAGAATAAGCTAATGAACGGCCAATTCTCATATTTAAAATAAATTTTGTTTAAAGTTCAATTACATCATTAACCTTATGCGTAAGAAGTGACGACGTGAATAAAATCTGAAAATACTAAAAACCAATTTGATAATGAAATTTTAAATTTTCTATGCTGAATTATGACCATGCAGCAATAAACTTTTGCTAAAAATAAAAATAAACTCTATCTTGAAAATTTTTAATTATTTACGAAAATTAAAACTAATCTAAATAATTAAATAATATCAGTTATTCTAAATTTCCGCGCTAAAATTAAAATCACCGTAATATATATAATAAATCTCTGTTCGATAAAATCTTTAAAACTACCTACATGGTAACAGAAATCTGCAGTTATCCGTTACCATCCGGGAGAAATAACTTATGGTAACAATCTATAATCAATGACATTTATGGTAACTACAATTTAAACTTAGTATTTAGCACGGGATAATAAATTTTAAATTTTCAACTAAATAATTCAACTTTAACTATACTAATATGATTAGTTGATTTAACTACTAACTTTTTCTTTGAATTATTTCTATACATTGTTCTCAGTTTTATTCTCGTTTAGTTAAATAAATTAAAAATTACAATCAAAATAACTAATAATTAACCTAACTACTATCTATTTTTCAAGTTTAAATTTTTTTTTGTTGTCTGTTTTGTTTATGAAATTATTGCACAATAGATAACATAATTTACCTATATACAATAAAAATAACTAATTTACAAAATCAATATTAAAATATAATTCAGAAGTAAATACTTAAACAATAGAATAATAATAAATGATCAAAAAAAAAAAAAAAAAAATATATAATGTTCAAATATTTACATTCATAACTACGTCGTCCTGTTAAATAGATACTAATAATTAAATATATTCATAATTAACTCCCTATTTAATATAATTTCGAGATCAAAATTAAAAACCATTTCAAAATGTTTTAAATCAACTGCAACTTGTGCTTATAGTTAGTAATAACCAATACAATAAATTAAATTATTATTACACTTTATCTAATTAAATTTCATACTTTATAATATTAAGAATTATAGTAACTTTTTAGACTACCATAAAAACTTAACGTTTTATGTTAACAACGTTAACTTAAAATTTAATGCTGCAGGCCGGAATTTTGTTTCAAAAAAAAAAAAATAGAAATGTAATGCGATTTTTTTTAACGTAACTGTCTTTCTCACGTTGTCACTTAAAACGAGTAAGGCAATAAAAATGCAAAGAGTCGTACGAATCATATACTTTTCTCGTAGTAATACAACTAGTATTTTAAATATTACCGAAATAAAATATATCGTCGTATATATGTTAAATAAAACCGCGTATACGAATTGCTATTGTACGAAATAATATTTATAGATATATTTAAGTAAATACTTTAATGCAATTTCGTGAGTTTCAGGTGAACATGATCAACCTATCCAACTCGGAGGGGATTTTTACGCTTATTTCAATAATAATTAACAGGTATGCATATTTCGGTTAATATGCATCCCAATCAATTTAAATTTAAGGCATGAAGTAGAAATAATCCTAGTAGTATATTAAAATAATAGTAGTCTAATTGCTAATGCTAAATCTAATAATTCCGAATAAATTTTTGATCGAGTCACAAACAATAAATTTTTTTTGTGGAAATATAGTAATATTTTTCTCAAAATCATACTTACAAACTAAAACGTATCTGCTGGCGGATATGAAACATAATTTTTCCTTTAATACAAAAAAAAGAGAAGAAGAAAACAATTTTATTTTTCAACCTAATAAAATTATTTACATAAATAAATTTTTGTAAATTACTAATAAATAAAAGCTGCTTTATTTCTAAAATCATAAAATTCAAAATCCGGTATCGGTAGTTTAAAATATTATAGTCATTAAGTAGGTTAGGAAATATTTGACTTTCATGGTAGTGGGCAGATGGTCCACGCACGATGGCTTATAGGACATGACTGATCACCATGTTCTATCATAGAAAGAGCAACCATGGTTAGTCGAATCAGATGTGCGACTCGAGTATAATGCGAAAAACTACGAAATGAATACAAATTGAATTAAAGAATAAAAAATGAGATACAAAATTGAATACAAATGAATTGAACATGAATGCCATCCCGATGCTTTTTGTTAAGGTCGTGAGATGATGATTATTACCGGATGCTTTTTTGTTAAGGTCCGATGACTAAATAAAAAATTACAAAATGAAGAAATATGAAGAAAATCGCGTAGCTTAATCTCGTATACTATTTGTGATTACTCACGGTAGTATAATTAAGCCGTCGGGTACGCGCTGGGGAGACAGATGCAATAAGCATACCCTGGCCGGTTGATATTCGAGCGCTATTTGTGATCAACCACTGTAGCATAATTAAGGCGTCGAATGCATCGCAAGGGAATACAGATGCCCACAGCATACGCTAATAGTAGAACTAAAGCAAAATAATTAAAATACAAAAAGAAAATAAAGGTAAAATAACAATGAAAATATGATACAATGGAATGAATATACATACCAAAAACAAAAAATGAGGAAAAATACAAATATCTTCCACTGCTTCTGTTGATTCCAATGAAACGTCACTGTATAGGACGGAGCTGACTTGACCAACAAACAGTGGAACGTGGTGGAAATTCTCGATGTACTGTGGTATCTAACGTCACCGTATGGGGCGGAAGCCAGGTATACAGTGCAATATTTCCTATAATAAGGGGGATACACATACGGTTTTTACGCGGGAAAGGTTTACTGACGCGATCATCAAATAGCTTTGAGGAATTTAACATCCTGTTTAAGGGTGGAAGCCAAATTTGCATTGTTGTTGATGATTGCCCAAAGTAGCCATTTCAGGGTTACGAATATGAAAATAAAATTTTTTTTTTTTCTTCAACTTATAGGGGAACTGTAGTGAAATATTACAATCGAAATACAATGAAATAAAAATATACTATTATAAAATGAAAATAATGATGAACAAAAATAAACTACGACAAATAACAATAAAGAAAACAAAAGTGTACTGAATCAAAAGAACTACACGAAAATATATACATTAGATAAATAGTAAAGAAAAAGAAAATCTTGTACTAGACGTTCAAGATAATTACGAAATAAAATTACTTCAGAAACTAATTTTAGAAACAATAAAGCAGCGCTGTCCATTATTACATAAAATGAATAAAATTAAATTTTTTTTTTAGAATCACCATGAAGTTTTTTCACGATAAATAAAGATTATAAAATATCATTTTGCTTGAAAGTTTCGTTTTCATACTTTTATCTAAAAAATGTGACTCCGACACCAAGAACTGCAAACGCAGAATCTACTGTGGCCAATGAAAAAAAACGGCTAAGCAAACTAAAATTTGATGCGTTCCCATAAAATAGTGCAACTTCAGGGAGGGATTAAAAGAAATATAATATTAATTTAGTTAAGCTTAAGGCAAACCTCGAAAGAGAGGGTACCTCTCCCATTAGTTTCATAAGTATATAGGTTCCACCTGGACAAGACAACGCGCATCAGTCTTGTTCCAGAAGCTAACACAGTAACTTTTAACAACTTTTTATAATTATCATAAACCAAGATAGTTAATTAGTGAATAAGTTTCGGCGTTCAAAGTAGTAGGTATAAAGTGTTAGTGTAACACTGTCTAGAGAATTCAAGTTTGACCAAACTAGGAAAAACCTAGGTAAAATCATATTTTTTTTTATTTTCATTTATTTTTATACATATACACTGGATATGCTGCCATCATACAAAATAAGAATAATTTTATTTACGGTTAATTAACTTATTAATATAATACTACTGTTATATATTAATCTATTTAGTAATTTTGTTATTATAAATTGTCTTCATTATCATTCAAATTAATTTTAATAATTACGTGTTTCAACATTAATTCTCTATGATGATACGTGTTCATCCAAGCGGCGCAGTTTAATCCGAAAACAAGCAAGTCAGTCTTAGCCTTCGATAAACGAACATAGCGAATTGATTTCGATATTATCATTTAGATAACTTACTACTCAATGAATGTTATTAACAAATCTTTTCAAAGTTAATGTAAAAGATAAAATTATTGATCATATTTACCTTTAAACTAGTTCATAAAACTAGTTGCGTAATCTAATTTTGACGTATTAGTCAAAAATTTTCTAACTAAATCTAAGTTTTTGTCATATTGTAAGTTCGCCTAAATATCACGCTCACTTTAGTTTACGAATATAAAAATATTAAACACTCCCACTTTACTCCTTCCCGGCGGGTCGAGATCAACCGCTAAACACTTACGTGTCGGTGCGTAAAGCGCACAACAAAGATTCCGCTTCTTTTCTAGTTTTTTTGTTAAAACTCAAATTGCTTAATAATCAATTCATAAATGATTTCACGAACTTCTCCTTTCATAATTCCTATCCAAAATACCTATTTTATCTTTAATTCTCTGAATCCTTCCTATGAACTATCAATAATGTAAAATATAAAACTATATTTAATTTTCATAATGGTACGGCCATCAGTAGTGCTGTCAATCAGCAGCTAAATCCTCACAACTCTCTTTAAACCGGATGTTCAGGTAAAATATTTCTACATATTTCTCGGACATGTGTTTTTCTTAAAAAAAAAAAGAAAAACATACGGTGAAGAAATATAAACTATTGATCAAATTCATAATAAATACCACAATTCTAAATAGTCTTCAAAACTAAACGATCCTGTTGAAACCTCCTAAAATTCCTAATAACTATTTAACTCTTCTCAAATTATGGCATTTAAAGCTTATAGAGTCGTATCTCTTTTGCCATTCGCAATCGATAACGATTAAACAATTGATTTAAATTATATCCGTTTATAACAGTCTAAAAGAAAAATCACTCTAACTCTACTCTAGACTTGAATATTTCGCCTTTTTAAATATCATTGGTTTAATATTCACTCTGACTAGGATTGATTGTCGGGGACGACAATAAACTTAGTAAGGGGGGGAGGTCAACGGGTGACTTACTAAATTATTTAGATCAATATAGTAATAGTTTCCTTTTGTGTGTAATACATTATTAAACTTCTGATAAACTTTTATAAACTTGTTCTAGACTATTAATAAATATTTCGTTAACCCTTATTAATTTTGTGTAATTGACAATTTTGTGAACTTATTCTTCTATTTCTTCAGGATTAAGATAAGTTCAGAATTGTAAAGGAAATTTATTCTAATCTTTATGTATCGCTCTTAAACTATTTTCTCTATGGAAATATCCCTGTTGTCGAGATGTCAACGCTTGTAAAGCGACCTTTTTTAAAAAAAATGCTGTTCTTGGGTTCAAACCGAATACATTGTCCGATTTTAAAGTAAATATTTTATAATTGCCCAAGGGGAAAATATAATTACAAATAATAAAATATAACTACATTAATTGTTTAACACGTTAATGGAGTGCTACACTCTGAGTTCTCGCGTTAGAACACTCCTACACTCTGTCAAATTTCTTGTCTTGACGTTAAGCAAGCATAAGAATTTATTTTATTCTTTTTATTTTATGTCTATTCCATTTTGCTGTGGAATTTATTCAACACATTGTCCTCTTTTGCCAATAAGTATTTTAATGTAATGGACTTGCAAATAATTTCACTCGTTGGAAAAACATTTCCTTTATTTTGCTTCAGAATTTTCGCTTATATTACGTTGTAATTGTTGTAGTTGTTACAACAATAGACTCGTAATAAATTCTCAAAAATTCTATTTCTTTTTCTAAGAATCACTGTTGTTGTTCCGTTAAATCGTGGTTATTCCATTTTGGTGATAAAATTCTCTTTGTTTATAATTAAACTATGTCTAATATAACAAATGGGTTAGATCATTATTAATAACTTTCAAATTCTGCTTCTTGACATCCGGCAACCTTCGTCTGTCACTTAATGTTGCTAAATTTAGACACGGGTACGTCAATTTGACAGTTCCAGTATATTTCTCTGTAACTATTTAACATTTTTAATTATCCTAACCATTTCCATCCTTTCCTGACCGTGATATTATCAGGTTACAATATGAAAACGTTTTGGAGTCGCTAGTCAATAATTTTCCTTAAGATACTGCAGCTACCTATATGCATCTTTAGAATAAAAACAGAAATTTTATATTCCTGCTATTCTCCCATGAACACAATAAACGAGGTCTTATGGACATTAATTCTAATTTTTAGATCCTCGATTGATCTAAGTTCAGACTCTTAAAGACTGGACAGTAGCAGTGGGATTTCGGAATCTCTTCGTTGCTGAAAAGTTCATTGAACGCGAATCGGGGGGTGGATTGACTTGCTCGAAAGTAGGGTTGATAAAGCGTCCATACTATGTATATGGCTCTGAACATACTGAGGGAATTATTAAAAACAAAAAAAAATGTCCAATTCTATTTTATTTACTTGGTTAATCAAAGAAAAAAATCTTTCTTTTATTACTTCTAAACATTAAAATATGGCGACTTACCAGATTTAAATTGAGTAAATAAAAACTTGAATTCACTAACCGTGTAAATTATCGTTTTAGGTGCGAAATTCCAGAAACGGAATCCATAGTTAGAAGATCTAATTCGGAATTAGTATTGCCATAGGTAATAGCTAAAATTAATTTAATATTTTATTTGGGGTATTTAGCAAGACTAGGTCACGAATAACGCTGACTGGAAGTAGAAAATGCCAGACAGAAACGACTAACGCTCAAAACCGAGACGGACAAGCCGATCCATCTATGCTGATGATGACGGCTAT